>CM069453.1:58035337-58461687 GCA_035610835.1 Ophiura sarsii
ACTTAAAGGTATAGTATGTGATCTTTTCCAGGGGACGCCCTCAATCCTCGAGAGAAAACAAATTGGAAGCAGATTTCTTGCAGATTTACATTTCTGATCATAAATCGTACATACATTCCAAGTTACAGGGCGATACGATTCTTAATTACTTCAAAATCATGGTTTTAGAGTGAAAATAAACTGTTCAGGTTAACTGACAGTTTACTTTTTAACTCTAAATTCATTCTAAAACCATGATTTTGAGGTAATTAGGAATCGTATCGCTCTGTAACTGGGAATATATTGATGATTTATGATTAGAAATGTAAATCTGCAAGAAAATCCGCTTCCAATTTTTTTCGAGGATTGAGGGCGTCCCCTGAAAAGATCACATATACGGTATACCTTTAAGAAGTGTGGATATTATTATGTTAATCACTGAAGGCTGGCAGAACAATTCCCTCACACTATTCAAATATTGCTTCATACAAAATCACAGACACTTGTTATCTACAGTGTTCAAAAGAAGTAAGCCCCCTCCCCTAAAATTATATAGAAAAGGTCCATTTTTTCTGAAAACATCATTTTGAGGGGGAAAATGTGACTATTTTGAGAAAGGTAAACACGATATTGGGTAGCAAAATCAAGCATTTTCTCTTTTCATAAGTGTTTCAATTTTTCAAAACGTAGAGGCCTAATTGTGTGTGGAGTTATTCAAACAAACGTGATCTAATTTGAGGGGGGGGGGGGGGGGGGGGCTTACTTCTTTTGAACCCTTTATTAACTTTATAGTGGAAATGTTAAAAAAAACCGGACACAGTAAATTACCTGCATATCATAAATTGAGCTTTGTGCGAATATGGTCAATGATTTTACGAGTTTCAAAAGAGATCGTATTGGTTAAACTTAATATAATAATAATAATAATCAGTACGGTATTTATATAGCGCCTTTTCCAAATGGCTCAAAGCGCTGTAATTTTGCGCTGGTGAATCATCAGAATCAGGTCGCATCAACTAGGGTGCTGCCAATTTCTAGCGCAAACCTATCCGCACTTATATAGATTGTAACATCCACCATTTTTTCAATGCAGCTTCCCAAATACCATTGGGTCAAGGAAGTTTTTTGATAACCGAAACAACTAATCACTGATTTTGAAAGCAGGAGGAAACCGGAGAACCCGGAGGCTTTGGAAGCTACCATTTTTACAAAAGATTTCAAAATTCAAAGGACTCTGACCAATAGCAATGATATCCATTATATGCAGTAGTGGAAATACCCACATGACTTTTCACCCGGGGTTGACGATTTAAAATCATGTCTTGGCCAGTGCTATATATATAGCATAGTCTAGTGGTTGACTTATACATGCTTTACAATGCAGAGGTCCATGGTTCGATTTTCCGCTGGGACCACATTTTCAACTGATTTCTTTATTTTGTAAAAGTTGGGTTATAGACGGTATAACCGTCTATGGTTAGAAATATTCGTATGTCAACAAAGTGTGTAGAGCATGTTATAGTTCAACCCCGGGTGGAAAGTCATGTGGGTATTTCCATCGCTGCGTATTCATATGGCGAATATCGCTCAGTATAAATGCACCAGTCCCGATATAAATTATTCCGGGAAAACCTGTATCTTTACTTATTAATTGATGACGTAATTTCGAACATTTGAACAAAATTTAAAATGTATCATCATGTATGCAATGTATATAACCTGCCCTTAGCATGCTTTAGAGTTTGTCGACAATTAAAGTTTTCCGGGGAGAAGAACAAATAAGCACACTTAAGGTAAAATATCATATTTACCCAATTACTGTGCATGTTTAATATATCCGCACTTTGTAGGCAAAATACCCTTTTCTTCATTCTAAGTCATGGCTTTAATGGTTTGTGAGATAAATAGGTTTAGCACCACCACTCCCCCACCAAAAAAAAAATATATATCAATTTAGTTTCGCGAAACCAAATATGACAATTTTAGCATAAAACAGCTGCATTTTCATACCAAATTAGTTTAGAACTAAATCAAATTTGACAATTATAGCGTAAAATGGCAAAAGAATGTGCGCTCGAATATTTTCTTCTTGCCCCCCCCCTAAAAATAATTACCCCCCAATTATATTGCTGGCGCCGCACTGCTCCCCCTCCCAACTTCACCAACCCCTGGACACACCACACCAGCGTGATCACTTTAGCCAATGACTGTTGTGACAAGTATGTTGTTGTTTTTATTTTTAGGTGACATAATTATATACGGTTTTTCAATATTTCAATTTAAAAAATGACCAAGAGCAAAATGATCACATGACACTAATTGATCAAAATATTGGAATACCGTGTGGCAGGCTGGTGTGGTTCTCGGGGGGGGGGGGGGGGGGGGGGGGGCATTCAAGTATGGGTTCACTCCGGGGTTCACTCTCGAACTCGGGCAATTGGGGTCGGTGAAAGACAAATTGACGATAGGGCAGGGGACTGGGTTAGAGTCTGTCGAATTGCTATTAAAACCAAAAAAGGCGCATTTGGTTGAGAAATTTAACACATTTTCCGAGGGGATGTTTTATGGTAAAGAATTTGGTATGTTTTCTAATGAACCGGGCCGGTCTTTGATGGGAGTTATTTGCAAAGGTAGAGGTTGAATTTTGTAAAAAAAATTACAGGGGTTGGTGAAACTTCAACAATTCCATGGGGTTAATAATAGCGAGAGCAAGGCTGATCCGGCGCAGCAGGCGTCTGCAGACGACATTCTAAAATGTCACAAAATGTTTTAAAATGTCAAAATTGTTTAATTTCATGTACCATATTTGGAATCACCATGTTAAATGCATTGAAATAAGTACAAATATGCCTAGTACTGGTTCAGTCAATCTTGAGATAGGCCTAGACAAAGATTTATTGAAAGTTGGAAAACTTGGTTTCTGAAAAATCTGTTTTGTATTTATGGTAACGTATTATAGCCGCGTGGAAAATGTTTACAGTCTCACTTGAGACTAGTATTATCACTACTACATTCGCTTCGTTGAATGGAACATTTCATCTTTCACCTCATGAAAATATTCATACCCACCCATTGCACTCATAAACATTCATTGTATGTATACTGTCACTACCACCCTTACATATAACAACTCACCGAGATATATCAGCAACATTTGGGAGCACCAGCCGGGATTTGTACTACATGTAGTCTCAGAATAATTATGTCATGTATGTGTACGTGTACAATATAAGATCCCCCCCCCCCCCCGGTGTGGAGAAGACCACCTGTTACCACTAAAGCGTAGGATGGTTTAGAATAGGCGTGTTCACACGGACAAATTGCGTTATTAGTTACGAAAAGGTTAGAGCCCATTCATTGCAATAGATATAGAGATCAATTATAACTAAACTGTAGCACTAACCGAATATTTACCATTGGCAGTGGGGACCGTGTTGTCACGCCTGTGATTGAAATAATATCGAATCGTTGCAAAATGATTATAATTGTCAAACCAATTGTTAAGCGTTTAATAATCAACAATGATCCGGTTGTTGATCACTTGAACTAAAATCACAGCAATGTGAAAACTCGACATCGGTTGTATAGCCTATAACATTGTATTGTACAGTTATAGGCTTATCTTGATTAAGGCCTATGTGACCGAAGTTAAAAGGTGTAAACGGGAATAATATATAAAATGACATCGGTGAACCCTGAAGGTGGTGATGAAAACGTTAAGAAAAAGCAAGATTATGAAGAGCTGAAAGACACCACTGACTGGAGCGGTGAGAAAGATGTCGGACCGGATGGTAAACAGGAGGTTATGGATGCGGTGTCTAACGGAGGTGATGGTGCTGCAAAAGAGGATACGCCGATACTAGAAGAAAACAAATGGGGTGAATATGATTCATGCAGTCATATAATTATTATGAGGCAATATCCTCATATAGGTCTCACATACGGAATAAAGCACAAGGCAGCAATTGGTTTGCAGTTGTTTTACATTGTAAAAATGATAGCTGCCTTGTTCTTTAATCCGTGTGTAAGACCTATTTGAGGATATTGCTTAATTATTTGTGATATAGGGCATATCGATAAAGCATCACCGTTTTCCTCGATCCCTCCCTCCCTCCCTCGATCCCTCCCACCATCGACCCCTCCCTCGATCCCTCCTCCCTCGACGCCCCCCCTCCACGCTCCCCCTCCACGCTCCCCCTCCCTCGACCCCTCCATAGTTCTACACTCACCCAACCCATTTTAGAAATTGATCCTATGAATCCAAATTAATTGAAATCAATAATTTAATCTCATTAATGAATGAATAAAACATTATAGTTGATTGATTAATTAATTGATTGATTGATTGATTGCTTGCTTGCTTGATTGATTGATTGATTGATTGATTGATTGATTGATTGATTGATTGATTGATTGATTGATTGATTGATTGATTGATTGATTGATTGATTGATTGATTGATTGATTGATTGATTGATTGATTACTGATGAATCCAAATAATAAGGAGCAAATACCCCACTAAGCTTTTTTACAGTCATTTAATCATGTATTGTAAACAACAAACTGATAATGTATGCAAAATAAATAATTTAAAGTGCTATTCGCATAAATTATGCAAATACGGTATCCAATATGGCCGCCGACGGCGGCCATTTTGAATTCCTTTGAAACGCGATAATTCGGCAACCCAGCAACCCCTTCACTTCTGGTTTTCATAGAAATGGAGCATTTTGTAATCACTGTGTATTGCCTGTTTTGATTTTGTACCAGAAATTATGGAAAATGTGGAAAACTTAAAGGTGAACCAAATTTGGCGATTAATTATAAATTAGTGACCCTGGGTAATGAACGATAAGGAATTTTAAAATCTTAAATAGTCAATACCTGACAAATGGCCTAAAGTCGTTGCTAAGAGGAAATATATTTGTCATCACACTTGTCATAAAAATGCTTATTGCAGTAAAATCATTCAAATTAATTTACTTTCCTGTTTTTTTTAATGAAAATATAGTCTAGTATTAGAATATATGCCGTAGGTACATACATTCAAAAAACACTAAAAATCCATTTTCTTTTAGAAATTCATGATTTAGTGTTGGGTATTCATATGGTATATTCATGGCGTAATGCTCATTTGCTTCAAAATGATACAGGATGTGTATATTGACAAGATAACTTCACATGCCGATATTTTTCTCCATCAAGCCGTGTTAGGTTTTTGGCACGTTGCCAAATTCCCCAAAATGACTTCTTTTCTGAAAAACCACTCTATAATGATTTTTTTAACCCTTTGTATCTCTAGGATGAACTTGTTTTTTGTGTTATGATTTTGCCAAAATACCGATGCATAATATTTAATGTATATTTCCACATTTAAAATCATAATATGGATTCAATGGAGTGGGAATGATAGTACTTTTTAATTTTTCTTGTACTTTTTCTAGTAACACTAAATAGTCAAACTTTGTGAATATTTTTATTAGAGAGAAGTATAGCTCCTATTTCAACAAATAAGGTGTCACATGAAAGGTAATTAAATTTAGAAAATTCTCACGCCAGCTTTTTTCATTTAAATTTGTCTTTTTTGTGTCAAGTAGAACTTTTCCCTTTACAAAATTCCTAAAAAAATAATTTTCTTAAAAAGTTAACACTTTATTCACAAAAACTGGCGAGAGAATTTAGGTGCCACACCCATACATGCCATAGCAGTTTTCTACTTGGCTAAAAATATTAAAATGTCAAAAATGTAGGTAAATTTCAAAAAAATAAAGAAATATCGCAATTGCACTTAAACTTATTGAAAATATTAATCAAAGCCTTATCTTTTCATTTCCTTCAGTAAGAAATAAAATTGCTAAGGCCTTTTGATGCTGTTTCTATTTGTCTGGAAGGGTGAAATATCCGAGTAAGCTAATTATTTAATGAATATACATAAATAGCTGATTAATTG
This sequence comes from Ophiura sarsii, assembly GCA_035610835.1. Lineage (NCBI taxonomy): Eukaryota > Metazoa > Echinodermata > Ophiuroidea > Amphilepidida > Ophiuridae > Ophiura > Ophiura sarsii. Next base: position 58,041,268 of record CM069453.1, read on the forward strand.
AATAATTGATCTATTGATTGATTGATTGATCGATTGATTGTTTGATTGATTGATTGTTTGATTGATTGATTGATTGATTGATTGATTGATTGATTGATTGATTTATGTATTCATCTCCTCCCCCTTTCTGGCAGATGCCCTACGGCCACACTGGCCATGGGATCCCTTTAATTCATATGCACTGTATGAATTAATTCACCAAACAAATTGTATTTAGAATAGACAACTGCATGTAAATCAATCAATGTACACTCAAATAGGTCGATTACTAGTTCATCAAAATGTAATTATATAAAATAATTATGACTAAATTATTCAAATTAAATTTAAAATGAATTGCAATATGTTCAGCATATTAAAACAAATATTGGAAATCAAGGTATATCAATTAAGGCTGTAAATGTGTACTTTAACGTGTGCCCCCCCCCCCCCCCCCCCCCCCCCTCTGATAAAAAATAACAAAAATAAATATATCAACATGCAGCCCTTACCCCTTACCCCCCTACCAGGGGCGGACATTTCTTGTTAGGTGTGGGGGATGATAAGTTTGGCCCCTAAAAAGATTTTTTTTTTTAGCTGTTACCATCCAGGCGGTGCGCAGCACCGCACTCCGAGCTATGCTCGGACAGTGGGGAGTCTGAGGGGGGATGTGCCCCCCCTCATAAGTAGAAAAAATTTCAATTTTCAAACTCATTTGGTGCGATCTGGTGTATACTTTTGATGAATATTGTATTGAAAAGCCATCGCTTCATTTTCAATAAATATTTTGTTTTTTATCAATGAACAAAAGAAGTTGAGCATTTTTTATACTGATATATTCTTGATTTTAGTATAGATGGTTTAAAAGCTCCAACAGGGGGAGTCTGAGGGGGATGTGCCCCCCTCAGAAGTAGAAAAAAATCAATTTTCAAACTCATTTGGTGCGATTTTTTCAAACTCATTTGGTGCGATCTGGTGTAGGCCTATACTTTTGATGAATATTGTATAAAAAGGCCATCACTTCATTTTCAATAAATATCTTGTTTTTTATCAATGCACGAAAGAAGTTGAGCATTTTTATACTGATATATTCTTGATTTTAGTATAGATGGTTTAAAAGCTCCAACAGGGGGAGTCTGAGGTGGGGGGGGGGGGGGGGGGGGGGGGTTGTGCCCCCCTGAGAAGTAGAAAAAATTTCAATTTTCAAACTCATTTGGTGCGATTTTTTCAAACTCATTTGGTGCGATCTGGTGTATACTTTTGATGAATATTGTATTGAAAAGCCATCGCTTCATTTTCAATAAATATTTTGTTTTTTATCAATGAACAAAAGAAGTTGAGCATTTTTTATACTGATATATTCTTGATTTTAGTATAGATGGTTTAAAAGATCCAACAGGGGGAGTCTGAGGGGGGATGTGCCCCCCTGAGAAGTAGAAAAAATTTCAATTTTCAAACTCATTTGGTGCGATTTTTTCAAACTCATTTGGTGCGATCTGGTGTATACTTTTGATGAATATTGTATTGAAAAGCCATCGCTTAATTTTCAATAAATATTTTGTTTTTTATCAATGAACAAAAGAAGTTGAGCATTTTTTATACTGATATATTCTTGATTTTAGTATAGATGGTTTAAAAGCTCCAACAGGGGGAGTCTGAGGGGGGATGTGCCCCCCTGAGAAGTAGAAAAAATTTCAATTTTCAAACTCATTTGGTGCGATTTTTTCAAACTCATTTGGTGCGATCTGGTGTATACTTTTGATGAATATTGTATTGAAAAGCCATCGCTTAATTTTCAATAAATATTTTGTTTTTATCAATGAACAAAAGAAGTTGAGCATTTTTTATACTGATATATTCTTGATTTTAGTATAGATGGTTTAAAAGCTCGAACAGGGGGAGTCTGATGGGGGATGTGCCCCTCAGAAGTAGAAAAAAATTCAATTTTCAAACTCATTTGGTGTAATCTGGTGTATACTTTTGACCAATATTGTATAAAAAGGCCATCACTTCATTTTCAATAAATATCTTGTTTTTTATCAATGCACGAAAGAAGTTGAGCATCTTGATACTGATATATTCTTGATTTTAGTATAGATGGTTTAAAAGCTCCAACAGGGGGCGTCTGAGGGTGGGGGGATATGCCCCCCTGAGAAGTAGATTTGTTTTCAATTTTCAAACTCATTTCGTGCGATCTGGTATACTTTTGACCAATATTTTATTGAAAAGCAATCACTTTATTTCTGATCAATATTGGCTTTTTAAATAGGCAGATAGGCCTATACCAGAAAGAAGTTAATTAGTTACCTCCAAAAGATGGATTCTTAACGTACATACGCGTATGTATCCTAACCAACGTACAATAAACTCCAAACGTTCTTATGTCCCTCCCTCCCTCTCTTTTTCCTTTTTTTCTCCTTTTTCCCATTTTGTCTTTCTTTTTTTCCTTCCCCCCCCCCCCCCCTTTTTCCTTTTTTTTTTTTGGTAGATGTGAAAAATCAGGGGGGGGGATGATTACATTGACCATCCCCCCCCCAGGTCAAAAAGTGGGGGGGGGGGGGATAAATCCCCCCATCCCCCCGGGATTTCCGCCCTTACCCCATCCCATCCCCACCAAAACAAATTGATATCGATTGAACTACACTGGTGTGATTTATATTAGCAAAGAGTAAAGACCTTATAAATACCCCATAATATTCCTTTTTCTCTGGACATTATTATTTATAAATAGACCCCATGTACACATTTTTAATATTATTATTTTAGACTCACAAGATGCTTTAAACTGTACCCATTGAGTAGTACACAAACTATATCGGTGGTTACCACCAATCGCGGTAATTCGACGTTATTTCATCGATTTCTCCGTAATTATACCGATTTAGGCCGTCAAATTTCAGTATGATGATGAGAAAAATACGAGCTTTCATATGATATGAAAATCTCCGTATGTTTGAAATAATTCTGTGTTACGAAAATGTGATCGGGTCATCTACCTTTAAATGATATATTTATATTATCAAAATGTAGAATAGGTAAATATGAATGAATGAATGAATGATACGCCTTTCAAGTCAAGCTTGAATCAGGAAAGTCAATCGTCCAAAATGCAATGAGCAATGCCAATCAATCAATTATCAATGCTTCAACCAAAACTCATCCGTTGGTTAAAACAAAATAAAGGATATCGGCCTTTTTATCGATCCCATCGACTCTATAGCCTGATCGACACCGCCAAATGAAAATTATCCATCAAAATAATAAACTTCGTATCGATCATCATATTGACAGACATCAGTGTCAACAGGTTGTTTCCCTTGTGCAATGGCGACCATTCAGACGTGTAAGGGATCATATGCATAACGTATATTATTTACAATTTGGCTAAACCCTGAAAGACGGGTAATTTTCTAATACACGGGATAAAACGTCAATACTTTACTTGTAAAACATAATTTCGAATCTACAATCATCATATATGTAGATTTTGTACACGGATATGGTGATTGCATAGCCTCTTGTGCTCAAATTGTACTGCCAATCAATTATCGCGACAGTACACTTTCCGAGACGATCCCGCAAAAATTGCTACGCAACCCTGGGTTGTGTACATGATGACGTAGGAATATCATTATCATGCTAATTTCATCCCTGGACCAACTGAGAGAAAGTGCGTAACGTGAGCCTGATTGATTGGCCCCAAGTGAACCCCTGCTGGAATATTTTGGATTTTATACAGTAAATAGCGCTAGAATAAGAGAAATTTGTCACATAAGTATTGTAGGAATAACGTGTTTCGATCATGGGGATCGGGAAGAAGAATAAAGTGGAGCCTGAAGAAGCTGATGAATTACCAAAGAAGGAGAAATTCGGTGAGCCTAAAATAAATAAATAAAAATTCAGAAGCCTAATTTGATTGCTGTGTCAATTTGTCATTGCATTGTTCTACTACTACGCAGTCTTCTTGAGGTACCGACGTGTACGAGCTACGAGTACGACCTAAATCAAAGGCCAAGATATGTTATGAAACCCAAAATAAAGGCCTTATTATACACAGTATACACTGTAGGCCTACAGTAGTGAAGGATTTATTTAGACCACCACTACTACTAACTATACTAGTACTACCACTTTGGAGTTATTATAATAACTCCTTGGACTTGGTACTACTACTAGTACAGCAGTAGCACCAGCAGAGTGGTAGGGTTTTTTCCCTCATTATTTTGTTTACAAAAATAGGAACAAATGAAGCTAAATGATAATGCAAAGCATGCGTTTGAATGAAGATGGTGCACTGCACACTGTTACGAGTCAGATTTATATTTGAACGAACACATTGAAGCAGCGTATTGCATACAATACATTGCGTGAAGCGCGCACAACCATAAGCGTGATCATTTCGGGCGCGATCATCTTTTTCTTTGTGCTGCGTGCGTGTTGTTCGTTCAATTATTAATTAGACTATAGTGTTACACTTTTATTTCAATTAGACATAACAAAATAAAATGTACAACAAGTAAGAATGTTTGTTTCAATTAAAGGTAGATGTTCCGATTTTCAACTTGAAGTTTTCTATTCTACATGAAAGGTCATCCTTAAAAAAGTTGTGTTCCAAAGTTTGGGTTGCATAGCTCTAATGGTTCTTATTTTAGACGCACAAGATGCTGTGAACTGTACCCATTGAGTAAGTACACAAACTATATCGGTGGTTACCACCATTCGCGGTAATTCGACGTTATTTCATCGATTTCTCCGTAATTATACCGATTTAGGCCGTCAAATTTCAGTATGATGATGAGAAAAATACGAGCTTTCATATGATATGAAAATCTCCGTATGTTTGAAATAATTCTGTGTTACAAAAATGTGATCGGGTCATCTACCTTTAATTACCATGATTATGATACATTTTGGAGTGACTGTTGAATTCAAAACCACCGTTCCTTTAACAATTTAAATAGTGCTATATTATATACATACATTAGTTGCGTATTGCATGATCCACGCGCTGCTTGAATGTGCGTTCTGTCTGCCTCAAACTACACCGATACGCACCACCACTGCATATAATTACACTTTTGAGAGTTTTACTTTTAGTTTAAAAAAATGTACCCAATCAGTAGGGCTCCAATCAAGTTTAATGCAAATAGTACCACAGGTTTACAGTGTCTTGTAAACCCAACTTCTCTAACGTTTTATCACTGTATCAGTTTTTATAAAAAAACTTGTTTTCACTAATTTTGGAAATCTTTCTGTCTGTATATTGTCATTATTAACCAATTTGGTGGTGATCAGGAGCTCCTAGTCCTATGCTATGTGTAAAACAGAGGTCAAAGTTCAAACTTTAGCCAGAGAGATGTTATTATAACTCTTCTCAGATCAAAATGCCAAAAAGATGTTTTGCCTCAGGAAAAATTGGGGACATTTTTTAAAATGGCGATTTTTGCGTCGGGAAATTCCCTGAGGCCAGATTGAGTCAACTTCAGCCCTTAAAAACAACACATTTTTTGATTAATGTGATTTTCTTTCATCGATTGTTATTATAATACATATCATTTGCGATGAATTCTGGAGTTTCATAATTATTTAATCATTATTCTGACCAAAACGGCAAGTTTAAGACCTGTACTTTTGAAAATGGAAAAGTAAGCGTGTGCTGTGTGTGCATGGGTTTCAGCGTAGCTGACGGCCAAGAAGATAGCGGCGCGCGCTGATGGAAGCTTACTTTTTTACGGTCGTGATTATAATTAAAATTGATTCCTTTTTCAGTCGAAAATGTGCTACTTTGATTTTAAAAAGTTGACAGAAACATCTTAGCTATCGTATTGGGAGCATTATTTGTATTAAAAGCTATATTAATGGGTGATAAAAAATAGAAATGTAACTGATGTAAAAACTAATTAATATTCATAAGTTGTAAAACTCTGCGAAATTCTATGCTAACGAGTCTAGTAGTCATAAACAGATCACGGGCCGATCGAAATACAACCATTTCATCGCGAATCAATCGTAACGCACGTAGGGACAATAGACGAGGCCTCAGAACACCCTCCTCCTATTACACCTCCCTGCTTTAGCCAAGTGCATATTAACCTTTTTCCTTCAGAATGTACACTTTTCTTAGAAATCTAATATTGTCACCAGGTACATGTATAGATGGGTGACATGTGATGTCACACCGGGCATTTGGTGTGCGCGCGCATCCTGTTTTGTTTAGGACCCATGCTTTTAAAACTCGCTCCAAATAATTTATAAAGGGCAAAGGCATAGTGGACAGTGTTGTGGACATATGCTGTTCCCTCAAGCATGTATCGACAATCCAGCCCCTTCAACTGTTGCTTTGGTTGATAAACATTGCTGTCACCCCATCTAGAGGTGCAAGTTAGTGTCATAGACCTGACAGCCTCACAGGGATGTCCTCTTTTGGTCTATACGCTGGCGCGCTTAACATTTGTGCGAAAGGTCCCGGGTTCAAATCCCAGCTGGTGCTCCCAAATGTTTCTGGTATATCTCTGTGAAGTTGTTTTAATGTTATAGTGCGGTATGTGATGACAATATGAAGACTTCAATAAACTGGCATTTGTTAAAATTTGTTAAAATGTCACCATCTTGAATCCTTGGCGTGAATTTTAACACATTTCACCATCTTGAACCCGGTCACTCCAGCTATCATGGCCAAGTAAATTTTAAAAATCTAAATTAATACTAAAAAATGCATCACTGAAAGTGTTCTGTAGGTACAATGTAGTGACAGGGATTTTGCGCTTTTTAAAAGCACTAAAAGTGCTGCCTGAATTTGAAAAAAGTGCTTTTTAGAGCAAAAGGGGATTTTTGGTAAATGGACATTATTTTATTTGCTTAATTTATAATTTAGACAACTTTTGAAAAAATGTGCGGTGGGATGAAAAGGTGTTTTTGTTTGTGCTTTTGAGCATTTCCCCTGTCCTAATAGTACAATGACGTTACAGCTTGTTAGAAGCCCCGACTATTCCTGTATTAACCTTTAGAGAGGTCAGGTTAAAAAAAAATAATCAAATTTGGTATAATTTCACAAACTTCATTTATTTATTTAACATAAATAAAAGTCTCATTTTAAAATATATAACTTTTATGGTAAGTCATGTTGCATATAAATTTACATCATACAATTGTACTTCAACTAAAATGTATTTAGTTTTCCCACGGTTTCTGTAATTTGCTGATGGAAGTTCACCAATTTGGAGCTGATTAAAGTAACTTTCAGATATAATCAGATTACACCTAATTACCACCGTTTCAAAATGTTAATGTTAATTTTGGAAAATATAGTCAATTTAAAACTGCATAAATATTTTGTTTATTTTCCTCTTTTTTTTAGCCTCTACATGTAGCTATTTATATTCATGAGCATTATCCCTACATCAATTGGCAAATGGAAAATTGTCACTGTTTTTGGCAGAACTCATACATTGTAACATTGTACACAATTTGGTATTTAATTAAAACCGATTGTAAACAGTAGGATGATTATTAAAATTATGTCAGACATATTGATCAATTTAACAATCAGAATTCAGATAGAATGTGGGTTATTTATATGATACAATGTACATTTCAATTCAATAGAAATACAATAGCGACCTACTTACCAGTTTGTAATTTAAGGCAGAAAAAAAAGGTTTCTAATAAACATGTAATTTAGCCATGCTTCAGAATTTGGGCCTTATATTAAGCCCATTCTTTATGCTCTATATTTAATTAGTGTATGATTTCTAGTATTTTGTATACATTTGCAGAAAATGAACGACACTGGGATGGTTACCCGGTACCTATTTCGTGAAGCATTTTCTAACCTTGTCATCTTTCTGTGTCTCATAATTTGCTCGGCATATTAACAGTCCGAGTTTACATTATAAAATTAATTAGGCCTAATGTGCTTGTTTTTATTCTTCTTCTTTTTCTTTTTTTTTGGGGGGGGGGGGGTGGTTCTCATATTTTTGTACAAATGTGATGCCAGCAAATGGATCTGGAAAAGCTAACCCGTTGAGACCATTTCTTTCCTCCCATTTTTCACACATTTTGCTGAAATTGTCAGAAAACATCTCAATACTCAATAAAATGGATTTATAAAGTTTATGAGTACCATGAACCTAAAAGAAAAGATGACTTTTTGGAGGCAGCAGGTTATCCCCCCCCCCCTCAATACTATTTTGTTTGAAATATGTATATGTAATAATATGTTGCTTATGGCCGTGTGTTTTGAACTCGCCACCCTTACCGTTGCATGTCCAGATTTTTACATTTTACGCCATCTGAGATTCGAATTAGCATATTGCAATAACTATTTGTTCTACCCCATAAAAGTATATATTTTCTGAACGGTAATCTCACAAGAAATCCAAATATGCTATTGGAATTTAGATAAGACCTAATGGTAACATGTTGTGATTAAGAATGTTCAAAAAATATCGATTTTTTCATATTTTGATTTAAGCTCAATAATATTTTTATACCTATCCCAATCATAATTTTACTGTAAATATTTAAGTTCCTCATGCAATTACCCATCAGAACATAATAGTTGTCAATGGTGAACATGTTGAAATATACTATATCGAGATGTAAATGAGCACAAACGTTTAAATTTCATATTTATTAGAGTTTACAAGTATATTTTTGGGGGTATGCACCCTATCTTGATTTAAACGGCATTTTTGAATTCCCCTATTTGAGAGCTTTCCAAAAATGTACAATTTTGCTGTCATCGGTTAAATATTTTTTCTGTTATAGTCATGTACGTAAAACCGATGAATTAGGGCAAGCTCACTGTGTAGCGAATAGGGAAAAAGCCAAGGACAATGCAATCGATTCATGATTACAATTGTTACATAATAGTTGTCAAGTTTGGTGAAACGGGATCTTATAGAATATAAAATAATCTATAAAATGAGAGCAAAATCATGTTTGTACCATACAGGGATGAGGAATTATAGTAAATTGAACGTAGAATTGGGAACATTTTCTATATTCCCCATAGAGATTGTACACAACGCCACCGCCGCCGCCGCCACCGCCACCACCCCTGACTTTCACAACATAATCAATCATATCTCAGCCAAACATTTATAGAAATACCTGATTTATTCACACAATGTAGCCAGATAAATAGGCTTTCACATGACACCTCAACCATAGCTCTACCACATTTAGTTGTTGAGTTAATAGAGAGAGATGGATGATTCGTCACCAAAAATGCAACGCCACCACCCTTTTTGGGTGGTGAGTTCAAAACACATGGCCTTAGAATCATATGCATACATTGTATTGTACTATCCCATCTTTCTGTTTATATAGTGTCCATGCATCCCGCCTCCCTTTTTATGCATGGATAATGTCTCATTTTGCAACGGTAATGTGTTAAAATCGATACGAGTATCTGGTATTTTAATTATAGTACTTATTGAAACAGCTGTTGCACGCTCATCCTTTGCCATGTATATTTGCTTTGGGTAGTGTTTTTCATCATTTTGTTTTGAGCGTGACATTTTGCACAACTGCTGAATTCAACACTCAAGCTAGTATACAAAGAACAAGTCTTGCCATAAAAGGGGAGAGGGTTGCTTTCTGGACGAAAGCTGTGACTGAGCTAAAATAATACGGTTACATTTATACAGTCTTTGGAATTCGGAACCGTTGATTGAACTGCTTTACTTCAAATGTCATTAATACTTTGTTGGGCCTAATTCGGTGGTTTGATTTTCCACATAATTTTAACATTTCAATGTTTTTATGTCCTTTTTTTGTAGGTAAACCCAAGAAATATGACCCAACATTCAGAGGACCTATAGCAAATAGGTAAGGAAGATAGTATTCAATTTATAATTTAACACTTTCCGCGCTGCAGACGACGACATTCCAAAAGTTCACAAAATTTCACAAATGTTTCAAATATGTCAAAATTATTGATTTTCATTACCATATTTGGAATCACCATAAGAAATGCATTTGAATAAGTACAAACATGCATAGTATTGTTTCAGTTATTCTTGAGATAGACTTTGAAAATTGGGAAAGGTTTCTGAAAAATCTGTTTTGTACATGTAGGCCTATACAGTATATTGGTAAAACTAATAGCCGCATGGAAAGTGTTATAGTAAAACTAAAAGTAGTAAAAAAATTTTTTTTAAAGAATTATCTGTACTATACTAACACCCCAACACGGTCAACAGCTTGACAACATGGAGTTTTTTTGCCAATTATTATTATTTTATTTATTGATGCCATTTTGATTTGTTGTTGATTTTGTTTGTTTATAATACAGGGGCTGTACAGACGTCATCTGTTGCATCTTATTCTTAGTATGCATTGCTGGCATGGGAGTCACAGGGTATCTAGGTAAGCATAAGATGCAGTGCGTTAAAAAAACGAAGCAAATAATATGAGTAATTAGATTAAAATTAGATTTGATTGATTGATTGAATTTGTGAATACTGTTAAAGTGGAAATTTTCGCGCGTAGAAATTTTCGCGCTTCGCACATTTTGAACAATTTTGCTTGTTTTTATTTTCGCGATTTTGAGCTTCTGTACATAGACCTACATGTAAAATAAATATATTCGCACATTTTTATTTTCGCGCTTGCTGATTTTAGCGCAAAAATCGCGAAAATAAATGTAGCGCGAACATTTCCACTTTTACAGTATGCGGTGTTTTACGAGGGTCTTGATTTTTAATTATTTGACATTTTTTTGAAATGTTCTCAACTTCTGACAATTTTAAAATTTATTTTGTAATATTTATTTTGTTATATTAAAACAATGCTTTATGATTGGTTAATTTCAAGATATATACTCATTTAGATAACCAATTGAAATACTGCTTCTGAAATATTTCACTTCAATTTTCATCAGGTTTACAATTATTCCAACAATGTCTCTCTTTGGTGCAGTAAATGATGTATCCATCTTTCTGACCACTCAACAGGTAGTTCTCAGGGGGTTAAACAAACCGAGGGAGGCCGCCCACAGAGCCCACCAGTGAATATTATATATATATATTCAAATTTGTATTGTAGATGCCATATAATGGATGCCCTACAATATGTACATATATGATACAATGTGGTATGAATATAGCCAGCTTTTGTATAACAAGACTGTACTTGTTCTTTCATTCTGAGGAGCTATCGGTTAGTTATATACATACACTCCACCATTTCCGTTAAACGCTACCTGAAATATATAGCTTGCCTGGTTTCTAGGGTTACCGTAATTACTGGGTCATTGAACTTGGCGTAGATACAGATACAGCGTGAATGGTCTATGCTCTCATAGTCAAATTCACAATGCTCTGTGTACATGTGTATAGGTAATCGGGTGTAGTGATGATGATGATGGCGCCATAATTTCCGCATGATTGGTTTCCAGATATATAATAAATCATCCATTATATTGGCTAATTGTACATCAGCCATGTATCAAATTACTTGGGTATGCAAATAATTTTCACAAAATGAAGTAAGATATTAGGCCAAACAAAAAAATAGGTTTGTCTCAAAGCTTGCGCGCGCATTGGTTTTGAAATGCCAAAATACCGCGTCTAAAATGCAGGAAATTGTAAAATCAATTTTTTTTCTTTTCCATACACATTTATATTTCGAGTTTTTATTAAAAATATCGGCAGATTTTCCTTTTCTCAAACTTTTACATGACTCAGTTCTTCATAAAACGCTGCACAATTGTTCTTTACACAACTACATCACAATATATATTTCAAATAGAAAAAACAATATCAGAAAGTGTCAACGGTTGCAAATAGTAAGAGTAAAAATTGACACACAAATAAAAAAAAAAGTTAAAAAAAAGTAAATAAAAGAAGACAAAAAACCGCGCGCGTCGCCCGATTTTGAAGCCTTCGCAAGCTTTGAGACAAACCTTTTCTTTTTTTTTTGCCTTAAGTCATTTAAAAAAAAGCGGTCACCCGGCTCTTCCCATGAACATATGTGACGTGTTCTACCTAAACCAGACACAATTGGGCAAGATATCAAAATTGAGTTAGTAATTGATGATTAAAGTAGAGATCTTCAGCTTTACAATAGTCTTTTTTTTTTTAAATCTGACTTCCCAAAGTGGACAGTTAAATCATTTTCAAGTTCGTCTTTATGAAAACTCCAAACTGAGATATCGTTCTTTAAAGATGACCTTACAATGTACTTTAAAAAAAAAAAAATTGTTGGTTTGATTTTTTAATCTGAAATTTTCACAATAATGTTATAAACACTCTGAAGATTAATAATTTACAAGAAACTCAAATTCCCCCCAAATCACCCCCAATTTTAGGTTTTGGGCTATTTCTCAGTTTGGAGCTCTGCCCAATTCTGTCTGGTTTTGGTAGAATACATGTAGAACATATCACATATATAAGCAAGCCATGGATAAAAACAGTCTAGCACAAAATACCACATAATTTATACACAGTATTAATCAACCTTGATCCCGGATGCCTATAAAACATATAAAAATGCATGTCATGTAAATACAATGACAAATAGAAAGGTATTTTCATTTTGTCATATGATAATGAACCAAGTTGCCGTGCACTCGTTTATAGCAAGCATCTCAAACCTGAGCAGTGTAATGAATGGTTGGGTTGTGGGCTCATTGGCCTCGGTTAGATCTTTTTATGTTGCTAGCAAGCGTTATGGATTGTTGTTTTTACAAGAGCTTTATTTCCATTTTTCCCCACATAGAATTGGTCTTAAGAATTTTTCAAAATATTTCTGACATTTTCTAAAATTTATGTCAAAACATTTTTTGTTAATCCGAAGTTTTATTTTTTTATTTTTTTTATTCATGATTTTATTTAATCAACTAGTTAGTTACTAAAATGCAAACAACTTGTACTTTTGATTAACATTAAACAACCAAATACTTTGTTCTATTTTCAGCTTTCACCACAGGAGACCCATTGACGTTGATATACCCCACCGATTCAAGAGGACAGATATGCGGAGTGTCCGAAGCAGTCAAGTAGGTTATAAGAGTGTATAGTTGGTTGTTTACATGATAAACCCGAATCTAATGCTCCTACTATGTGTGATTGTGTCCAAATCTTGAGAATCCTATCTTTAACGCTAAAAAAAAATGTTGACTAATAATGTAATTATTACTTAAATAAGCTTAAAATTGGTCTGAAATTTCTAATTCAGAACAAATTGCGCTAATTTCAGGCAATTTTTGCAATAAAAGCCAAATTTTTTATATGCGTTTCTCGCACGTATTGATTGACTCCCAATATGTTGGTCTACCGCAAGATTTGGTCTTGCCCCCGTTTGACCAGAATGGTGCAAAAACTCAAAACCCAGTACCAACAAAAATTACATCATATTAAAAACGTCGCTATAACAACAAATGAACTGGTAAATATCCCTTATCTTTGTATTTTTTATTACCTCGCAACAACCTTCTTGCCCTACAAAAAAGTTCACTCAGTTGGCACACGCCAGTCATACCCTAATTAGTGTGTTTTAAGGAAAGTATTGTGTTTCAGTTGAAAAGGTCAGTTCTTTAATCCAACCGATATCTAAACCATAACAATCAATTTAGGCTCTGTGCCATATGGATTTACTCGTTCAGATTGTCAAAGTGTCATTTTTAATTATATAGTTAATTATGAATATATGATTATATATATAGCTCAGATCTGAAGGGGGAGGTGCTGTGTACTTGTAATTGTATACAGAGTACATTGTACTTATGTAGCATGTGTTAGAACTTTCATAGCTTTTTTAGCAATAGCATGCTACAGTGTACTGTGGTACAAATTATTTGCATTGATTAAGTTTGTATATATCTAGATTTGCTCACAAAATTTGATATTTGTATTTATGCAATGTCTGTAATATATTGTGTTTGTCATATTTGTAAAAAAGAAATTATGGAAACAAATGTAAAAACAAATAATAAGAACTATGTACATTGGCTTTATACACCAAATTAAAGTACCTGCTTGTTCATCCTACAAAAAAAAAGTTATTCAAAAATCTGCTTAAAAACACATCTGTGAATCATAAACATTAAACAACCATGTTGTTATACTGTAAATGCGGACCTTTTCTCGTGTGTATTAATTTTTGTGCTTCGCACATTTTGAACAAGTTTGCTTGTTTTTATTTCCATGATATTGAGCTTCCTTACATAGACCTACATACAAAAAGGAACATATTCGCACATTTAAATTTTGCTTGCTGATCTTAGCGCGAAAATAAATGTAGCGCGAAAATTTCCACTTTTACAGTAGCAGGCCTACCATACATACTATCACCTTCATTCACTGCAAGTCTCTCTTCATATATAGCAACTTTTAAAAGTCCCCAACTGATATATTTGGTGTTATTATTGTGATGGTTTGGATTTGAGGGTGATTGACAAGATTCCCCATCCTGACAAACAGGATGGGGAAGATCTCAGTGCATGTTGTTGTAGTGTAATACAATACCTGTGATGGATAGTGACTGACAAGTGATGTACACGGGGTTTTTCCTGCGAAGTATTTTTGGGGGGCTAAGGAAGTAAAATCTTAAATAGTGTAGTGTGTGGTGATGGTAAATGTTTATTTGTTTGACCTACATTATGTTGTTATTAGTATTTTTAAAGTTTTTATAAATAAGCTGAGCTTAATTCGATCCTGTGCTTAGCTTTAGAAACTTATTTTCTTAAGACATGTGCAAAACATGATATTAAAGTAGGAAACCCGTACACAGTTCATTCAGCGTTCGTGATAACCGGTGTCGCATCGCGAAATGCTCCACACTTTTCAAGTATTGCTATTCAATTTCACAAATGTGTAGCTAAAAGTGCTACGCAAGAAGATTCCCTACTTGATATTTGATCACGTTCCATCAAAGCCAAACCTAAAAAGATTGAGTTTCATCTTCAAATAACTAGAAAAAGTATGATAAATCCTATGTATCGGAAGTTAATATTTCGTTTTCGTTAGAGTCAAAATTGCCATTGCTTTACACGTAGGTGCGTAGATTTTTTTCTGTCGGTTTAAAATTAACAAAATTGCGGATTTCTGCGCAAGTAAGAGAATGTAATAATCATGGCATCACTTCTGATTCTAGTCTTGTTCTCGTGCCGCCGAGTGTTACGAAAAGGAGCCAATAAAAATGACTTGGAATAAAACTAAACTAGTAGTGCACCACGGATACAAGGAATCATAACAAAATGGTGCGCGATCGTAAGAAGATGTAAACAATTATGAAATCCATCGTGACTCGTGAGTGAAATAATGCCTGTATTTCAATGTGTTTCATTATTAAAATGTGTTAGTTCAAATTGTAAAATCTAGATCGAGTACACGTTACGTATGCTGTATTTTGCTTACGGGACACGGGTTATACATGCGTTTTTGAACCGTGTTACGTGCGCCTGCCAGATTATGTAGAACGTGCAAAGTTGATGAAATATTAATTTTATTACTAGAAAAAAAGGGCTATTCAAAGTTTGTGAATTGCTACACAAAACTAATAGTGCATTGCACTTTTTGCTACACAAAAAAAATGCTGGAAATCGAACACTGAGTTCATTACCCTAACCATAACCCCCAGGGTGCTCGGTGGTCATAACTAGTAGGGTATCATGCGCGTCCAAAGATTACATAATTAGGGTAGTTTTTCAAGCCGGGGCATGTACGTACGTAACGTGAATAGGATATCAAAAACATGCAAACTTAAGAAAAATGGTATACCTTTCATGCAATGGCCTTACGTATTTAGGGTCCATATATTTTCCATGCAGAATAAATAGCTGTGATTACAGGCAGAACATATCTCAATTCTATCCATGGCATACGGGGATCTATATCTAGATCAGCTCATCTTTGTTTCATAATACTTTTACTCTAGGGAAGGAAAAGGGGTTTGAAATGTGTCATACTTGGTAAACGGGTTTAATCTATATACAAATTACTTGCTTAGGTATCGCACTATTTCGACTACTTGTTGAGTGTAACAAAATATGTTCACTACTTGTTTAGGGTATTGGAAATTACTGGTATTGCTTGCTTAGGGTATGGAAAATACCCTCCATACTTGTTTAGGGGTGCTTTTTACATTTAATTTATGGGTGGTTTAGGGGTGCTTTTACATTTAATTTATTTATTTAGGGTGCTTTTTAAAAGTCCTTGGACGCGCATGATACCCCTATTGTAATGACCACTGAGCACCCCGGGCCATAACCCTTGCCCTGATTTTGATCCTTACCCTATACTTATAAGAAGGGGTCAAAGAAGATTTCTTGAGCACACTCAGCATGCTTCACTTTCATCACATGACCACTGATTTCTGTCGCCAGTGTCTACTGGTTCCCATTGACATTGCAAAGAAATTACGGCTCTATAATTTTTTGTTAAACAAGGGTCTTTAAGAAAATCCTGCTGCAAGTAGGACGATCGATAATTCAATCTCTCCACCACCTAAGGTCCTGGTGTTATATATATGGTAGGAAAAATTATATTGTGTTTTTTCCACCTCTTTAATGTTATATGGTAAGAAAAAATGACATTATGGGGTGTGTTTTTTCACTCCCTATTATGTTATATAGGGATAGGAAAAAACAAGATTGTTAAAAGAAACTTGAGTTTCTTGAGAATTGGATAGATGACTAACCAGTAACCTATATCTAGATCTTTTTAATTTCCAGTCTTAAAAAGATAGTGTAGTTATATAGTACATATTGTGATATCAAATTTTCCCAAAACACATTGCAACATTTATGAAGAAATACTACAACGTTTTACTCAACCTCTTTTTAGGGGTAGGAAAAAAACAAGATTGTTAAAAGAAACTTGAGTTTCTTGAGAATTGGTTAGATGACTAACCAGTAACATATTTAGATCTTTTTAATTTCCCGTCTTAAAAAGATAGTGTAGTTATATAGTACATATTGTGATATCAATTTTTCCCAAAACACATTGCAACATTTATAGAGAAATACTACAATGTTTTACTCAACCTCTTTTTAGGGGTAGGAAAAAAACAAGATTGTTAAAAGAAACTTGAGTTTCTTGAGAATTGGATAGATGACTAACCAGTAACATATTTAGATCTTTTTAATTTCCCGTCTTAAAAAGATAGTGTAGTTATATAGTACATATTGTGATATCAAATTTTCCCAAAACACATTGCAACAGTTATAAAGAAATACTACAATGTTTTCCTCAAACTCTTTTTTATTTCAAATTATGATGGTTTGAAACATCAGTATATGAAGTTTATGCTTAAAGGTCCAGCGACGTGCTCATGAAACTTATTTTTAAAAGTTATAAAATGTATTAGTTAGAACATTTCACATGTTATTTTTCATAAAATGTGAATAAATATATTTAAAAAAGATAAAATATGTTCGGACGTATACCAAATCCAAGCCCTTCGCCAGAAACGCAATGAACCATGAAGTGGTTTGGGCGACTTCGCTGGTGACGTCACTCCGGGAGGAACTGAAGTGTCAGTACGGTCAGATTCCCGGACTGACGTCACAGTTTCCGTGTTGTCTAAGAGGAGAATTTGTAGTCAGCAAACAATGCACCACGGTTTAAAAAATGGCCTCAAAATAACATGTATATCAAGTTGTACAGGTTCCCTTACAAACAGTATCATGACCTCGATCTATTCATTCACTGAATGTGATAATACGGCTAATCCACTTGTGAATGTATGGTAGGGTGCATCTTCTCCCCTTATTTCAATGGATTTGTCTGTCCCTAGTCTTAAAATGTTCCTATTGTCACAAAACTAACATGTGCCAAGTTTTAATTAATTTGGAAGTTGTCATGGGGGGCCACCGAGAACCTAAAGTTACAGTATGTGTTCTATGTAGGAAAGTTCGTTGACCCCTGTGCAATTCCAATTAGAAGCCGATCGAACAATTTGAAGTAGCTGCCATATCAAAACCGTTTGGACTTAGAAGCTCAACTCTTGTGAGCTAATAGAACTGATAATCATCTTCAAATCTGCAACAACAAATAATCGCTAACAATGAGCATGTGTGGTTTACTGGCACAAACGCCCTCGCGATCCATAATTTCACGTATTTGGCATTTTGTGGTCATTTTTACCCCAAATTTGGCATTTTGTGGTCATTTTTACCCCTAATTTTACAAATGTTGATGTCCTGATTGTGTTAACAGTATAACAACTTTAAATCAATGTATATTATCCACTTTCAGTGTGAAATAAGAGTATTATAGCACTTGGTTCACATAAGACAGACATTTCCCCCCAGAATATGGGCTGGGGGCGCTTTTGACAATAAAACACACATGCTCATTTCATTGGCGGTTAATTTTTATCGCAGATCCGAAGATGATTATCAGTTCTATTAGCTCACAAGAGTTGAGCTTC
Source organism: Ophiura sarsii (assembly GCA_035610835.1). Taxonomy (NCBI): domain Eukaryota; kingdom Metazoa; phylum Echinodermata; class Ophiuroidea; order Amphilepidida; family Ophiuridae; genus Ophiura; species Ophiura sarsii. The sequence goes on from CM069453.1 coordinate 58,059,628, forward strand.
TAAGTCCAAACGGTTTTGATATGACAGCTACTTCAAATTGTTCGATCGGCTTCTAATTGGAATTGTACAGGGGTCAACGAACTTTCCTACATAGAACACATACTGTAACTTTAGGTTCTCGGTGGCCCCCCATGACAACTTCCAAATTAATTCAAACTTGGCACATGTTAGTTTTGTGACAATAGGAACATTTTAAGACTAGGGACAGACAAATCCATTGACATATTAAAAATAAAGGGGGAGAAGATGCACCCTAATGTATGGTTTTGAATGCACACAGCATGGATACACATGTTTAACGTTTGGGCATAATTCTGTTATACCCTACACACCTACATCGGTAGTATGCTTCGTTCTTGAAAATCATGCACTATGAATACCTCTGTGAAGGGTATAACAGAATTACTCCCTTTCCCATCATCATGCCTTGCTGAACAATTGAATGAACTAATCGCGCAAACTTTGGAGTAATTCTGATTAGTGATTAGTTCATTCAATTGTTCAGCAAGGCATGATGATGGGAAAGGGCTAATATTGTAAAGAGTGTGTGAAGACATATTAGACCCTAGGTTTGTCACAATGTTGTAGTGCATTGTTGGCTAACTATGATTTCTCCTCTGTGTTGCCTGGTAGAGCGGGTTTTTGAAAATACGAAGATCGTTTTTATCACTGATTTTGGGCGCATTTATGGTTTTTGTAAATTTCTTCTTTCCCTTTAATGGATCGCTCATAAAAAAAGAAATTCTTCAAAATCTTTGTGATTTTGTCTTTATTATGATATGTAATAAACGATGCATATCGGTGGACCTTTAAAGAAAATAATGCAGTTTTTTTTATATCGTATCAAAAACCGAACAACGTCAACAAACAAACATCGTAATTATGTAATCAGCTAATCGTTTGTTTGGTGAATATTTCAAATTTGATGCACGAGATTAAACTTTCAACACATCAAATTGGTTTATAATTCATTTACACCTACGTTATTTGAATTTGTGTAAAAACGCTATGAATTTCGTTATAAATGCTGCAATGCATTCTGGGAAAAAGTGATTTCACTATGCATTACCTATAAACAGAAATGTCCATAACTCCATTGATTCACTAAATGATATCATTTCCTTCATTATTACAGAGACAAGCCAGTGTTATTCTTCTTTGATTTCCTCGCCTGCGCATCTTCCGAAACGCTCCTCGAATTCAAATGCAACACTCCGCAGATCTGCATGTCGTCGTGTCCGAACACAACCTACTCGCCCTACAAGGACCTGCTATTCGGAACCGTGCTGCCAGGGGGAGTCAACTTTGACGAATTCATATGCACCTATGATTTCGATCCAGAGTATGAATATACAAGCGGAGGTTATGTAAGTTGTTTCATTAGGCAAAACAAAAATTGACTTGTCCTTTCAGGGTCGGACAGTCAGACTTTTTTGTTGTTGTTGTTGTTGAAAATTTTTAAAAATTTACTGCACAAAAACATGTTTTAAAGATTCTTTTTTTTTTCTTTTTTTTTCGTTTTGATTTTTAAACAAGCATTTTGAAACCGAACAGAGTATTGAATATTTTACTCAATAATGCTTGATATTAATGAACAAGTGGATTCATGTATGGTACACAATAGCTAGCTAATAAAGACGAATCAAACGTTCTCAGTAGTTTTTTCAAACATTAAATGCGAAATAATGACAAAACAATGTTATTATTACACAAATTTAGCAACAGCAACAACACATTTTGTTTTTGTGATAATCAGACTCGGCTCGGACTAGAGTGTGGGCAGGCTTCGCACTAAATGGCGTTTTGGCGCGCACAGCGCCGTTTTCTCCGAGTGCGCGCCATAAATAATATTTTCCCATCAGTTCGGGAGCGCGGCGCGCGCCAGAAATTTATTAATGAAAACAAAAATAAGCTTACTTAAAAAACACCTTGTCGGCTAAATCGTGATTATTTAATGCAAATATATAGCGGGGATTCATTTGAAATAGATTTATTTCGTCAAATCAGTTCATTTTTGGTACTCCTGTGCTCACTAAAATGTGATATTTCACCGCGTATGACACTTTTCGTAAGCTCGCGCGGCGGCATTGAAGTCTACATTTAGAAATTACACAATTTCGTCAATAGATGGCGCTATAACAATAACAAACTCGATCTGTCAATCAAAGTTTAAAGATCGCCGGCGACGCGCAGCGCGGCCGATAATGAAGTAAAAATCACATTTTGCGAGCATATGAGTACAAAAAATCTACAAATTTGACAAAATAAATGTATTTCAAATACATCCGCTATACATTTGCATCAAATAATCATGAATTACCCGACCACGTGTTTTTTTAAGTAAGCTTATTTTTATTTTTTTATTTTTTGTTTTCATTTTTTGTTTGGGGGTGGGGGATTCGATTAAGGTAATATAGGCGCGCTGGCTCTAAATTTACGAGTTACTGGATTTGATAGAATTTTCAAAGAATTTTCAAGAACTCCAGGTTTTTGGATTGAGCTCCCACTTTTTAAAATTCAGGGGGGGTTCAGGAGCTTTGAGAACTCCCGGTTTTTAAAGTTACTGCTAACCCTGAGTGTGGGACTGTTTTCAATAGTGAAATTCAATAGATCTTATAAGAGAAATATCGCAAAACCTTGTTCGGTGTAAAAATGTTGACTTTTACACAAATTAGCATAATTTCAACCAACTAAAATTCTTTAGAAAGCTAATGAGATAACCCGTCTGTCTAAATACAAATTCTGTGAAATTTTTGCACAGATTTTAAAATATAAAATTCCAAAGTTGAGTACACTTTTTTTTGACTCACCCTACCCTGTCTGTATTGCCCACATGAATGTCCAGGATTCTACTCTAGGCATAATCTGTGGCTCGTGAACAACTCCATAAAATCCCAATATGCCCCAGGTTATAGAAAAGGTTGCGTATTTGCGTAATTTGGCTCGTAGAATACATCACAAACCATGTGCATGTAGGCCTAAGGCTAAAAAAAAGAGAGTTTGATTGGCCTAACCCGACCGACCCTAAATACATCGCCGACCCTGAATATTTTTTATTATTTTGAGGGAGGAAGAAAAAAAATTACATATTATTTGTTTTAACATTTTTTTAAAATAAATAAATATATAATATATATATAAAAATTGAACAAAGTATTTAAGTTTATGACTGTTTGCTTGTATTTTCGGCTATTTTAAAAGGACATTAAGGGCAGTGTCAACCCGGCACTTGTTTCAAAAATTGAATTTCATATTTTTCTATTATTTAATACTTTTATATGTATTCTATCATTACCATCATAAGTTACTAATCGGAAGCGATTATTCCCGTTCCTTTGGGTGATTTTAAATTGTTATTTTGGTAAGTTTGAGTCAGGAAAAGACGCATGGTTATTTGGCGGGAATTTAAGCGGAGTTCCGCGCTTTTCAAACGCTGCGACAGCTGAACTTGATCATTGCGTCGCGCGCTGAAACTTCCAGCGCGGAATACTAGACGCGCCGCTTAATATCCGCGACGTAGATGCGAAAAACAAAAGAGCGCAAAACAATGTCTAAAAATGTAAACAAAGGCCAATCTTACGATCATTTAAATTTCAGTTTTCTTCCAATTTCTTAACATTGTGACAATATAAATTGAATCTGATAGTTTATCATTGTGACAATATAAATTGAATCTGATAGTTTATTATGATTGTTCATAATAGTATACTCGCTTTTTAGGTTACACGCCCCTGTATTCCGTGAACATTTAGCTTTAAATGGTGGAAAATGTCAATATTTTTACTAAATCGATGTTTTCTAGAAGTTCAAATTTGAAGGAATTTTACGAATTTTCAGACAACATAACTAGGAATTATATATCAAACTATCAGGTAAGCTTTTACTATCATTGTGTAGAGGACTTTCAGCGCTAGGAGGCATTTTTTTATTTTTTTCGATTATGGATTTTAAACTCGAGATATGCATCCATTTCTAGTGAAATGTATGCAAAAAAACACGACTTTTATACTTTTCCAATGTTTTTAGCAATATTTCCAAAACCAAGCCTTATTTTGGAAAAAGACAAAATTGCCTCCTAGACAAAATTGTCTTGTTTACAAATATGTATATTAGAACAAATTACCATTTTTTATTTTATAGTTATGCTGTCTGAAAAGTTTGGGGTAAAAAAATGCTTTTTGGTTCATTTCTCAAAATTAAGTTTATTTGGTATCACATTGATATCACCATCGGATTCCTTATCAAATTTCCTTTCAAAAAATGTATACTTTTATGTACTTTTATTCAATATTCTCAAACTTAGAAGCAAAAGTTGATCATCAAAATAATAGGGTTGACACTTCCCTTAAGTGGTGTTGACATTTTTTATTTATTTTTTATTTACTTCAGAATTCAAGATGAACATTAAAAATTGTCATTATTGTTGTTTCATCTAACAAAAAAACAGCAAAACTTGAATAAAGCAATACCCTCGCTATTTATTGAAAAACACCCTCTATGCAAATATGGTTCGCAATATGTATCACACGTGCTGCAGGGGGATACTGTCTGACGCAATATGCTGATCTAGCGGAGATCAGCAATTTTGAATCGACGTTTTGTTGTACAAAGAGGGCTGGCTGATTTTTCTTAATCCTTTTAGGTGTAAGTTCATACATGTAATACAATTGTAAAAATATACAAATCCCAGTTTTTATCATATTTTTTTTGTAATTGAGGGCGCTGCCTCCACCACATCTCCCTTTAAGTCCCCAAAGCAGGTGATTTAAAAATAAATAAAAGAATTCCCGACCGACTATTTGTTTTTGTTATGTTTGGCCAATCAAACTTTTTTTTAGGCCTAATTTATATACACGAAATGCAGCAACATTGTTTTGTTTACTGTATAAGTATCCATTTTGTTTACAATGTAATCGTTGTTGTTGTTTACAGCAAGGACTGGATGGCTTGTTCCTCATGATGGAGGATGATCAGTGTGCCTCATACAACTTGCCAAGTTCACCATGTAAGTATCCCTCATATAGTTCAGTGTCATTGCCATGTGTTGTGGCAGAGACTACAAGTGATAACAAATAATAACATGATTTAAAAAGTGAAGATAATTGTAAACTCATATGTAATTACGAAATGCTCAACTTTCTTGTCCCTGAGTGTATACAACAATATTTCTCCTGTTCATCAAACATTAATTAACTTGTAACTTTCAGGATTGTTTCTCTGGTGTTGTGTTTTGCAATGCACCTTAAGGCCATGGGGAAAAAACACCCTGTTCTACGGGCCTGACTGACCCCTTTAAACAAGAAATTGATTTTAAAAAATAACTTTTTTAAAAAACTTTATTGAATATTCACCCAAAATTACTGAAATTTGAAACAAAAACACACCAAAACACCCCATCCACCGATCCTACCTGAAAGGTCCATTTACCCGTATAACAGGTTTTTTTTGGTGTGACCTAAACGCCAATGTTAATTTTTTGGACCACATTTTTTTAACTGCTATGTTGCACATGTGGAATTCTACTAAATAACTTTCTAATATGTGGCTAAGTAAAAACGAGGTCCTATTTTTGGGGCCAAGATTCACTCTTTTGTTTACAGCTATGTACCACTTTCACAGACTAGGTGATGATGGATATGCCGTTTGTTTTTCTGTTGCAATATTTTGGCACCACACTGATCACTTACATTCAGATTTTGCACAACATTGAACTGCAACGTTGCCATGTGTGGCGGGGAAGGGGGGGAGCTGAGTCTGGTGGTTTCAGTCAACATCGACTTTGGGTACGCATGATCGTTCCAGAAATCGTAGAAAGGGTGGGGGTGGGGGGTTCCGTACCATGTCCACAGACATTTATGTCATCGATTTCCCGAAATTAGGGGTGTTTATTTGTGAAAAAGGTGGTCAAATTAGCAAAATTGTCCGCAAAACGCCATCAAATAGGGGGTATTTCAAGATCCTGGAACGATCATGTGTTACCCCTCTGAATGCAACACCAGTGAGCTGAGGGGGAGATTTCACTTTTTTTTGTAAATGATAATGACAATGACAAAGACTGCATGACGATGACAACGACCAACAACATGCTAGACAATGAGGGTAACGATGATGACCATCAGAAAGACAATGACTACAATGACAACTCCGACAATGATTACGTACAACAAACATACTGTAATATAAAGCCAACGTATTCATCACATTTTCTTATTTACACGTAACACCCAGACGGCACATGTAAGTTCACCATTGTTAAAAGGTGCATGCATTCTGCAAGAGATTTGCCTTGGTTCTAAAATTGGCATGCAAGCATGATTATTTATGTATGGTATCAGGTTGTACTGGGTTTATATACAAGCAAGATCTTACATGTAGATGCAAGCATGGTTATTTTGATATCAGTCGTTCTTGATTTGCATGTGAATAAAAGAGATTGAGGTACTGGGTCCAAGTGTCATCAAGGCACTGGATTTCTTCCCATATCTTAACACTTTCCACGCGGCAGTCATCTGCGGACGACAGTCATGACGGGCTCAAAATTTCACAAAATGTTTCAAAAATGTCAACATTATTGAATGTCATCACCATATTGGTAATCACCATACCATATTGGTAATCACCATATTGAGGGCTCGGAAATTTCCAAAAATGACATTTTGGTATCAAAATTTTCAGAAAGAAATTCTCTTTCCAGTAACACAGCCTTATCTCAATAACACAACCCCTTTCAAAGTTATAGCAAGTATCACAAGGCCTCATCTCCATCTCCCCAATGTGTTTACAAATCTTCAATAGTCTTTTTTCTCTAAATGGTCAAAATGGAGATAAGGCCTTGTGGTTCTGAGCCCTCGATTTGAAAGTTGGGAGAGGTTCTGAAAAATTTGTTTTGTATGATGGTAAAACTAATAGCCACGTGGGAAATGTTAACATCTTTGCTTTGTTTGCTTGGCATTTTGCTTTAGTGGTTTATGGGTTACATCTTTTACTTCTGGAATAGTGTGCTGTAATCAAAACTAGTAATTTTTCACCCCTTTCGTACTTTAAATGAGCGAATGCTGATCTATTATCTAAGTTGAGAGAGTAATATACTTACTCAATGGTAACTTACTGTTGAGTCCATAACCCTAACCCCCGAGGCACCTTTTCCAAAGATTTTTTTCTCGCGTCCAAATAGCAAGGGGGAAAAGTGCCCCCACTTCCCCGGGGCTCGAACCCTGGACCTCTGGGTTCAGATGCAGACGATCTACCGCTAAGGGGGGGGGGGGGGGGGGGGGGGGTTTGGCGGAATATATTCCGCCCTGTATATATATCATATCCTGGGGCCATTATTTCATCGAACAACTACCGAGCCGGGATATACAAGCACACCGCATCGTAGTAATTTGTAGTACTCAAGAGTGTTAAGGTTAATTAGTGATGCATGTCTACATAGTAGATACTTGTGAAGTTTAATTTTACCCGCAAGTAAGCTCTCACCATTGATGCATGATGATTATGTAAATATACATAGCTACAATATTTCTTGTTGGTTATCATCCTAGGCAACTTGCAGGTAGATTTCCTTTAAAGCATGTCTAAATGGCACTACCCACAAGGATGAGTTTATCTTTAAAGAGTAGCTACTACCCATGCTTGCTTATACCTGCAAGTTATAACTGGGATAGTCTGGATGTAACTATTGATATGTGTGTGATATGTGATATTTGAAATAGCATGCAGGAATTGGTCGTTAGGTTACCTTAACCCTAGTCCTAATCCAATTGTGGCGCAGACCCTTCCTCTCAACAACAACCCTGTCCCCTACTCTATCTTTAACCCTACTCTAACCCTGGCCCTGACCCTGATGCCAATCCTGATACTTAGACTTACCATAACCCATCCCCAATTATTAAATTTCATGCATATTACTCCGAATTGACGCCTGCATAAATAACTCAGGACTTTATCATTAGATTGCACAATACAATTGAAATGTACCCTTCCCTAGCTTTTACAACCTTCCCAATTTAACCCCCCCCCACCCCACCACCCCCCCCCCCCCCCCACCCACCCCCCCCCCCCCCCCTCCCCCCGACCTGGGTTCAATCTGGGTTTAAATCATTGATTCTCACCCATTGATTCTCACCCATTTAAATCATTGATTCTCCCCCATACCCCCCCCCCCCCCCCCCCGACCTGGGTTCAATCTGGGTTTAAATCATTGATTCTCACCCATTGTTTTCTTGTATTACCCATCTTTAGTGGCGGACCGTTGTGTGCCATCGTTCTTGGTGGATTCTCTCAGTACTGTTGGCGATGTCTTCACCACCAACGAGTCTTTCATCCTTACTGCCAACGGAGAGAACATCACCGGCAGTAACGCAGATGAGATCTTTTCCGGGTAAGTACCAATTATGGAAGATGAAGTTACAAACAATTATCATGCACTGAAGGTTTTTTCTTCTATAAACAATGGCCTAGTTGCGAAAGCAATTGAATCTTAAAAGACTTGCAGATTAAAGTTATAAAATAATTCTCATAATTATGTCCTAACTTATATAAAAAACAATTTCCTAACTTACATTGTGTTCCCACTCCCTTAACACTGGACCTGTGAGTTTGACATTTCGCCGGTAATAAATCATCTAAAATGTTGTCAACCGCTGACTATATGGTCTTCTTTCAGGGTTACAAAGGTTAGTTTATGCCCTTGGGGCATAATGGCCTTTGCAGTCTTTTAATTGGACCATATACATGTAGTGGGAAATCCGTAGATGATTTATTACTGGCGAAATGTCAAATCACAGGTCCAAAAGTGTTAAGGGAGTGGGAACATAATGATATAAAAAAACAAAATATAAATCTGGTGATCGATGATTAGTTTTTTGGGTTTTTTTGCCCCTTTTAATGCGACAATGTTAGTTACACTTGAATCCTTCCCCTTCTCGTGAAGATTCGCGTAAAATCACTACCGCGTGAATCCAGGTGGATTCGCGCGCAAAAAAAAACAAAAACTTTTTTTTTCTAAGTCCAAAACAGGACCTTAGATGGATGACTGGTATTTGACACTCAGTCAACAAACATGCCGAATTTGGAAGTTGTGCAAGCTTATAGCCTTATTCTTGATATTATTTTCATTAATTTTGCAATAATCAATAGATTCTAAAAATTAGCGAGAATCTATGGATTCTCGCAAAATCCTTCCGCGAGAATCCTAACAGATTCGCGCGTTTGGTTACGAAATTCTACCCCTGTATCCACTGGGAATACTTCATGTCTTACATTTCACACATTTTTTCTCATCTCCACAAATTATCATAAACATGTTTCACTAAATCTAAAAACTCCAAAAGCCTTTTACTAAATGAACTTGTGGAATGGGATCTTCATTTACCAGTAAGTTAGGCATATTTATCATAATCAACTATTATTCAAATTGATGACAAATTTTTCACCAAATGTCATAATTAAGGCTGTGGTAATGATCATGGTTTTGGCTCCATCAGGTAAAATGATGTTATCTTAAAGGGACATTAAGTGGTGTTGAAAAGTTTAAATGTTTAAAAATTTACTTCAGAATTCAAGATGAACATTAAAAATCGCCATTAATTGTTGTTTCTACTAACAAAAAACACAGCAAAACTAGATTAAAACAATATCATCGCTATTTATTGAAAAACGCCCTCTATGCAAATATGGTTCACGTTATGTATCACGCGTACTGCACGGGGATACTGTCGGACGTAAAATGCTGGTCCCGCGGGACCAGCATTTTTTGAATCAACGTTTTCTGGTACAAAGAGAGCTGATTTTTCTTAATCCTTATAGGTGTAAGTTCATACATGTAATACAATTATAAAAATAAACTAATCTCAGTTTTTATCATAATTGAGGGCGCTGCCTCCAACACATCTCTTAGTGTCCCTTTAAGCTATATTAAAAAAATCTTTTGTCTCAAAGCTCCCGCGCGCGTTAGTTAATTGGTGCGCGTTAGAAGAAGAAAAGATTTTTTTTTTCTTCCAACAACAACAACAAAATCCCAAAGTTTCACAGATTTTTCAGATTTTCATTGATCACATCATTTTAAATACAAAAGGTCACTTTTACAAGGATTTCAATATTTGATATTTATATTAAAAAAAACCTTAAAAAAACCTGCATTCCGCATTAGGTTTTGAAAAACTGAAGAGCTTATGAGACAATATTTTTTTAATATAGCCTTAATCACTTGAATACTAATTGTTGTGTATGGTTTTTTTTTCCTTTTCCAGGGCTGTGTCACTTTTCCTGGAGTTACAGAGCATAGTACAAGTCCTGTATGAAGATCTAGTCGCATCTTGGCATATGATTCTCATGTAAGTACCATCATTTAGGTTGCCAATCTGCTGAAAAAAGACGGTTAAAATCTGTCGATTTTTTAAAAAAAAATTAAAAAGAATTATTATTATTATTTTTTTTTTTAGAAATTACAAAATTTTCACCTAAATGACCTCAATTGACCCCTATGTGACCCCACTCTGAAATATTTATTATCCATGCCACCAGACTTCAATTTGTCTTTTTAATATCAAAATTTAGTTAAATTAAAACCTCAGTGTATACCAGTGTGATTTGGTCATTCTTTGGAATCTTTTTATTTTATTTTTAAAATCGACCTACCGACCCCAAAAAAAATTTGAGGTGAAAGGGCAATCCAACTTTTTATTTTAGGCCTAATTTGCACCACCAAACATATTTTAATACCTTCACATGAACAAATTATGCACACATTAAAATGCCAATTGCCGGCTGAATGATCCCAAAGAAAATGTTTTTTACAGCCTAGCTAATCACCTTATTTCCACACTCTGAAGCATTTAAAAGCTGTCTTTTGATGTCGGTAGTGGTGTTTAGTGCTTACATACTACATTGTCACTGTAAATGTTCAGAACCCTTCTATTGTCCAAATTTGAGTGCTTCAGGACAGTCAATGCAGAATTACACATAATTCGCTTATCCAGATTTTCCACTTATCCGGTGTTGCTTGGTCCCATCATGTCCGGATAACTGGGGTTGGACTGTAAGTAACTTTCATCTTGAATTCATATGTTGTGTTTCTTTTTCTCTCTTTTCTCCAGTGGTCTTAGTATAGGCATGGTGCTATCTTTCATATACATAGTGATCATGCGATGGTTGGCCGGAGTCATTGTATGGGGATCACTGCTTGGCTTGTTTGGAGGGCTTGGATTTGGTAAGTATTAGGCAGTAAACATTTCTTGTGAATTTGTAAATATAATTTTTTTCTTCTTTTTTCTTTGAAATGTTTGGACATTTTTAAAACAATTTGAAATTATTCTTTTTCATCACAAATTGTGCTTTTGAAACACAAGACAATACAAAATAATACACCAGAGTTAACCTACTTGAAAGGGGCTATCAAAAAATTACCATATATTTAAAAATACTGGAATAGTGAAACATAGTCAATAACCACTTTCTCTAACGATGAATCCTTGCACATTACACAAATGCTTATGTTCTCATTTATCTGTTACCCATTTTAAGTCTCCTGTTTTATTTGTGATTGATGATAAGATAATTAACCTTTTATTGTTGATCTTCTTTCATAGGGATTTCGCCCGGGGTGCTCAGTGGTCATAACAAGAGGGGTATCATGCATGTCCAAGAAATCATGTAATTAGGGTAGTTTTTCAAGCTGGGGCATGTTACGTACTTAACGTGAATAGGGTATCAAAACAAGCCAAATTAAGAAAAAGGGTATACTTTTTACATTGGCTTTCGTATTTAGGGTCCTTAATTGCTCCATGAGGATTATAAATAGCCATGATACATGGGCGAGATACATTTCTCAAATTGTATCCTTCGCAAGTGATCTGATAAATCAGCTCGGCATTTGTTTCATAATACTTTTATTTAATAGCTTTTATTAGGGAAGGAAAAAAGGGTTAGAAATGTGTCATTCGCGGTAAGAGGTTTAAACTATACAAATTACTTGCTTAGGGTATCAAAATGTTTTGAGTACTTGTTTAGGGTATCAAAATATTTTGAGTAGTTGTTTAGGGTATTGGAAATACTGATATATAGCTTGCTTAGGGTATGTAAAATACTGTGCCATGCTTGTTTAGGCAGTGATTTTTCACATTAACACGATTACATATTTAGAGTACTTTTTGAAAGTCCTTGGACGCACATGTACCACCTTGTAATGAGCACCCCGGGATCGATCGACAACGTAGCGGATCACTTTATTAAACTTGTATTGCTGTTCCTCATCTTCCTCCTAGGTGTTTATTATTGTTGGATTCAGTACTCGGCGTTAGAAGGCACTGCCGGGGCGGACGGAGCGATTGAATTCTCTAGCAATCTACTTAGCTATCTAAGACTGCAGAAAACGTGGATGATATTTGGTAAGCCTGCCAAGATATTCATTTAAATGTTATGATTATAAATGCAATAACAGTAAACAAGCAAACATAAAACAAGAACCTCAAAAAAGAAGCGAAGTGTGTTTTTGATTGAATTTGTTAATTTTTTGGACACATACATCATTTTTGATCAACTAACATAGATATCTTGTCTCACTCAAGTTTGAGAAACCTATATTCATACACTCTTAGTAGTGTCGAACCAATCAGAAAGCAAGAAACTAAAATACGCAGAGTGCATTGAAAGTGTCTAATTCAGTTCAATGCACCACACGCTTTGTTTTGATTCGTTGTTCAGGAATTGCGGTTAGCAAACTTGTTAACATGTTTTTATTCGTTTTTACATAAGTTAAAATTATGCTCAAATTGTAAATTTTTATGTGTATAGTGTTGTGTATGAATTAGATCAAATACATGCGTAATTGTTGTTTTCTCAAAAAATTAGACAAATAAATCATGCACTTGCGCAAATGTTGATATGCTCACAATAGCACTCCCCCTTCGGGGTCGTGCTATTATTCACACATCAACATCAGCGTGCATGCATTGATTTGTCTAATTTCTCTCGAAACAACACATACGCATTTATTGACCTATATCGTCTGTCAACACCTCACATCTCCATCCCACCCTTCAGCGTGTATAAAGTAATACTATGTATAAAATTTGGTGGGCAGTTGCTCTAAACATGTCCAAGTGCCAAAAACACACCTATGTCCAAACCTATCTAAAGTGCTCTTGACCCTGAACATGTATAAGGCAGAAACACTTCCCATGCATAACCGCGTTGGGCAGTTTTATAACTTATACATGCTGAAGGGCCGGAACAGCGATGATATATTCTTTATCCATATGAATATTAACACCGATTCTTCTATAGTTTGATCAGTTCCAAATTGGCGAAGCCTCCTTACAGTAGGCTAGCGTATGAATACAGAAGAACGCGGGCGCACAACAAGCGCACTGTACATCATATGCGTGATGCGTGCGTGTGACCCAAACCGTGCGTGTGTGTGTGACCATAATCTTACACGTACGCTTGGACTACTTTCGCGCACAGAGAAAAATAACTGAGAATTTCTCGTCAATTTTGAACTGATTAAATTATATCTTCCCCTTCCATCTGTCTTCAGGTATCACATTGTTGGTAGTGCTCTGTATACTCCTACTCATCACGCTGTGCCTGTGCAACCGTATACGTATCGCCATAGCGCTCATCAAGGAATCAAGTCGCGCAGTCGGAGGGATGATGTCCACGCTATTCTGGCCAATTTTCCCGTTCCTACTTCAGATGTGCGTCATCGGTTGTTGGTCATTGATTGCTGTGTATCCTTGTGCTATATGCTTGAAAGTGGAGGTTTTTTTGATCGGAGGCGGAAGGGGGGGGGGGGGGGGGGTTGGAGGTGGGGGGGGGGGGAGTTATTGTTGGAAGTTGAGGGGTGTGATGTTATCGGATGGAAGTGTTATTGTTGAAGAGAGCGGGTTTTTTGGAGGTGAAGAGGAAATTAATGTTGAACGAGGAGGGGAAGGGTTATTGATGAAGCGGAGGGTGAGGGTTATTGTAGAAATTGTGGATAGTTTTTGCTGGATGTGGGGGGCAGGGGAGCAGGTAAGGGAGGTAGACGGAATGGTTTTTTTTAAAAGAAACCAAAAGCTGCTCCACTTTCCACATTAGTTTTACCATATAAAAACAGATTTTTAAGAAACCTTTCCCAATTTTCAAGGTCTATCTGAAGGATTACTGAACCAATACTAGGCATGTTTGTACTTATGTACTTATATCAATTCATTTCTTGTGGTGATTCCAAATATGGTAATGAAATTCAATGTTGACATTTGTGAAACCTTTTTTTGAAATTTTGGAATGTCGTCTGCAGACGCCTGCCGCATGGAAATTGCGTTGCCCCATGATACCAGCTATTGAAAGTCTGTTTTGCCTATTTATCATCTGTTGTAATTCCTTGACTGTTGATGATCATCAGTTACCTAGCAACCTCTCACTCAGCAACGTACACTGTGGTGGATGCGCCTACAGGCTTCCCATTGACCAACGGAACTGCCTGTGACACAGCCGTAAGTATAGCCACGATAAGGGGGGAAAGTTGACTTGCCCTTTAAGTGCCAACAACTGGGTCAGTCGCTCGATACTGCATAAGAACGTAGATTTTAAAGAATCTGAAATACATCTTTCTTCTTTCCTAAAACTTGAACTGATAATGTTTGACATATAAGAGAGTAATTGTCAATTTTATTCATTTATGTTGTAGTTAAACATATACAAATCACATTTTGCTATTAATTTACTAAAATAATGATTTTATGATTAATTTAGTTACCTTTTTCGAACCATGGATGTTGAGCTCCGTAGCTTTCGAGGTCATCACAAACAACCCCTTCAATCAGCGCAGTGTTTACTTCCCTCCACTTGTCACATGACCGCCTTTTGGGTGATCACATGACAGCAGGTCATCGAAGATGGCGGGTAGGTCGTAGCCGGTGTCTCGGTTGAGAGTCTGGTCTCTGTGTCCTTATTTCAAAGGCCTCTCTGATCTGACGTTAACCAAAACTGATCCTCTCTGGCGATCACTTGGACGTCGTCTAGCTTGATTTAAACACTATGTTGAATGAAGGGGTCGTGATGACCTCGAAAGCTACAGAGCCCAACAACCATGGTTCGTAAAAGGTATCTAAATTAATCCTAAAATCATGATCGAACCCAATATCAGTCTACATGCTGCTAAAATTATGATATTAAAAAAAAAATACCCTCGATTTTTGGGTCGGTCCCAAAGGCTAACATTTAGCCTAAGTTGCTTCACTCCACAAGGTAGGCCAAAAAATGGGCTTTTCTAAGCCAAGATCATTTGAAATGTTGAATGTGTAATTAGGAAACACAATTAAATCATCATTTTGCTCGTTATTATTTCAAAAAAATAACACTATTTTTGAATTTGTGTCAGTAATAGAGATGAAAAGAGAAACGCATGCACAGTTCACATTGCCAAAATATTTGTTTAAGAAAATTAAAAATATCTTAGGTGATAAAAAACCCAAATCTCTTCTAGACCTCTCAGGTAGGGTTGGTCAGTGGTGTTTTTTGTGGGTTTTTTCCCCCAAAAATGTGAATGAAAATATTGGTGAATCTTCAACAATTCTCAAAATGTTCAAACAAAATTTGCTAACATGTTTCAAAGTTGGTCACAAAAAAGGGCAACATTTTTAAAAATGTTATTTTAAAAAAATACTTAAATAATATATGGGTTGGTTTGGGCCTATTGGAGATGTTGTTGCCAATTATCTTAAATGTATTCGCATTACAGAGAATCTAATAATCAACAAAAATGTTTTATTTTCGCTCTTTTTAGAATTTCACTAGTTATTACGACTTGCTGAACACCACCGCCCGCTGCCAATTCCAGTCGTACAACGTGGCAGACTATGTGCTCTACCTGCAGATCTACAATCTATTCATGTTTTTCTGGCTCATGAACTTCATGATCGCCCTTGGTCAGGTCACTTTAGCAGGGGCGTTCGCGTCGTACTATTGGGCGTTCACTAAGCCCGGAGATATCCCAGCATTCCCTCTTCTGAAATCATTCTGGAGAGCCATTAGGTAAGGCAAAAACAGAAATTGTTATGTTGTCCTCGACCGCCCGCTTGTCAGATTTAGGGCCGCTCCAATTTTTTTTCAGATTTTTTTTTTCTTCAGATTTTTTTTTAAACAGTTTAAATGTCATTGAATATTAAAATAAGTGTTTATAACATATATGTGCGACTCTTAGAGTGATTTCAACTTCTTGTTGGCTGAACTTTGATTAAAAAAATAAAAATAAAAAATTAAAAAAAATCCGCCAGCCCACCCCTCCTCTCTGAAAGTTCTGGAGGACAACATAACAATTTATTTTTTGGGGGCCTAAGGCGTGGTTTTGTTTGTTGACCTGTTACTCCATTTTTGTTATAGGCTGATGGTCAATCGGACCCCTGATACTAAATGGAAATGTTTTAACAGCGCATGTGAAGATTTTTTTTTTTTTTAATGGGTATATTCAATAGGAGGGCGTACTTCCGTATGGGTAATTAAGCCCGGGAAATACAAAGAATGTGCAGTCAGGTGTGTAAAGGCTTTATGTAGATAGATCAACAAGGTCAAGAGCAAGAGCAACGGTCGATACGGCCGTCGCCACTGCTGTCATTTTGATTATGACGAGTTGCGTGACCATCCCATTTCGATATTATGCTCGAAACTCTTCTTTGCAGCGGGATACCGCGAGCCGCTAGGCCTCCTTACCAACCAGGTGTTTTACAATTCATTTGGTATCAGCGTCATTTAAAAACACCTGAGTCAGGAGATGAAAAGACCCTCTCTGGTCTACCGGGCTAACGGACCTTTCAGGTAGAGACGATTGGTCTTATGCATGATTTGTTTGTTTTTGGGGGGTGGTTTTTTTCTTCAAAAATTGTTCATGACAATGTTGGTGAATTGCCAAAATATTTAGAAATTTCCACAACAATTTTTTTTTTTAAAAATTCAAAAGAAAAATTCAAAAGAAACCAAACCGGTCGATCGGGCCCGTAGAACAGGGTGGGGTTTTTATCGTCTAAAGCATATTTTAAATACACCCGGGAAGGTCTCATCAATATTGTTGTCTCTTTCTATCCACAGATATCATCTTGGCTCCATTGCGTTTGGATCTCTTATCATAGCTATCATTCAAATCATCAGGGTTATGCTGGAATATGTAGAGGCAAAACTGAAAGGTAAGAGATGACGCAAGGTGTTATATTGTGACTTATATGAAAGGAGAAAATTTGTTAAAACTATTGCATAAATGTGTGTTGTATCTTATCTTTGGAAATATTTGTCTACGTTTTCAAAATATATAATGTGATGTCGCTCTTAATACAGGGCGAGTCCAAATTTTCAGGTCCCGTTTTTAGGAAATCAGCAAAAATACTTCTTGTAAAAAATTGGCCAATTTCTTCATTGTTTATAGGAGTGGAAATACCAAGGCAATACCTTAATCCAGGCCATAATTACAACATTAACGAAAAAGCGTGAAATCCAAAGTGTTTTAAATATACCCCCATTTTCTATTGTTGGCATTGTGAATACCAACACCCCATTGATTGACATATTCAAAATGCGTGCGTTAAGTTTTTGCATTCATAGAGGTACCTTGGAAGTTGGAACAGATTAAATTACACAGAATTTGGGAAAATGCACATATCTCCCGTTTGGAATAACCAATTTGAATGAAATAAAATTTAAGTTATAGCTAACAATGCCTTCTTACTGTGCATATCAATAAATATATTAATATTTGCCTCTTTAACTGGTTTTTAAAATCGGGACCTGAATATTTTGACTCAACCTGTGTAGGCTCCCCTGTCTATAAACTAATGACCCACCTTTTGGTTTATCAATGGATCTCCTTTCTGATTTTTTTTAAAAATTGAAGATGTTCACAGAAATTTGGGCTATCAGGTTAACATTATGGGTCCCTTGTTCCTTCAATGGCCAACAACAAAAAAGAGTTGACTTGCCCTTTCAGGTCAAGAATGTGGGTTGGACGGTCGGATTTAAAAAAAAAAATAACCTAATATTTTTAAACAAGCAGATACTACACAAAAACACGATTTTAAAGAATCCTTAAACATGCATATTTAAGTAGTAGTAAGATTTAAAGACCCGTGCCGTGAATAAAATTATATGTACCTATACACAGACCATCGCCCAACTGACGCTGGTTTTCGGCGAGCACATGTAAATTCAGCAGAAAAGCAACTGCGGTCTATAAAACATTTACGCAAGTGAAATAAACATACAATGCAACAGTTGATATAAAGTATGTGAGTAAATGATGATTTTATGTATTTATACCGTTTTTAAACGTAAACAGAACATGTTTTGCTATTTCTTAACCAAAATATGACTTTGAAAAAATATAAAATAAAATAGCGACCCTAGATTTCCGAAAATTCAGGTATGTCGGAAAGGGCAAGTCAACCTTTTTTTTTTTGGGGGGGGGGGGGGGGCTAACTGGTCAATTATAGGTTCTATTTCATGTTTTTGGCACTCCCCTCACCCTTAATATTTTTTAACTGACTGCCTACCCCTCCAGCTCCCGCAGGTTACATTGAAAACCAATCAGCATCTCAATCAAATAACTCTTTTCTTTCTCTTTCTGATTCCAGGCAAAGATAACGTCGTCATCAAGTTCGTCATCAAGTGTCTCAAGTGCTGCTTCTGGTGTCTGGAAAAATTCATGAAATTCCTCAACAAGAATGCCTACATTCTGGTAAATTAATTGTATGACTTCTGTGTCACTTCAAGTTGGGGTTGGGGAGGGAGGTTGGGGATTATATCACTGCATATTTTTGTGATGGCATCATCATGTTGCATGCATAAACTGTTATGATAAGTACCATACATGTAAATATATATGTCTTCCATGATTATTATAGGTCAATAAATGCGAATGTTCTGTTTCAAGATAAATCAGACAAATCAATGCACGCGCGCTGATGTTGATGTGTGAATAATAGCACCACCCCACAGGGGGAGTGCTATTGTGAGCATATCAGCATCTGAGCAAAAGCATTGATTTTTCTAATTTATCGAGAAACAAACATTTCAGCATGTACTGACCTAATTCATACCCGACACTATAATACAAATCAAAATTCACAATTCTGTGTATATACTTTTAATCTCTTTGATAAAAAACATGTGAACAAGTTTGCTAATACCCATAGTCAAATCTACGAACCCGGCTGCCTGAACAACAAATCTGCCTGAACAACGAATCAAAATAAAACTGAAATTAGACACTTTCAATGCACTCTGCAAATTCTAGTTCTCTATAGGCTTTCTGATTGGTTCGACACTACTAAGAGTGTATGAATAAGGTGCATTTGATATAAATTCAAAAATAATTTTGATTGTATTGACATGATCTGATGCGATAAATGATGTTGATGATAATTATATGTCTTACAAGTTTACATTGAATTTTCTTTCTTGTAGATCGCAGTGTATGGTGAGAATTTCTGCACGTCAGCGCAGCAAGCTTTCTTCTTACTAATGAGAAATATAGTCAGGTATGTCGATGGTTTAATGCAACAAAGTCCTATCTGCAATGGCTGCCATTTGTTACATTGTGATATCACAACGGCATATCTTAAAGCATCCTTAATATATATATAACATGTGGCAGCTATTGTAGATATTGCCTTTTCACATAACTGATATGTAAGGTGCGAAAATGTCATATCTGCTATGGCTCCCCTGTGCTAATTTTAGTTTATATCAATGGATCTGCTAAAGGATACCACACATGATAATATCTGGCAGCTATTGCAGATGGACCCTTGTTGCACTAAACCCTCAATGTGGTACACAGTTGTTGCTTTTTAAAATGAAATATTATATTGGAATTATTTAATGGATATCAGCAAAAAAAATGTTAATGAATTTGAAATGTAGAGTTGGGTATGTCGATATACCGAAATCCATATGTCCATTTTTCATCGGGGAAAAAGAGTTGGTGATCTGATCAAGTTATTTTGTTTAGGGTATACATTTTTAGAAAAAATTGAAAGCGATTCCCCCAGAAGGTATGTTTGGATCAAAAGTATGCTTATGGGGAAAAAGATTGAAGAAAATGGTCATGGTTAGGAGTTGGTTTCGCAAAATATGGCATTCATAGTCATATGCTATCATACTTGAGTGCTCCCCCACCCCTCAAAATGGATTCCTTTTTGCATGTAATCCATATTTAATATAAATGAAAGTAGAAATCATCTAGATAGGCCTGCATTCTGAATTATAATACTGGGAGATTGCTATATCAGTGTATGAACGACATAAAATACTAAGCAATGTTGTGAAACATAAAATGAAATTATTTTTCTTTCACTCTTATTTCTTCTTCTTTCACAGAGTAACGGTAGTCAACAAGATCACCAGTTACCTGATGTTCTTGGGCGAGTTGAGCGTGACGGCTCTGGTCGGCGTAGCTTCGTTCTTTTTCTTCACAAACCAGATCACGTTTATAGGGAAATACGTTGATGTGCCCGATCTTAATTACTACTGGTTTCCTATTATTGTAAGTACTGTAAAACAATATAGTTTTGCGGACACTTTATTTTGCGAATTTATAATTACTGCTATTTTAGCGGGCATTTAATTTTGCGAATCTGGAAGTTTTACTGTTACTTTCAATTGAAAAAAAGCCAATTTCGCGGGTATTTAATTTCGCGAATGGACATACCTCGCGAAATTTGCAAAATTAAATCCCTCACGAAATTAAGTGGTTTTATAGTATATTTGGATTGCATTTTCAAAATTCTTTATAGTTGTATAAGCAAATGAGCATGCTCTTCTGAGTCCACACCACTAAATAAATAATGGAACAGATGACGATAGGCCTGTTGAATTTGGTGCAATGACTCTCCTCTAAGTGAACTATATGAAAATGCTCCAAAAGTTGGTGTTTTGGGCTAAAATTATTAAATTTAAATTTAAATTAAATTTTCTTCTTTTGACCTGACGTAATTTGCCACGATTGGCCTCGCTTTTGTTATGATTAGTGACGTCACAACGAGTATGTCTCCCACTTTAGCCTGAAATCGCCAATTACGAATAACGTCGATTGTATGATTTTATAGTCATTTTAGAGATTTTAATAACTGATTAGAATAACTTAAACCTGATGGGTTAGGCATGAGCACTCAATAAACATACGTATCTTTGACGGCGCATATCTTGAAAATGTTGCCTTGACCGTACCCTCTTTTCTTGTTTGCAGAAATGCTAAGACCATGATCTTCTTCCAAAATGAAAAATGGGAATAACCAGTGGCTTTACATACAAGAAAATAGCATTTTATTTGGGGTCATTTTACACAGTAGGCAATGAGGATTTATTTAGTGGTGTTAATCCATAAGTTTGAACATGGATAATAAATTGAAATAACCAATTTAGCTTCAACTGTAGACTGCTATTGAGATGTGACAGGGGGGGGGGGGGGCAGTGAAACTCAACTTACCCATCAGAAGCCGCATCCAGGAACTACATATATAACTTTCTGGTTCTCTTATTTTAATGGCGCACGTTTGTCGTCTGCTTAGGTATAGACTTAAATTGAAGTTTATATGGAATTGTTTTTCCCGAAAAATTGTGCGTTTTCAAAAATTATGATAAAACTTGCGTGCTGGAGGATTTTTACAAGCCTGGAAATATGAGTATTCATGTTCAGTTGTTTGGTTTATACATTTTTAATTCATTTGTCACTTTCCTTTACACATACACCATAACATCGTTGTTTGTGTCCGACAGACTTGATGCAAGTCTGCATAATTTCCTTGCATATTTTCGGGAGGCTGTTGAATCAAACGTATAACTCTTGCATTACGAATCACTTCTGTGCTCTGTTCACTGTCCCACCACATATATAAATAAATGAAATGTATACTTTTCTTCTCTTTTTTCAGTTAATTGCAGTTGGTACATATGCTATAGCTCAAACCTTCTTCAGTGTGTACGACATGGCCATAGACACATTATTCCTTTGTTTCTGTAAGTATTCACTTAAAGACATATCTTTCCCAGGGGGCGCCCTCTATCCTTGATTTATTTTTTGAAAGCAGATTTCTGTGTAGATTATCATATCTGATCATAAATCGATTTATCTTCCGAGTTACAGAGTGAATCGATTCCTGATTACTTCAAAATCATGGTTTGAAAAGTAAAAATAAACTGTCCATAATCTTGTCTGCATTGTTTAAACACTTTCCATGCAGTAGTCATCTGCAGACGACACTTCCAAATTCTCACAAAATGTTTCAAAAATGTCAAAATTTATTGAATTTCAACGTCATATTTGGAATCACCATGAGAAATGCATTAAAATAAGTACAAACATGCCTAGTATTGATTCCGTAATTCTTGAGACAGATTTTTAGAAAGTTGGGAAAGGTTTCTGAAAATAAAAGTTGTTTATGGTAAGTGTTGAAAGTATCAAAATATTTCATTTTGTTTTCTACTCTTTTTCTATACAGTGGAGGATCTTGAAAGGCATGATGGATCTGCGGAGAAGCCCTACTACATGTCAAAGGAACTCATGGGAATTGTGGGCAAGAAGAACAAGAAGCTAGAAAAGGAAGACATGGATTAACACCAGTCCTTGCCGTCGTAGAGGGACCATGTGGATTCAGGCTATGCTATGGATTAGCAGGCTGTAATTTGTATAGTACATCACTACTACCATAACAGTATTTCACAAACGGACTTTTTGTGTGTGTAGTATGTGGTTAATGTACTGTGTTATCAAACGTGGTCATAGTCTTTCAGGAATGATGCCGTAAAGGGTCCGAGGATAAAGCTTTCCTTCCAATAAAGGCCCTACATAGACTTAAGCCTTCATTAGGTACAGAGGCTTCATAAAATGTTAAGTCTATACAGACTTGGGGCCTTATTCGAGAAGTATCCTAGACGTTCTATACCAGGCCTGATTGAATTAGCCCTCAATTAGGGTAGCAACAGCATCAAATGCTCAGATAAAAAAGGGTGTGCATAAGTACGTTACCAACTCACCAACAGTGTTTATAACTTGGTAATCAAACCCCCATCAACACAAACTATCAAAGATGGATGGTGTTCATTGAACTCAATGAGAAGTCCAAAAGGAACACATAGTGGTGGTAAGCTGATATCTAGTCCTTGCAATGTTCTCTATTCCATGCACTATAGTACCATATATTAAGGGAATGGGTATGATCACTATAGTGCCTTGTTACCCATGTCCTATACAGTATGCTTAGGTCAATGAAAAAGAAGGGCTGTCTCACATCCATTGGTGAAAATAGCTATGCTATATGTGACCAATCGCGTCAAAAAGGACATGTTGTCGGCAAACACAGTTTTGAGATAGAGGCCAATATATTTGGTGAAATATAAAGAAAATAATTAAAAAAAATATGCTTCTTCAAATCAAATCTTGTGATTACAAAGTCTGATTACCTTCAACATGGTGTCATTTCAAAGCTTGAAAAGTGCTCTTTTAAGTCATACCAATAACTCAGATTTGACTCGGGCCTCCAACATGTCCATTTTGATGTGACAGGTCACATATGCGTTTTTTTGTTGGATTTTTATTTTTTATTTTCAAAAAATAGCTATGCTAAATGCGGAAATTCCTTTTTTAATATTGTGCTTTTCCCCTCTACCCCTCCCTTTCAAAGCGAATCTTTTTAATTGTTTCATCCTACAACTTAAAAAAGGAGCCAGAAAATGGGCTTATCGTGTACGGTTATATGCGGCAAAAGTGACCCCACATATGAGTGCAGGTTGTGAGACAGATTTTTTCCTTCTTGGCCTTATGCGTGTATTATATGGTCATGAAAATCCTAATGGCTTCAGTATACTTAACCACCAATGTCAAAGAATGTTTATATGAATGACAACTAGTAGTGCCTTGTTACTAACTATGCCTCCGATATAAATCATAAGAATGGTCATATAATTTACTGCCAAGTGCCTATACAGGGTGAGTCAAAAAAAAGTTTACTCAACTTCAGCGATTTTTTTAGAAAAATATTCGTTTGTTTTCAAAACAATTTACTACGGTATAAAGACAAATCAATTAGCTTTAATATGAATTTTATCTGGTTTAGATTGGTTGAGGGGTACTTATTTTACGCTGTTTTGAATAAAAGTGACCAATTTAACGTCCGAACACGCTTCCAGATCTTGACCATTATATTTCATAAGATACGACCAATAAAAAATTACAATACCGACAGCGAAAGGATCAATTCCTTTGTTATGAAATGATTAAAATGTGGTAATTGTGTCATAAATAGGCCTTAAAGCTGTCTATTGTTTTAATCTATTAGGAGACAATTTTGAACAAGTCTATTGCCTATTTAATTCTTTTAATAAACAAGATGTGTAATGCTTTACATCATAATCCTAGTAAACATTATTAAGCTCGTTAAGCTTGAAATTAAAAACCGTGTTTTTGGTGAAAAAACAGCTCCTGTACAGAAATAGTCATATTTACTTAACGGTATCATCAAATAGCGTGATTTCTTTTCCAGATGGTAGCAAAGAAATGGCGCAATCATTTAAAGTTTTGTTTGCCTTGATTTTGTGGTTAGAAATTTTGTTGTTGATTTTTTTAATTAGGGTAAACTTTTTTTGGTGTCACCCTGTAGAGGCCCTGATTTGAAAGTAAATGTATCATGAAAAGTGCCTTGTTTCAATTGCCTTAAAGGTTCCACAGCTTTCTCATTAAGTGCCTAGATACTAAGTTGATCACCATACAGCGGCCTTAAGCAAACAAAAATAACTATGCTGATAAGTGCCTTGTTACATGCGCATATTGTATACAAGTCCTAAATTATTTATTGCTTTCCTAAGGAAGTGATATTGGTATTTGACACAATGTAGTATACACACATGCAATATGCATTATCGTTGCATCTGTATCTTGACATCACTTCCTCAAGATAACGAAATGGACTAAATAATATATTTTTTATTCTATAAGTTTGAATGTTCCTTTGAAAACCGTGAATAATTGCCTTGCAAAATAAACCTGTTCATGTAAATGACTGATGAGATTGTAAGATTGTACGAGTGAGTGAGTGAGTGAGTGGACGAAAGAGTGAGTGGTCGAGTAAAGTTGGAGTGTAAAAGACGGGCTATTAATATTTTTAAAAGAAAGTATTTATGTTTTATATATATTTAAACTCTGTACAGTTCAAACATACGAGGCTTATGTATAAAAGTGGTGTTGAAAAAATTGTTGTATATTTATATATTTGTATATATTGCATGATACCAATCATGGTAATAATTGAGTAAAGATGAAAAAATGGCTAATTATTATGAACTAAATATAAAAATGGATATGTTTCTGGAATGCTTTCTGTATTTGTTTCAAGCATGGTAATTTGGTGGCCACTGGCCCACTGTTCAAGCAGCAAAATCACATTGCTGCAGCTATTGCTTGCGAGGCACATGATCATATCATGTCAAATTAAAAATTAGGGTCACATTTTTTTAAAGATTTAAATTGTACCCAAATTGTCAAAATATGTCTATATTTTCTGCTTGAAATATATACGAGGGGGTATCAAAAAGTTCTTGAAATCACCCAGAAGTGAAGGAGCTATATTGATTACATTTTGTCAGTGTAGACGACCTACGAGTGACAAATGACAACAATTAAAAAAAAATCTAAGCCTAATATATCTTCTGGAAGGTGTCCCACATGATTTACATGGCCTTTTCATCTAGTTCTAGTGCCACCTGTAAAGAAAGTAAACATACCTATGAGACCATTTTTGCACCATAATGTTTTTAAGGACCAGTGATTACACTGACAAAATTTAATCGATATAGCTCCTTCACTTCTTTCTGGGTGATTTCAGGAACTTTTTGATACCCCCTGGTACATTGTTTGAATAAATAATTTGTTGGTGAAATATACGTCAATCGATGTTCCTTAATCATAGATTAAAGATCGACACACATGATAGGAACGATAAGGTTTGAACTAGGGAAGTTTCGTGGTTTCATTTCAGGGTAAATCTCTATCAACAACCGTCCTAAATTTTGTACAGTATTCATAATATCTTAGATGTAAAAGTAAACTAAACTTTATCGGTATCTACACGATAGATGTATTTTGAATCTTGGATAACAACCATTCCAAATTGTGCACAGTATTTACTATTTGTCTTAGATGTAACAGTATAGACTCTACTGGTAATAAATAGTGAAATTAAAAATATGCTAAAAAGGTCTTCTTCTACGGTCAATTCGCAAAATATTTTGTATAAAATAACTAGTGAAACGCTTCCGGAATTTGTGATTCAGCACATCAAAATGGGGACTTTGCGGCTCTGTGTTATTCAAGATATAGATGAAAACGGAGAGAAAAATCAAGAAAATAATAATAAGAATTTAGAAACCATTTTCACTCGTTAAAATCTGAATGCTTTGATCAATTATGATCAATTTGGTGCCATTTTTTAAAATGGCACCAAAGCTTCTAAGCTTTAAAAAGCTTAGAAAATGCTCTGAGAGCACACATAATAAACTCAAAATGGATGGCAAAGTCCCCCTTTTGATGTGCTACATCACATTTTACACATATTTTGTATCAATTTCTGATATATATTTTCCGTTTCTAGTGTAGGGGTAGATAGTTTTTTTAAAGAATTACTTTAACTTTGTGAATTTTAATTTTCATTCCAAATCTTGTGTGTGAAAGTTTTAAAAATATAAATAAATCTTATTTTTGTTTTTAATTCTAATTAATGTTCAAGTTACAGAATTTTAATGTACCTAAATTCTACAGTTATTTTGACTAGCAAACGAACAGTTGCAACTGGGTGGTCTTATTAACACCCTGAGAACTACCGGCCGATTGGTTAAAAAGAAGGATACATTATTTATTGCACCAATGAGAGTCATTGTTAGAATAATTGTATCCCTGATACGGATGGGAGTGAAACATTTTACAAGCTGCATTTGAATTGGCTATTCATATGAGTACATCTTGTAATGCACCAATCAGAACCACTGTTAGATAGACAGGTAGACCCCAGGGGGTTAAGACTTGTAAAGAAACTGCTGTTGATGTTGTACATTTGAAATGGCTGGATCTTATAGCATTGCTGTTCTGTCAAAACCTTGTTTTTCTGGCCTTTCAGCATGTAGGCCCTTGAGCATGTATAAAGTAAACCTGCCTAACGACTATACGCATAGGAAGGGTTGCTTTATGCATGTTCAGGGCAAGAGCCCTTACAAATGTTGATGATGTACTTTTGGCCCTTGGGCATGTTTAAAGCAGACTGAACAACGGTTATACATAGGACATATTACTTTATTCATGCTGAAGGGCCAGATGGAGATATAAGGTTTTGACAGAACAGCGACAATAATTCATATTTTCTAGTACACCTTATCCTTAATATATTCACAATAGTAGTGCAATCCTGTTAACTTTGAAAGTATTTAACATAATTTCTGAAAATGTCAACCCACAAATCGGGTGGATGTATCAAATATAAATATTTTTATACCGGAAATTCATTATCTATATATACAAATGCTTGGCTTGTGTTGTGTGTGTGTACGTATTCTTTTCATCATCACACTATTTGTGACGCGATCAAGAGGAATGAGTCGGATGTCGACCCTGGTCGAAAATGAGTTTTTAATACAGTTTTAAAGAAGACACCTAGAGCTTTCAGAAACTGAAAATCCCATGTCGATACGACGTTTTGGTCTAAAGTTATGTCAAATTGTATACATGACTTTCCATCAAAACTTATGTAAGCCGCCATTTTGAATTGGCCATATCTCAATTTGGGATTCCCCGACATCCGACTCATTCCTCTTGATCGCGTCACATTTTGTCTATTTATTTACCTGTATGTACATTATATCAAAAGTGTTGTGTATTTATTCCTCAATAAATTACTTGACTCGCATAATGCGGTTTAAAGGTTATTGAGAATGTTCATTAAGACTTTTGGTGTAATATAATCTGAAATCTAAAATAATGTCACTGATTGACCTGTACAGGGTGAATCAAAAAGAATTGTACACGATTTGAAACGACCATTTGACCTTGATGCGTGCATTGAACCATAGAATTGTTGTTGTTTATATAAAGCGTTGTTAATCTAGTTTATCCTCCCAAAAAAATGAAAGTAATCGACTGAAAAATAAGCAAACTGTGGTAAGTTTTGTAAACTGACCGAGTTTTTCGCCATTCCAATGGGATTTACACACAGTAAAATTGGTTTGTAAATCCCATTGGAATGGCGAAAAATGCGGACATTTTACCAAACGTGTCACAGTTTGCTTATTTTTTAGTCGATTACTTTCATTTTTAGGGAGGCTATACTAGATTAACAACGCTTTATACAGACAACAATAATTCTATGGTTCAATGCACGCATCAAGGTCAAATGGCCGTTTCAAATCGTGCACAATTCATTTTGATTCACCCTGTATAGGCTACATTTCAAAAACGTAATGTTTCCTACTGAAACTCCTGTTAATGGTCGCTTACTATAGTTTGATCAGTTCCAAATTGGCAAAGCTTCATTACAGCAGCGAATGAATACAGAAGGACGCAAGCGCACATATAGGCAACAAGCGCACCGTTCATCGTATGCGTGCGTGAGGTAAAACCCACGTGCATGGGGTAAAACTCATGTGCGTGTGGCTATAATCGTGCGAGTATGCTTGGATTACTTTTGCACTATTTCGGTAGGCTAATTCTGTGTGGTCTTGCACCAGATAAAAACCTCTTAAGTACTGTTTTAATGTAATGCCCACCTTATAAAAACTATATTGTCCACGGTATGGTTATAATTGAGCAATAAAAACTAAAGTGTGAAAAAATGTATCCTCAATCTAAAGTGTGTTCATTTTTTACCATAATTTGGTATTTCACATTAACCCTGTCTCCCCGGGCGTGGTTTTGTGAATTAAACTATCAGGGGAGAAAAGCAGGTCAAATTTTAGGGGAAAATTGGTCTCCACATCCATAAAAGTTTTTTTTCTTCACAAGTTGAACGCCTGGCGAAGCATGGTACGAGATTTACCGGGCGGTCACAGGGTACAAGATTGTAGCACTGTCTGGTTTTGTAATGACTAAACTTTCATGAAATGTCATAATCCTTTTCTCGTCAAGTTCAATCACGAGAATCCACTTGGAGGCGTAATGCCTGACCAAGTCTCCTTTTTAGTATTCCGCCAGAAGGTTGCCTGTTGAAATTTGGATACAAATTAATGGTTCTCCCTCACTCAGTGAAAATATCAATAATAACATCTTATTGAAAAATAGTTTCCTTTTTTCCCCTTTGAAACTGAGCATACACCACGACAATATTTTCCAACCATTTTGTACACGAAAAGAATGAGTACTGACACTTGTAGTAATATTTCAACAAAACTGCTTTTATTATTTGATACAATTTTATCATTAGATACTTTTCAAGTTTTATGAATCTGGCACGTATATGTGTAGTAACGATGATATACGGATAAATATATTGATGTTTGAATACAGACTGCGTTATATAGACTGCTTAATATCCTTGTATTAAGGGTGCACACAACCATTCCGCGCTGAAGTGCATTTTTTCAGCACAACACCTTTGCGAAAATGGATGTATTTCTGAAAACCTTGATTTAAAGTTATACAAATAGGCAATTATCAGCTCTCCGATGGTTCTTACTTATATCCGAATCTCCAGGTCCAAATCATCGACAAAATTTGTCAAGATTTGCTCATTATTTTCGACACCACCGTACTTCTACATATCGGGGCCAAACTCCTAGCGCCTATGCACATTGTGTATTAAAGGTGGAGGTTCCGATCACTTTAGATTTTTTTTGCCCATCAACATATTTTGATATCAGAAGAAACCCCATATTTTTCTAATTGTTTCTGTAAAATGTTTGGCGCAATATATGTTCCATTTAGAAGTTATAGGCCAAAATGCAGTGAATTACTACCAAAGGTGGTTAACCACCCGGCTAGTTTGTGTTAGTACTCAATGCGCAAATTTAATGTCACCTTATACTTCTAAAGTATAAGAACCATTGGAGTTATGCCACTCAAACTTGGGAATGCAACTATTTAAAGGATGACCCTTCATGTAGAATTAAAAACATCAAGTTGAAAATCTGGCCAGCAATCGGAACATCTACCTTTAAATACATTTGAATTTGAATACTTTGAATACATTCCAATAAATCCAAAAACATCAAATGTGACCTACATTTTTTTTGGAAAAACCGATCATAGATATTTAATTTAAAACTTGTCAAATAAGGCCTTCCTTCTCCAGAAGTCTCACATATTGATCTTACGGTGGCGGTGTGTACCCTTAATACATTTCACATTACCGACAGAGCTACACATACGATTTTCATGAGCTATGGAATAAAGTTGGAATAATTTGCAGAAGACTTTTGTGCTAAGTTAATTGCATGCAGTATTACAAGGGCAATGCCCTGAATGGAATAAGCTTTAACACTTTCCATGCGGCTATAAGTTTTTACCATACAAAACAGATTCTTCAGAAACTTTTCCACATTTTCAAAATCTTATCTCAAGAATTACTGAACCAATACTAGGCATGTTTGTACTTACTTTATTACATTTCTCATGGTGATTCCAAATATGGTGATGAAATGCAAAAAATGTTGACATTTTTGAAATATTTTGATCTTTTGGAATTGTCGTCCAGACGACTACCGCGTGGAAAGTGTTAAGCTTACTCCACAGCGCAGAGCTCTATAACGTATGTGCAAAGAGATGTCACACAGCTTACAAAAGTAGATCACTCCCTTATAAGGATAATAAACCCAACTTAGGCACAAAAAAGATCCGTCCCACATACATTTGGGAAAATAGCTATGCGATATGCTGGGTTTTTGTGTGTGTTTTTAGAAAAAAAGAAAAAAACAGCTATATGCTAAATGCAGAAATTCTTTTTTATTCTTTTTTTGGCCAACTTTTTGTTTGCCCTTATGATGCACGTGAGCTACAGATCTCTTTTTTCTTGGCCTTATAATACAACCATTTCATTTACCTCCATACAAAATCCAATTTTTTAAAAAATAATTTGTTAGTGAAACCATGTCAAACTACATAATGCCAAACTACATACATCACCCAATCAAAAACAAGGCAAACAGTAAACAAGCAAAATGTTGAATTATGATTGTACTATATAATATGTCTATGTACTAAAGAAAATATATATGTATGTAGATAGCAAGATATGTACAGGTGAAAGTTTGTCAATATATATCTGGAACTGTACAGAATAATAATACACATGTTTATATGTAATATCATGATATGAAAATAGTTGATAAATATATATCTATCAAAAATGCTACACTTTGCACAAACTATATATAACAACAATGTGTTTCAAGAAGGACACATCATAATATTTCAAGTGGATAGGGGAGGGGGTGCTTAATTTGGATCTTAACAAAAAATCTCTTACAACTAATTAAAGTATGTTATTTATACATTTCCCCCTCATGTTTACACTCAACCCAAGACATTCATTCAAAACTGAATTCCATAATCCTTACCGGGTCCATATCTTTCTAATTTAATGATGCGTTCCAAAACAGTATTTTAAAATTTCTTGAGTCTATGATGTCGCTGTACATCCTCCTATACATCATAACGGAGCTGCTGGTGATTAGGCCTAAAAAATGGTTTGATTGGCCTAACATGACAAAAATAGATAGGGTAGGTCAATCAGGATTTTTTTTTAATCACCTGCTTTGGGGACTTAAAATAGCCTAAATGAAAGCAACAGTCAGAAACTTTAATACTTTGTTCAATTTTTATAAATATATATATATTTTCCTCCCTCAAAATAATCAAACATTTTCAGGGTCGGCGATGTATTTAGGGTCGGTCGGGTTAGGCCAATCAAACAAAAAAAATTAGGCCTTATATTACACATCGTCGCTGTTCTGACATAACGACACATCACAACAGAATTAAGTAAAGTGATGTGTCGTTATGTCAGAACAGCGACGACATGCATAGGTAAAATAATACATACGGTTTATTCGCTTGAGTGCAAGAATTTGTCTCTGCATTTGGCAGAAGCTATTTTGATTTAAAATTTTAATTCAATGGTTTGAAAATGTCTTATTTCTGCCATGAAATGTACAATGTCATCGCCTTACTCGCATAAATTCAGGAGATGAAACTGTGCCAGGGATTCGCTCCTACGATACATGTTTCATACACACTACATAATTGGCACGGAACCATTTCCCATGTGAGACTTTAAAAATGTTTTAAAATTGACAAACTATAATTTGCTGAGATCAAAAAACTATAATGATAGACAATACTAATTTAATCTTCTTGCAGAATATAAATGCTTTTAGATCAATGATCTATATAAACTATAAAGTTAAGTATATACATTCAACATGATATACAGTCACACACCATTTAATGGTCAATTCTGTACACCAGTAACTAAAATTTCAGAATTTTGACTACACTAGTATAATATATTACAATTTCCAGATTTTAAATCCAAAAATCACCATCTCTTCTTGATATGTTACACACACACACTTATAGGTCAGGGTTAAAAGGGATGAAAGCAG
Source organism: Ophiura sarsii (assembly GCA_035610835.1). Lineage (NCBI taxonomy): Eukaryota > Metazoa > Echinodermata > Ophiuroidea > Amphilepidida > Ophiuridae > Ophiura > Ophiura sarsii. The sequence goes on from CM069453.1 coordinate 58,092,229, forward strand.
AGCAGAGAGAGGATCACTGGATTACACTCTGACACGACTGTACAGTACACTGTCCACTGAAAAGGTGAATGAAGTATAGGTACAGAAGTTGCTACGCAGAACCGCTTTCCAAAATAGAAGGCATCATTTGGGCATGCCTTTCAAAACCTTTTTCATACAATCACAGACAAGCCCGCCATGTATTTCACTAAATACTGGATATACAATTTCCAGGCACATTTAACACTTTCCACGTGGCCATTGGTTATACCATATACAAAATAGATTTTTCAGAAATCTTTCCCAAATTTAAAGGCCTATCTCAAGGATTACTGAACCAATACTAGGCATGTTTCTACTTATTTCAATGCATTTCACATGGCGATTCCAAATATGGTAATGAAATTCAATAATATTGACATTTTTTAAACATTTTGTGAAATTTTGGAATGTCGTCTGCTGCGAGGAAAGTGTTAAATGCTTGCACTTTGTCAATTTCAAACATAGTTACATAGTTTACGAAAAGTGAATTTGAACTGTTTAGTGGAGCGGATATGATATGTAACAAAAAAATGGCCAAGATGTTCACTTTTGGCAGGAAGCATGAAAATTGGCATATAGGGGTGTTTTGATGCACTGATTTCAAAAAGCCAGGAACCCACATTTTTTGAGCAATGGTGTGGCGGCCATCTTGGATTTCAAAATGGCCGCCATTCAAATATAGGAGATTTAGTAAAGTTGCTCTAAATAAAATATTTTTGAGATTCATACCATGAAATTTTACCAATAGTTCTACAAGATACAATGAGACATAATTATTATGATCATTCCAATAGTTTGATCAGTTCCAAATCGGCAAAATCTTCGTACAGCAGCGAATGAATACAGAAGGACATGTGAGCGCAAGAAGGCAACTACCGCACTGTGCATCATATCCATAATGAGTGCGTGCGATCAAAACCGTATGTGTGTGACAATAATTGTGCGAGTACGTTTGGATTACTTTGTGCTCTGAGAGATCAAAACCGAGTATTTCTCGCCATTTTTGAACTGATTAAACTATAGTATATTATTTTTTGTTTTACAGGCTATTTTGCCAGATATCTGACTACTTCAAGGATTGCATACAAGATGAACTTTTTGATGAAATGCATCACAATTTAGTAAGGCTGTTGTTGATAAGGCAAAAAAAAAATTGTTATGTTGTCCTCGACCGCCTGCTCGTCATTTTAGGGCCGCTCCAATTTTTTTTTCCCAGTTTTTTTTATTTTTTAAAAATCGTATTTTTTTTCACAAAAAAAATCTGTTTTTTGTGTTTTTTTCAGATTTTTTTTTTTTCAGGTTTTTTTTCAGGTTTTTTTTCAGATTTTTTTCAGATTTTTTTCAGATTTTTTTTTTAACAGTTTAAATGGCATTAATATTAAATTAAGTGTTTATAACATATATGTGCGGCTCTTAGAGTGATTTTAACTTCTTGTTGGCTGAACTTTGAGCTTCTGCTGGTAAAAGAAGAAAAATAAAAAAATAAATAAAAAAATTAAAATCTGCCCCCCACCGCCCCTCCTCTCTGAAAGCTGTGGAGGACAACATAACAATTTTTTTTTTGGCCTAAGAGTTATTGTGCTACTTTTGTTAAATACAACTTGTGTATTTTTTGTCAATAAGCATAACTCATAAATGTTCACAAATGAGGGTTTTATTTGTAAAACAGTAAAAAGAAAATCAATATTTTCATTTTAATAACGAGATAAGGCAATGGAGGCTAACCAATCTTTTTTTAGAGGGGCTTAAACTCTAATAATTGTACCTATTAGGGATGACATCATCTTGCCCACTTGGACACTGAATGACCATAAGGTACCAATTTTTGGTGAATAACAAACGAAACACAACTTACAAAAACGACAAAAACAAAACATAAAAACATTACCACAAACATGTGTCATGGTATATAAATATAAAAAGGCCACTATATTGTGTGAGATCATTATGATACATAATGCTGATAGCTAAAACTGGTATGGAATGATATGTTTGATAAAACTTTAAAACTCTATATAAGGGAAGGGGTTGTATAAAAGGTTGAGTTGCTTGATGTAGCAACCCACTTTACAGACAATATGTGACCAGGGATAAGCTGATTTAGTTTTAATATTTAGCTATATAGTTTGATCAACTCCAAATTGGCGAGCTTTATAGCAGCGAATTGATAAATAAAACGCACTGAGCATCAAATGTATCACATGTGTATCTGGCCAAAATCGTGTGCATATGTCCAAAATTGTGCGCGTTTCCTTGGATTCTTTTGTGCGCGCAGATATGAAACACGCACATTCTCGCCAATTTAGAGCTGACTGAACTATAGTAATACAATTCAACTGCTGCTGGCTTTCGAATTAAAAATAATTACAAAAAAACATCTATTTTAAAGATGTGACTTTTTGCTTGTCAATTTTACAGTTCCTATAAATCATCTAAAAATGTATCAATACATTCATCTCTGAATTAATAAGAGAAACTTTGGTTTCAGTTGGTGTGATTCACATTATTCATGTGGTATCCATGTGCACACCAAAATAAGTAACTGACCAGGTAATAAATATGCTCTCAACTCCAACACTACAACTCCTACTTAAAAATATTAGACAATTAAGTTGTAAGGAAATTTCTTGTTTTAATTTGAGATATTACACATGAAGATTGAATGAATATTTACTCAGTTATGTGCCCTAGACCAACACAAAGTCCCTTTTTCATTTTAACATTTCGTTCGTCTACACGCAGCCTCGGACTAGCAACAGGCATATTATTGATTAACTGGTAGCGACAATTCACTGCTCGATAGTTAGACGGGATTGGGGATGCATCAATTGATCAATGCAACCCATACGCATACCTGTCACACTGTCCCGCATGTTCAAATCCCAAGTGTTAAAATGTAAACTGCACTTTGTTCTATCCTTTTCAATGTCGCGTTCTTAATTATTAACCGACCTTAATGAATAATGTATCAAGTTAAAGAGGAGAAATTTCTTTACAACTTTATTGTTTAATAATTTGATGTAGAAGCTATAGTTTTGGAGTTAAGAGTATATGTATTACCTGGTCAGTTACTTATTTTGAGGACTGTATATGGGATACCCATGTGATGCTCATATGATGTTACACTAATAATGTGGTCATTATGAGGCAATTTTTTTGTTGTTATGTTGTCCTCCACAACTTTTAGAGAGGCAGGGCGGGCGGGCAGATTTTTTAAAAAATTTTAAATTTTTTATTTTACCAGCAGAAGCTCAAAGTTCAGCCAACAAGAAGTGGAAATCACTCTTAAGAGTCGCACATATATGTTATAAACACTTAATTTAATATTCAATGCCATTTAAACTGTTTTTAAACAAATCTGAAAAAAATCTGAAAAAAAAACCTGAAAAAAAACCTGATTTTTTTTTTTTAAATCTTGAAAAAAAAGAGAAAAAAATCTGAGCGGCCCTAAATCTTACGAGCGGGCGGTCGAAGACAACATAACAATTTTTTTGTTGCCTGATCAACAATATTTACAGAGTGATCAAATGCTACTTGTAAAAGGCTCAGTCGCTGTGTTCAACATATATTATCCACATGTGGAGCATATGTTGCACCCATGAAACACCCATGAGAAACACCCATGTGAAACCCATGTGATACTCATGTGAAACCCATGTGATACTCATGTGATACTCATGTGATGATAGCATGCAAAAGTGGTCACTATATAATCAACCCTATCATTAAATATGACAAATTGCGGATTATGTTGGAGCGGTTTGGGGGTTTCGCATACCACTAAATAAACCTGGTCAATTTGTCAATTTAATGTAGAAAACATTTGAAACTAAATAATATATAAAAAAGGATAAATAAACTCTATGTAGATGACTTAATTTCGGACAAATATGTCAAACCAATATGTGGATGTTTAGTTGTTTACAGGATCACATAGATCAAGGTATTATATTCCAAATCTATACTAGATTTACAATGTGTGAGTTTTTTTAATGTTTTTTTCTTTCATATATTTTTAACTACAAAAATAACTGCACTTTCTTTGAGAATCCACTCAACTGGTTCAACGCATTAAACTCAATGATCTGGGGCACAAGGTTAGTCATGATGCTTAATAAAAATGACACAATAGGTACCGTAAAAGTCCGAAATTTTCGCACTGCATATATGTGACCAGTCACATAAAAATGGACATGTTGGAGGCCCGAGTCATTTCTGAGTTATTGGTATGACTTGAAAGAGCACATTTTAAGCTTTGAAATGATCCCATGTTGAAGGTAATCAGATTTTGTAATCACAAAATATGATTTAAAAAAGCATATTTTTGTCTATTATTTTCATTATATTTCACCAAATATATTGGCTTCTATCTCAAAACCATGTTTGCCGACAACATGTTCTTTTTGACGCGAATGGTCACATATTTCCACGCTTGAATGAGCTACTGCGAAAATAACAACACGCGGACATATTTCTTTTACGTATCGGTCTATGCGATGAATCTACAAATCGTGAATTTTAAAATACACAAAACAGTTCAAAATCTGCTAAGTGCAAAAAAGTTACCGCACAAAAATTAGCACTTTACAGTTAGTAGTTAGTAAATAGCCAGCAACTGTTATCTTAGAAGTCCAATTGGGCTAAAGATTTCAACACAAGTGCTGTGATTGTCTTATTTTGCTTCCTTGGAACAGTGACTTTAAGCAGCATTGGGTGCGATGTTTATTCTTACTTATACAGGCGTCAATGTGGATCTTGAACCGCGTATTGGGCTATATATCACAGTGAGTTGGGCTACTCCAGCTAATACCTTTTGGCAACACTGGTAATACCAAAACAGACTACCTTGTCATCTGCTCCTGTTACTTCCTCCATTTCTCCACTTGTGTGTAAAGCTCCTGCGACCGGAAATCGCATAGCGGAAAGAACGTAGCGAGTACAGGTCCGCCGTCGATTTCTCACCCCACAAGGGATTTTTGTGCACTCTAGCTCCCACATATTGGGCTAAATATTACAGTGAGTTGGGCTACTCCAGCTAAAATCTTTTGGCAACACTGGTTAATACAAAACAGACTACCTTGTTGTCTGCTCCTGTAACTACCGCCATTTCTAGTAAAGCTCCTGCGACCGGAAATCGCACAGCGGAAAGAATGTAGCGAGTACCGGTCTGCCGTCAAATTCCCGCCCCACAAGGGATTTCTGCGCACTCTCGCACTCAGCTGCATCTTCGTATTCAATGAAGGCCTGGTAGAAAAATGAAAACAAATGTCATTCTGTTTTAAGCGAAACATTTGAAAAACAATTCAAAATCAAAAGCCATTGGTGGTGTGAAAGAGTCAAAGAATCAAGTTGGGTGTGGTCAAAGCAACTCACTATCATCTGTGATAGAGGATACTGGGGTCAATCTTTTATATATGCTGGTTCCCTGCATCAATGGGCTCCACACAACTTATCCATTGATGCAGGCATGCCAATTATGCCACCACAGTTATTTGCTAGCATAAAAGTCATGCATATTCATGAATGACGAAAAATAGAGACATACCTCTAAAATTGCTCCCATATGGGAAAAACAAAATGGCATCGACAACGGCGCTTTAGTTCAATCAGTTCCAAATTGGCGAAAAATATTCTGTTTTTATCTATCCGCTCGCAAAAGTAATCCAAGCGTATAATTGCAATTTTGGCGAACACAACATACAATGTCACTGCGACATTAAGCACCATATTGCGCCATGCGAATGTTTTGCTTGCAATGCTCTTCTGAATTCATTCGCTGCTCTAAACAGATTTCACCAATTTGGAAATGACCGTACTATAGTTCTAAATCTATGGATAGTACTGACCTGATATTTGTGATGCGATCTGTGAAAACCCGCCACATGGTGGCATTTTTCATATTGGAGATATTTATATCATAAGAGAGGTGAAACTGTGCTGATTACAGAACTGTTTCGATCATTTTTCTATGATCACTACAACAACAAAAAGTTATATGAGTGAATGATGAAACTCTTAGCCATTTCAAATCGTCTCTTAAGACACACTTATTCACAATTGCTTTTGATGATTGATTACCCTGTCTACAATGTTTTTTGCATGTTCATCCACATATTGTATTATTCTTATATTGTAATGTAATGTAATGTAATTTCAGTGTTGTTATATGTTATCTGTTAAGCGCTTTGAGACTTCGGTGGGAGGCGCTTTAGAAGCACCGTTTTATTATTATTATTATCATTATATCATAAAAAGCTACAAAACAAGAAATCATGAAAACAGGCCAAAAAGATACATAGTTCAATTGAATAACATTATAAAGTTAATCAGAAAAGTGACTCAAGTAAGTTTTTGAAGGTGAAATTTTATGAAAGATGATGACACAAAGTATTGGAACTGAGTTTTCTAAAAAGAAATCTTAAAAAAATCTTAACAAAAATATCTTTTAACCAATAATCCGTAGTTCACATCTGGCGACATCCGACTGGTTTTCACAGATCACATCACATATCGTCGTTGTTCTGACATAACGACACATCACAACAGAATTAAGTAAAGTGATGTGTCGGTATGTCAGAACAGCGACGATATGTGACCCGTCACATCAAAATGGACATGTTGGAGGCCCGAGTCAAATCTGAGTTATTGGTATGATTTGAAAGAGCACATGCTAAGCTTTGAAATTACACCATGTTGAAGGTAATCAGACTTTGCAATCACAAGATATGATTTGAAGAAGCATATTTTTTTCTATTATTTTCTTTATATTTCACCAAATATATTGGCCTCTATCTCAAAACTGTGCTTGCCGACAACATGTCCTTTTTGACGCGACTGGTCACATAATATATAACCTTGCCTTACCTTTCCTTTGCCCGCTCCTTCTTTCGGTAGAATCATACTTCTGGTTGGACCATATTTATCACACTCCCCTTGAATGTCTCCAAATACATCTGCAATTCAGAAGAGGGACCAAAATCACGAAGTTATACAGTGACTAAAAATAGAGTCTGTTCACTTTTTCAGGAAAATTACTGTATTCACAGAGTGCAGCTTTTAAAACCCTGGCTGGGAGATGCACCCAAATGGGGTCAAATGTCACATAGGGTCATTAGAGGTCAATCTGGGTACACCCCATGAGTCATCTCAAATCCCCTTACCAAATATTATTGTCACCAACTTTTAACAGTTGAGATTGAAGTGTGACTTTTCATATGAGAGAGGGCCCTGCAAAATGGATCATGTAGGGGTCATTACAGGTCAATCTGGGTACACATCATGTATCATCTCAAGTCCCTTACCGAAAGATTATTGTCCTCAAGTTTGGTTGAGATCGAAGTTTGGCTTTTTATATGAGAGCCGTAAAGGCAGTTTAAAGTGTTGACAAATTGGGTTACAGGTCATGTAGGGGTCATTAGATGTCAATCAGTGTACACCCCATGAATATCACAAGTCCCCTTACCTAAAGATTATTGTCACCAAGTGTTGGCAAAATGGGGTCAAAGGTCATTTAGGGGTCATTAGAGGTCAATCTGACTACACCGCATGAACAAATGAAGTCCCCTTTACCCAAAGATTATTGTTACTAAGTATGGTTGAGATTGAAACGTGACTTTTCATATGAGAGCACTGAAAAGGCCGAACCTAACCAAAAGGGAACATACATGTACATACATACCCCCCACCCCCCCACTCCTCGACATACACACATGACATGATCACAATATCCCCTCCGGCTTTTCAAGCCAGGGGGATAAAAATGAAAACAGTATTTTAAGAACATCAAAATACAACCCCCGCCCCCCCAAAAAAAATACACAATTTGTTTCCGCATTGTGCGCACATTTTCTTACTAAATTAGGTTAATAAGACCAAATGTTGACAAATTGAGCATAAAGAAGCTAAATTTTGCGTGCAAGCGCTTTTTCATACCAAATTAGTTAGTATTAGACCAAATTTGACAATTTTAGCGTAAAATGGCACATGCAAATCTTTTTGTTCATGCCCACCTTAAAAGTAATTCTTGCCCCCCTTTTGCGCCTCCCCCAAAATTATGAGGCTGGTGCCGCCACTGTAAATCCTATGCTAATATGGGTGGCTGGATATTTTCACATGATGTTTTCTATTGTACATGAAAGGGCCACTTCATTATGGTTTTGCTTACAACATACCTATTCTGACAAATCAACAATACCTTTCTGGAGAGAGAAAAAAACCCACACAAAATCCCCACAAATATCTAACAATCACACATTAAAATGTGCCCCCCCCCCTCCCTTTTGGCGCAACTGCATAATGCAATGCATCCTTGACTAGATACAAATTGGTTCCGTCGTAGACGTGATAAAAAGTCAATTATCGTTTCCATGAATGTATGTTGGATTCAACAGTCGCCCCCCTACCTTTCGCATGAGAATGCGTCCATTGCGGACATACGCCACATCCTGGTAATCTGTATCCAAGAGTAAAACGGCACACTCTTCTATGTCCATATCAATCTTATCACCAGGGATCTGCCGATGCTGCGGTGGTTCTCGTAACGCTGCATGCTGCATTTCATGAGACACCCAATACACACACACACGGTTGTGATTGAGAAAAGAGAAGAAATCCGAGGGATTGCCAAATCAACTCTGATCACCTTTGCGAGTGATAACGCAATCTCTGATGAGACAATGGGTGTGACTAAACTAGAACATGTGAGTTCTATTCCAGTCAAAATACATCCATAATGATGCATGGTATTTCAATACATAATTGCCAATGGTGTTCCACATCCAAAAACAAAGGCTATCCAAATATATACACATGCAGTAAAGTGGTCATCCGTCTCAGTACATCTAATAGTTCAGTTCTTCCAATGACATGAAGCGTAGATAACACTACCACGATGCCCCCTGTTGACTCATCATTGTCGGCCGGTATTCAATAAGTGTTTTTGCTGCATCCATGCATAAAGGATTAGGTTTCCAAATTAATGTCCATGCTGCTTATCTTACGAAGCATACTATATAGGGCCTAATTATATTATACAAATGCTGCACTTGCATACGACGACACAATGGGCGTACTGTGGTAGCTAAGCTATCAGTCAGCGTGTTTTTATTAAGCTAACCGGCTTTTATCCGGTTAACAAAAAGGCGGTTAACAACCGGTTGCTTGCGTGAGCGAAGTGTTTTTAAATGTGGTCTGACGGCCAAACTTGCCGGCTGCCGTTGACCTAATTATAATAAATGCCAGTGAAAGGTCGTAAACTGCATGCTCTAATGCTTTGTCATAAATATTTGTTTTTTAAACACAGATCCCAACCTTGATAGCTCTTCTTTAAGGTTCAAATCATATTCTAAAATAATCATAACTCGATAATTGTATTTTGATTTTGAATTGTATTATCATTATATATAAAGTAACAAAAAAACAAATAAGTTCGCCATCTCTTCGAATGAGCCTAGTATAAACACGACAGCTGATTGTTTACAACAAATTTCAGGCCGTGCTTGAAAATTTGCTTAATTTTGAACCCTTGATGGCTTCTTTGCCTCCGCGAAAATGAGCTCATCTTCTTAAATTTTTTGATGGCGCCGCGCCGCGCAGTGTTGTGTTGTCTTTCTGGATATAATGGTGGCGTAAGTGTTTGAGATGGGTTTACAAACTTACACGCCAAAAGGTCATTTAATTGTCACATGATCATGTCCACTTCCGCTTTCCACTGGCAAACAGGATGAGCTGGAACCATGTGTGTTTATACTGGCAAAATACGGCTTTTATTAACCGGTATCAACCGCTATTATCCTTCATTTTTAAGGATAAAAGGCGGCTAAAATCCAGGGGAATCTGAACCCGTATGAGCGAGCAAATGCCGGTGGAGGTGTGTTTTAACTACTCATAATTGACAACCATTAAGCGGAAATTTTTGTTGTTATAATCATTTTCACACTTTTCGCTCATCAAACACTCTGCAGAATAGGATTTTTTTAAATATATTGCTACTGCATTAACCAGGTATTTCAGTCTTCACATAAGAGCATGCACATTTGCAAATTTACTGAATGTACAATTTGATAGACGGCATGTGATGATAACTCCTTGTACAGTTAAAGGCACATTAAGTGGTGTTGAAAATTATAAATGTTTAAACATTTACTTCAGAATTCAAGATGAACATTAAAAATGGCCATTACTGTTGTTTCTACTAGCAAAAACACAGCAAAACTTGATTAAAACAATATCATCGCTATTTATTGAAAAACGCCCTCTATGCAAATATGGTTCGCATTATGTATCACGCGTACTGCAGGGGGATACTGTCGGACGTAAAATGCTTTTTTTGAATCAACGTTTTCTTGTACATAGAGGGCTGATTTTTCTTAATCCTTATAGGTGTAAGTTCATACATGTAATACAATTATAAAAATATACTAATCCCAGTTTTTATCATAATTGAGGGCGCATCCTCCAACACATCTCTTACTGCCCCTTTAATGAACAGGATTGACCACTATACTTAAAGTGGGACCAGTTAACTACTACTGGCAATGATTGAGCGCACCCAAGGCTAACATATACTTTAATTAATACATGGCTTCATATTTCAAGTCTATATTATTTACAATATGTTGACATATATATTTCTGAAAATGTGTATTATAATTCAAGGGCAAAAGCAATATCAAACATTTTATAATAGGGAACAACCTCAAATTGGTTATTTAGTGTCAATTAATATTTGGGACAGACTTCGAGTAGACATTCATGATACTTAATATAAATAAACAAAATAAATAAATAAATAAACAAAACAAATCAGAACAAAACAAAACAAAACAAAACAAAACAAAACAAAACAAAACAAAACAAAACAAAATAAAATAAAATAAAATAAAATAAAATAAATGAAATTAAATGAAATTAAAATAATGAAATGAAATAATAAATAAATGAACAGGGTGTATAAATCAAGTCATGGAGCAAAATCATCATAAACACTTGTGTAGTGGATGATATTGTGCGAACATGAAATAGAGAGCGACATTTTGTTATTCTACTTGAGCTATGCAAACACAACACTGCTACTACACACTGGTATATCCAATATCACAAGATGGCTCACTTTTCCCTGGAAAGGGAGCTGACATGGGAGTATATTTTGACTAAACAGTAAACAAGCGAATTTGTATGCTACAAGACTGGTGCCGCACTATACAATTAAAAAAAATTCAAGTCTTTAAATGGTAGATTCAATATCATGCCTCTGGCTTAATCTGGATGTGACTGTTTCCGTTTTAGCCTTTATCCCAAAAGCATCCCACAATGCATTGCGATAATGCCGACAGCTTAACACATAGAGATAAGGATTAATGGTAGAATTTAGACTAAAAGATAATATACCAATTATAAAGAGTGACTCCTTGGACTGCTCATTCAGGAACTGTATTCCAAACAAGTCATTCAGTAGTGCATCTATGATAAAGATACGGTTTGGCAGTTGGCATAAAAAGAAGATGACTCCGTTTGCAATCAAGGTTTTAGCTACTTGGTTGCGTACATTGATGGATTGGCTATTTTTGCGGTTGGTCTGGGCCTGTTGTGCTTGCAATGTGGAACTTGCACGACGATGCAATTTATGTACTATTTTGAAATAAAGTACGCAATTGCATATCACAGCTATAAAGAATACTATGACCATTAGGAGATAATAATATACTCTTGACCATTTGAACCTGTCAGTGCCATAGGAACTACAGGTTTTAAATGTAGATGGTATATCTTGGTATTCTGGAGTTGGTGGCCATGTCACACAGTATTTCAAAACTTTGACAAACGCTGGTATAATTGTCATAGTAATGATGAAAGATACGACCCATATCATAGTAAGTAGATTGATGTTTCGCTGCTTCCCCTTCAACACCAAATGTTTCATAGGATGACAAATGGCAAGGTAGCGTTCAACTGAAATAAGAGTCATAATCCCAATTGATCCATAGTACCACAATCGGGTTGTAACAATAAGCGATATACAGCCAGATGCAGAATTCACAAGGTATGAATTTGTAAAGGGACCCTGGTTAAGATTCCAACCATAGACGGACACGATAAACAGAGTATCACACACTGCTAAGTTGGCTAGATATGCATCCAAGCTAGTGCGAAGATCTTTAACACGGTATACCATCCACAAGAACACTCCATTACCAACAATACCCATCACTGACATTAGCGACGCAAAAATCCGGATCACAAGCCTATTATATGTATCACTGCCATGGTGTCGTAGCCAATCTGCTGCTTGGTTAGGGTCTGTTAGATTAATTGTATTGCTTGACGTGCACGTGGCTGTTGCATTGGCATCATTTGTGCTACCCATTGTTGAATTGAAGATGGCACAATGTTAGGACAACAGCTCCAATATCAACCGGTGTAATGGTGCAGTCAATCTATCCCCATTGGCATGTTATAGTCTTTAAATATCAACGAAACTATGAAAATGGTGAAACCCAGATCGTGATTGCAAGCAAATGCAAATGATTCAAAACACTCTGTTCCGAATTTAACCCAATTAACTTTAAAAGTAATACGGGCATAATGGATAGATACATGTAATACATGTACATGTAGCTAACTTTGACATAAATATGAAATCATGCGAATGAATATGAAAAGGCTTCCCTTTATTACCTGAAAAATTCTTGATTAAACTGTACCATTACCATATGCAACTAATAACTAGGGCTCATTTGATGCATGACTAGTACTCTATAATCTATAATTCTGTTTGATGAAGTGAACCGCTCAGAATTTTTGATCCAACGAAGCAGCAACACTGAAGCAGTTCTCGAAGTGAGGCCTTTCTATTTATAAATATGTATTCCGATGTAGGAGTCATTGACACTTTGGAAATGGGAGCAATTCTATAAATCGTAACTAAATTTAACCCCATATTTATTATACTGGTACCCTCTTTGACAGACCCAGGGGTACTTATGTAGGCAGGGTGGTGTACTATAATATGTATTAAACTTGCTCTTAGTGGCAGGCCTATCCAAACCCACTACAAGGAGTATAAAATCAGCAATAGGTCAAAATAGGTAACAAAGCTTTCAAACTAGTTCATCATCAGTGTGTGGTACGGTGGCAAGAATGATACAATGTGAGAGCGTATAGACCCACTACAAAGAGTTATGATTTAATTTATGATAATTATACATTCTCAAGTAGTGGGTTTTGTTTTGGATGTCAATAGATTACTGGTTTTCAGCTGATTTTCCGCTGATATGCACAATGTTATAGGGAGTAAACCCTAGTGCTTTACATTACGCATGCGCAGTACTAATACATCAAGTTAATAACATGGTCATCTAACCTAAAAGTATGGTCTCTCCGAGTCCTCTTTATTAACGTGCTTGACCCAATACTAAGCAACGTTACATGGTGTCAGATGTGGGATTTGACATTGTAAATTGCTCATTTTGAAGCAGGTCCTGCCGCCGGGGATTTTGCAATAGCTTGAGATATGACCGGTTTAGAGTCAACATCAACATCGTGTGTGGGCGTTAAACATGGAAACTTTCGTCTAGTCAGAGCAGACCGGAAAAGGACTACAGGCTGTTTATACTGTATTTTGACGAAATAAAAAACACTGGCGAGAAAGCAGCAAATTGTTTGAAATACGAGATCGACGGTGAAAGACAATCGCGAAAACTTAAGGCCTTGTCACACCATAACGTATCGCCTCAACGTATGCCAACGTATGCGAAATATCGAAAAATACGTTGGTGTACGTTAGGGGTACGTTGGGGATACGTCGTTTACGTTAAGAGCACGCTGTAATACGCTGTGACAATTTGGAACACGTCGAGCCCGTGAAGAAATATTGAGCATGCTCAAAATTTCTCGACGAACTCAACGTGTACTAATATACGTTCTGCATAAGTTCCCGGTAAGTTTGTGGTACGTTAAATATACGTTGACATACACTGACATACGTTAGTGGTACGTTACTCGTACGTTGGTATACATTGATGAACGTAGGCTGACGGGGAAACGTACAGCCAACGTAATGATAACGAGTTGATAACGTATATGTGCCGTATGTCTCACGTATGTCTGACGTATTTCCAACGAGTTTCAACGTATTCTCACATATTCACCTTATGCCGGGCGATCGTGCAAGGCCCTGTCACGTATCCATAGCGTATTGAACGTATACATAGCGTATGACTAACGTATTGATAGCGTATCACTAACTTATAACATACTTATGACAGCGTAGGCGAGCGTATGACTAACGTATGCTTAACGTATACTTAACGTAGCGTAGCGTATTCGTAGCGTATGATGATGGGTTTGATGTGTTCAGCACGACAGACCATGAAGAAGTGAGGATGAGATACTCAAGGGACCCATTTATATACTCAAACCCTCCATAAGTTCCCAAAACGCCGAATGCTCGCTAGCTGTACGGTACATACGCTAGCTGTACAATAGCCGTCACACCATGGCGTATCGCCTGAACGTATGACAACGTATGCGAAATATCGAAAAATCTGTTGGCGTACGCTGATACAAGTTAGGGGTAAGTTGGGGATACGTCGTTTACGTTAAGAGCACGCTGTGATACGTTGTGAAAATTTGGAACACGTCAAGCCCGCGAAAAATTATTGAGCATGTTCAAAATTTCTCGATGTACTCAACGTGTGCTTAACTTACGTTCTGCATAAGTTCCCGATAGGTTCGTGGTACGTTAGACATACGTTTACAAACGCTGACATACGTTAGACATACGTTGACATAAGCTGACATACGTTAGAGGTACGTTACTCATCGTAAGTTATAGGTTGGACCTATAGATTTACCCTTCTAGATATTTTAATAGTTATCATTTAGGCTGCGTTTACTTGAACTGGCAACACTTGTCCCGCCGTGTACGAAACTCAATTTCTGCAGCGGCATAAGTCACGTGTTCGTTGTACGTCGAGGATACGCTGAAGAACTCAATTTCTGCAGCGGCATAAGTCACGTGTTCCTTGTACATCGAGGATACGCTGAAGATACGTCGAACACGGCAGACATACGCTTCGAATACGTTAAGAATACGTTGGTATACGCTCGCCGATCGCATACCCTGTGATACGCTGTCATAAGTTTGTTATAAGTTAGTGATACGCTATCAATACGTTAGTCATACGCTATGTATACGTTTGATACGCTATGGATACGCTATGGATACGTCCATTCCATCACCGATGTCGACTTTTCCTACGCAATTCGTTGGGAAGTTGGACGTTCTTGGACTCTGACAATTTTCGAGCTATTTTTTTAATACGACGGCATACGTTCAGGCCACGTTCAGGCCATACGCTATGGTGGGACAGGGCCTTTAGTTTGCTACATTAATAAGACATTCAAAACAACGATAGGATGCTACGTAGTGGTGATATGAATGAGCGGTGACTGGTATTGTAAGCCATTCAACAAGATACTGTTTAGAATGTAACCTTCTACTCGTCGTGACTCGATAGAAATATTTCAAGCTTAATTATACAAGCAGAGACTACAAGAATTTGAGTGTATCCAGCAAGGACTAAAGGCCCTTCAGTTAGACTGTGTGATGATATAAGTACTGTTATATAAAATAAAATTGCAAACCAGCGGTGATAAATAAGCAAAAGACTGGTGGTGAGACACATGACGATGATGTTTAAAATGAAACACCAGCAATGCTTGATACAAAGACTGATATTGTGAATGTGAACAGTAAATAGTCTACTATGAAAGATATGAAGAAGAAAAGCCTTGTGATAAATATGAACTTGTCGATGATGTTTCGCTTCGCTGAAAGAAAGCTGCACAATAAAAATGACAAGTTCGGGATGTCCATGCTGAGACTGATAAATAAACTCTGCTGATGAGATACAACATGAGAGCTGCAAAGATTGACAAAGATTAAATGGATTGCAACATCTGGATTTGAACTTGAAAATAGGCCATAGGATGCCTAATAAGCAGATTGCAACTTCTTTGTTTACAAATATTTATATTCAATTTTATGAAACAAAAAAGGCTACTTATAATAAAGCCACCTCTTATTTTCACAACAGAGGAAGATGGACAACAATGAGATTAATTTGAAAATTAAGCTTATGATCTCAACACAATGGTTTGACATACCTCGATTTTTCGACCGATCACATCGATCTTCATCAATGAGATTGTTATCTGAACTTTATATTCAAGACTGTTCAAGAAAGTGCTCACATAGAGGCATACATTTACTGTTTATTTCATATTAACTTGACAGTTGATATTTAGTTGATTACATAATAATCATATACATAAATGACTTTAAAACCTACTTATAAAGGAAGGGAGATGTAATAGGGAGTAAACCCTAGTGCTTTACATTACGCATGCGCAGTACTAAATACATCGAGTTAATAACATGGTCATCTAACCTAAAAGTATGTTCTCTCCGAGTCCTCTTTATTAATGTGCTTGACCCAATACTAAGCAACGTTACACACAATACAGGGTGTATCAAAAAAAAATAGGACTCTGTTTCATGATGGTGTAATTTTTATTATAATCATTGGACTATGACCAATTTAGTCTCAATGTAAAGCCCAATTAATTATCATGATATCCTGAAAATATGAGATCAATCCGATGAAAAATAAGAAAACTAGCATACTTTGTGTAAACCATGTCATTTACTGGTTTGTACAATGGGAATTCACACAGTAACAGTCGAGTATTACATGATGAAAGTGCTCGATGTGTAACTCAATAAACCATCCACAGTGGGTTCGAGAACTGTTTAACATTTTTTCTTAAATTTGCACAGAATATGCATGCATCTGTTTGCGGATTTTTTTAGCCAGTATTGATTTGTGCCAGAATTAAATGGATTACCAAACTAAGCTTTGCTATTGACTGATATATTATTTACTATGTTGACAATTATTATAACGTATTGAAACGTAAACCATGTTATTTACTGGTCTTATACATGTAGATCCCATTGTACAAACCAGTAAATGACATGGTTCACGCAAAGTACGCTAGTTTTCAGATTTTGCATCGGATTGATCTTATATTTTCAGGATATCATACTAATTGATTGGGCTTTACATTGAGACTAAATTGGTCATGGTCCAATGATTATAATAATAATTACATCGTCATGAAACAGAGTCCTAATTTTTTTGATACACCCTGTATATATTTGGGCAGGTTTCATTTCTTATTGTTTAGTAGGGGTAAATACTGTAATTTCATTTGTTAACACGTATGAAATCTGATCCATATCGTGTAAACAAGAAAGTCAAACCACACTATATATTCCATATATATAGTATAGAATCACTAGTACCATAGAGTATAGATGACTCGTATATTATTCAGTGGGGGTCCGCCCAAGACCACATGAACTAACCGAGGCTATACCGGAATCACATACATCATCATTTTAAGATAGCGGTAGGCCTTGATAGACAGTAGTAGAATTACATAACAAGTTTTACATATTATGTAGAACATAAATAGATTGATACTGTGGTAAAACAGCATTTGCGCGGTATGATCGGTAAGATATTACATGTAAAGCGATTGCTTTGCGTCTGTGTAAGAGTTACTTAAAATACGACACGTAAATAATAAACAAATAAAATGGCAAATGATTTGAACGCATCGGAGTCGATTTGTATTACATTCTAAGGCCGAAATAGACCGCAAAAAGGTCTGATCCACGCCAAATATAAATGATCTGCAAACAACATAGCCAGTCATGTTTTTCGCGCTAATTTTATGGACAGAGGTGATGGCGTAGAGCCTGTTAACGGGTTGTTAACTTGGGGGGACTATTACGGAAGTAGAATAGGGAAGAGAATTTAACGCCTTGTTTGGAGGGAGTTTCGTTTTCCGCGAGTGTTTAAATACCATTTTTTTCTTCTTTTGGGGCCTTTGGACTAAACGATAAAATTCGTTATCCCCTGATATGGCACAAACCATAGGTATTTTTCCGTATTGTGTGAACATGCAGGGGATAACTAATAATACCCTCAATATTTATGGTCTTAAAATGTTCAAGAATGCCCTACATGTACACAAAGTTGCAAGCTTAATATGTGTTGTGCATAACACAGAGAATTGCCATGTGTATATGTGCGTGTGAGAAAGAACGTAGTTATACGAGGCAGCCAAGTTGGTAACTCAGTGGACTTGCCCATTTTGTAAAGAAGAAAATTTGTTGTTTGATAAAAATCAATACCAGGTGGTTCAAAAAAAAGTTGACCCAAGTTCAAGGTAATTTTTCAACCACATTTAAAGTTTCAGAAAATTTCTGTTTACTTAGTCTTGATAAGCAGTAAGTTTTGAAATTATCCTGATAAAATGGTACATTTATCTTGGTTGGTTCTTCAGATATGGTTCATTACAGAAAGCATGCACAAAACTGCCTTGGCCACGGGAGCGTCCTTTAGTAGAGATGGAATGCACAAAGTGGATTTGCCCACGATTGGTCACAAATTGTAAAAATAGGAGAAAAAGAAAAAAGGAGACATCTGAAAACATCTGTCTGGTGCTTGACATTACCTACCTATACGTATCTACGTTTCTTTGTTGAATGTGAATGGCACATAAGCATAGAGATTGGGATACTTTGTCAGGGCGGGCTTTTCAATTCTGAAACTAGAGCATGCTGTTTTGTTTAAGACAACAACTAAATGACGCTCCCGTGGACAAGTCAGTTTTGTACATGTTTTCTGTAATGAATCATATCTGAAGAACCAAACAAGCTAAACGTGCCATCTTTACAGGATAATTGCAAAACTTACTGCTTATTAAGACTAATTAAACACAAATTCTCTGAACCTTTAAATGTGGTTGAAAAATTACTTTGATCTTGGGTCAACTTTTTTTTGAACCACCCGGTATAACAAAAATCAATATATTTTTATGATAGAAGATAAAAATAACCATTCACGACTCCAAATATGATACAGTCTATACAATATGAGACCTGGGTAAATAGCAAAAATAGCTACAAACTATACTTCATTTCTACATGTTTTATTGTCTGACATGCCAAGGATGCTACGAGAGTTTCCCTTCCCTCCTTCTAAAACATACTGCAAGTCACGACTTGCAAATCCCCTGGCTGGGAGATTCAACTAAATGAGGTCAAAGGTCACATAGGGGTCATTAGAGGTCAATCTGGGTACACCCCATGAATCATCTCACACCCCTTTACCCAAATATTATTGTCACCAAGTTTAGTTGAGATTGAAGTCTGACTTGTTATATGAGAGCTCTGAACAGGCCCAACCTAACCAAAAAGGCTAACCAAAGCGGGAACATACATACATACACCTCCCCCCACACATGACATGATCACAATATCACCTCCGGCTTTTCGAATGGATCGAAGGTCATGTATGGGTCATTACAGGTCAATCCGGGGTAAACCCCATATATCATCTCAAGTCCCCTTACCCAAAGATTATTGTCACCAAGTTTGGTTGAGATTGAAGTTGTGACTTTTCATACGAGAGCCCTAAAGAGCAGTAAGTGCAGTTTAAAGTGTTGACAAATTGGGGTTAAAGGTCATGTAGGAGTCATGAAGGCGGCGGTCGATCCTGTTATACCAGGAGCGGAGTGCCCATCTCCCTTTCAAAGCGATAGGGCCAGACTCACTCCTTTTATAA
This sequence comes from Ophiura sarsii, assembly GCA_035610835.1. NCBI lineage: Eukaryota > Metazoa > Echinodermata > Ophiuroidea > Amphilepidida > Ophiuridae > Ophiura > Ophiura sarsii. The sequence continues at coordinate 58,111,950 of CM069453.1, forward strand.
TGTTGCTGTGTGGGGCTCGCTACACTTCCTCCACAGCGAGTCTGTTACCTTCCCAGCACTGAAGAATGGGTGTATCGTATCCTTGATGTAATTCATTCATAACTTAGACTGGTATTAAGACTCTATTACTGAATAAAGCTGTCTAATCCTTTAATCCTTTAACACAGTTTAACACAGATTTCATGCTAGGCTAATTCCGTGTTAGAATTACATGAAGGATAAACCGAAGAATGCCGGTACCCATTTAAATACACCTGGGTAGAGAGGAGTAATTGCGGTAAAGTGCCTTACAGCACAACATGTTGACCACAGCGGGACTCGAACCCACAACCTTTAGATCATGAATCCAGTGCTCTACCCACTGCGCCACACATGCCCACCAGGGGTCATTAGATGTCAATCAGTGTACACCCCATGAACATCTCAAGTCCACTAAAGATTATTATCACCAAGTTTGGCCAAGATTGAAGTCTGACTTTACATGAGAGCCCTAAAAAGTAATAAGTGCAGTTTAATAAAGTATTGACAAAATGTGGCTCAAAGGTCATGTAGGGGTCATTAGAGGTCAATCTGTGTACATCCCATAAGCACCTCAAGCCCCCTTACCAAAGAATATTGTTATGGAATGCAGTGCATAATTACACTGCGCATTGTGCATTCAACATTCATATGAATGCAAGCGTGACGCTAGGATCGAGAACTTATTATACCAAACAAACAAAAGTTTGTTTCCAGTAGTGCGCGCGCATTTCATTGAGACGCTGATTCTTGCGCATTTAGATATTTTAAAAGGAAAAACATGGGAAAAATATTGTTGGAGGGTGCCATCTTTCGTCAAAAAATTGTATCCAACGTGTTTCAAGAAGGCGATTGGCGACATACGGCAAACACGGAAGTGAAAATTCGCATCGAAAATCAATTTTAGCGAGCATCAGAGTAACAAAAATGCACAGATTTGAAGAAGAAGAATATTTGTTTTATTTTTTAAAAAACGCATTTTGCATTTGACTTTTCAAGCTACTGGAAACAAACCTTTTTTTTTGTGGCCTTACACCTACCCTTGTACTCTTCCTCATCCTCCGTCAAGTCAATATCTTTGGTGACATCTAGTAATCTCAAAATGCGTGTCGGTAATAGTAACAGATCCTTGTAGCTTGGCGCCATTTTGTGTGTAAAGAAATGATGAGAGAGGCACTCACTGGCTGTGGGTCTCTTACTTATGGTACACTGTAACATCCTGGTACAGAAAACACAGAATATAGATTAGGGCATCAAGAGAGTAACTCTTAGTTGCGTCAAGTAATCTTAAGATGAGTGTCGGTAAAAGTAACAGATCCTTGTAGCTTGGCGCCAACTTGTGTGTAAAGAATTGATGAGAGAGGCACTCACTGGCTGTGGGTCTCTTACTTATGGTACACTGTAACATCCTGGTACAGAAAACACATAACATAGATTAAGGCATCAAGAGAGTCAATCTTAGTTGCGTCAAGTAATCTTAAGATGAGTGTCGGTAAAAGTAACAGATCCTCCAAGCTAGGTGTCAACTTGTGTGTAAGTCGGCTGTAGGTCTCTTACTTATGATAAAATGTAACATTCTGGCAAAGAAAACACACACAATATTGATTAAGGCAACAATTTCAATTGACAAAATATAATATAAAAGCTGATTGCAAACTACTTATCCACAAAAATAGCCTGTGTAAGTAAATGTAATAAATATACGAGGACCTGACGTTTCGATTCTAACAGAATCTTTATCGAAGGTAATCAAGAAATCTTCAATTGAAGGAAGCCATATTCTAATGAATTTAAAGACTTTGGGACATGTGGAATGTCACACAAGCACATCGTACCCCAGGCTCTCATAGCAAACCCTTTGTATAGGCCTATTCAGTAAAAACAATTGTAGCTTGCTTGTTGATTGCCTTATCATCAGGGATAGCACTGGATCCAAAATGTGAGAGGTCCCATGACATTTTTCAGGACCCCGTAGGACTTCAAAAAACAAATTTAAGGGGTCCCCAAGAAAATGAGGGGTCCTGAAGTTTGGATATTTAAAAAAAATACTTTTTTACGGGCAGTTTTAATGGATTTATATTGTGAGCAAAGGATGATATGTAATTTACAGAATTTCTTAAGGTTTCCATTTCCACACATCGTCAAATTTAAGGGGTCCCTTCAATTTTGATCGGGACCCGCAAGTCTTTCCAATTTGAAACCTGACGCGTCACTATTAGAAAGTGAGAGGTCTAGGACGCGCAGACGCGTCAGAATGCGACCCCTGCTTATCATGTTAACATTCTGTTAGTTTTCATTCTGCCTGACAATGTACCTTTAACCCTTTCCACGCGGCAGGCATGGCAAAATTGTACAGCACTAATTTGCTCAAAAAAAGCTTGAAGCGCCTATTGTTTCTCTGTTGCTAGGGCCAAAGACTTTGGTATTGTACTGATGCAGGGAAGTGTGTGAACGTGCACTATGATGCAAATAATAGAGTGGATGGAGTCTCCATACATGGATGTGCAGCACTCAAGCAGAGCTTGTAGCAACCGGTCTGAGAAGCTGTGTGCTCGGACAACCATTTTATGATTGTCTAATGTGAACAAAATAGTGCTGTGTGTGCACCTATTGGTGTCTGCAGACAACCTTCCAAAATTTCACCAAATGTTTCAATAAATATTGAATTTCATTACCATATTTGGAATCACCGTGAGACATGCATTAAAATAAGTACAAACATACCTAGTATTGATTCAGTAATCCTTGAGATAGACCATGAAAGTTGGGAAAGGTCAGAGCACAGCTTAATCAACCAATCAGAACACAGCTTCTACAAGCAATTTGAGAATATCTCAGTCAATCAATAAGTGCACAGCCCAGTCAACCATTCGCTGCAGTTCACTTAAATTGACCAATCAGATGAGCACTGCTCAGTCAGCTGAATCAGAGCCTACATCAAGGAGAAAAATAAGCATTCATGAACCGGGAGCTACTTTTTCAAAAGTAGCTCCTGGTCCTATACTTAACTGTGCAAAAACTGAAAAACGATGGGAGCTAAATCTTGGCAAATGTCAAAGTCTATCTCCAGGATTACTGAACTAATACTAGGCATGTTTGTACTCATTTTAATGCATTTCCCATGGTGATTCCTAATATGGTGATACATTTTAATAATGTTGACATTTTTGAAACATTTTGTTACATTTCGGAACTGTTGTCTGCAGATGACTGCCGCGTAAAAAGTGTTGAAACACTTTTACGAATTTCTGTTGTGAAAGGTTTCTAATTAAAATACTTACTGTTTCAGTAAATGCCTCAAGTCTGACAGTACTTCTCTGTATTTAGGTATCTTGTTGTCTACTATCCTGGGTTTAATTATGGCATCAATCATCGGCTCACACTTACACTTGACGGTATCACAGGATTTCTATATACATGAAATAACAAATTAAACAAACATATAGTGTGTTTCTATTGAGACCCATTATCCAAGTTAAACCAGATAGAGATTAATTTTACTTTATAGAAACTGACATTATCCGCTATCCTCCGGAATAATAGCGGAGAGACTTTCCCCCGGTATTTATCCAGCTTCTGTAAGAATAATACCGATAACGCTAGGAGAAACTCACTTCTTTCCGATACAGTGCTCAAGCATACAGCATCAATCGCAAGTGCCATAATTATTAGCCGTCTCCGACTTGCTTTCTTGTACATATTTGCGCGTCTCTGAAGAAGGTTCAGAACCTGGGTATATTTGGGTATTCTTTTGAATTTATTTTGATCATTAGAACCACTCTTATGCTTGATTCGAGGACTGGTTCTGTTCAAATGTAAACATTGTCATCACATTTGCGACATCGTGCACGGCGCAATATTGTCAAATGAGGTCAACCCACAATGCCTTGCCAGACTCCAGATATATGTATCCCCCCCCCCCCAGTTTCCAAAAGCTGGGTACGCCTCCTCCCCAGGTCTCAACCCACCTTGCATTGTGAGCATCCACCATGTTCCACATCATCCTGCCCATACAACTTATTCCCTGTAAACACACCGGCTATGATACAAACCAGACTCCAGATATCTGTATCCCCCTCCCCCTGGTCTCAACCCACCTTGCATTGTGAGCATCCACTATGTTCCACATCATCCTGTCCATACAACTTATTCCCTGTAAACACACCGGCTATGATACAAACCAGACTCCAGATATCTAAACGCCCCCCCCCCCCCTCCCCCGGGTCTCAACCCACCTTGCATTGTGAGCATCCACCATGTTCCACATCATCCTGCCCATACAACTTATTCCCAGTAAACACACACCGGCTATGATACAAGCCAGACTCTAGATATCTGTATCCCCCTCCCCCGGGTCTCAACACACCTTGCATTGTGAGCATCCACCATGTTCCACATCATCCTGCCCATACAACTTATTCCCAGTAAACACACACCGGCTATGATACAAGCCAGACTCCAGATATCTGTATCCCCCTCCCCCGGGTCTCAACCCACCTTGCATTGTGAGCATCTACCATGTTCCACATCATCCTGCCCATACAACTTATTCCCTGTAAACACACCGGCTATGATACAAGCCAGACTCTAGATATCTGTATCCCCCTCCCCCGGGTCTCAACACACCTTGCATTGTGAGCATCCACGATGTTCCACATCATCCTGCCCATACAACTTATTCCCTGTAAACACACCGGCTATGATACAATCCAGACTCTAGATATCTGTATCCCCCTCCCCCGGGTCTCAACCCACTTTGCATTGTGAGCATCCACCATGTTCCACATCATCCTGCCCATACAACTTATTCCCTGTAAACACACCGGCTATGATACAAACCAGACTCCAGATATCTGTATCCCCCTCCCCCGGGTCTCAACCCACCTTGCATTGTGAGCATCCACCATGTTCCACATCATCCTGCCCATACAACTTATTCCCTGTAAACACACCGGCTATGATTCAAGCCAGACTCCAGATATCTGCCTCCCCCTCCCCCGGGTCTCAACCCACCTTGCATTGTGAGCATCCACCATGTTCCACATCATCCTGCCCATACAACTTATTCCCGGTAAACACACCAGCTATGATACAAACCAGACTCCAGATATCTGTATCCCCCTCCCCCGGGTCTCAACACACCTTGCATTGTGAGCATCCACCATGTTCCACATCATCCTGCCCATACAACTTATTCCCGGTAAACACACCAGCTATGATAAAAACCAGACTCCAGATATCTGTATCCCCCTCCCCCGGGTCTCAACCCTCTTTGCATTGTGAGCATCCACCATGTTCCACATCATCCTGCCCATACAACTTATTCCAGGTAAACACACCGGCTATGATACAAACCAGACTCCAGATATCTGTATCCCCCTCCCCCGGGTCTCAACCCACCTTGCATTGTGAGCATCCACCATGTTCCACATCATCCTGCCCATACAACTTATTCCCTGTAAACACACCGGCTATGATTCAAGCCAGACTCCAGATATCTGCCTCCCCCTCCCCCGGGTCTCAACCCACCTTGCATTGTGAGCATCCACCATGTTCCACATAATCCTGCCCATACAACTTATTCCCGGTAAACACACCAGCTATGATACAAACCAGACTCCAGATATCTGTATCCCCCTCCCCCGGGTCTCAACCCACCTTGCATTGTGAGCATCCACCATGTTCCACATCATCCTGCCCATACAACTTATTCCCTGTAAACACACCGGCTATGATACAAACCAGACTCCAGATATCTGTATCCCCCTCCCCCGGGTCTCAACCCACCTTGCATTGTGAGCATCCACCATGTTCCACATCATCCTGCCCATACAACTTATTCCCTGTAAACACACCGATTATGATACAAGCCAGACTCTAGATTATTAGTTATTAGGTGAGGTTGGGTCGGATACGGATTATATCTAGCCGAGGATTCTGTATCGTCCCGATACAGACTCCGAGGCTGGATATAATCCGTATCCGACCCAACCTCCCCTAAGAACGATTTTATCCTACTAAACACTATTCAAACAAAACAAGAACAAATGATTCTGTTATAAACCTACGGCGCTTAGGATTTACTGCAGGGACCGGCTTTGACGCTGTCACAAACGCCATTGTTGATCAACAATGACGAACGAACGGCTATGATACAAGCCAGACTCCAGATATCTGTATCCCCCTCCCCCGGGTCTCAACACACCTTGCATTGTGAGCATCCACCATGTTCCACATCATCCTGCCCATACAACTTATTCCCTGTAAACACACCGGCTATGATACAAACCAGACTCCAGATATCTGTATCCCCCTCCCCCGGGTCTCAACCCACCTTGCATCGTGAGCATCCAACATGTTCGACATCATCCTGCCCATACAACTTATTCCCGGTAAACACACCAGCTATGATACAAGCCAGACTCTAGATATCTGTATCCCCCTCCCCCGGGTCTCAACCAACCTTGCATTGTGAGCATCCACCATGTTCCACATCATCCTGCCCATACAACTTATTCCCTATAAACACACCGGCTATGATACAAACCAGACTCTAGATTACAACTTATTCCCGGTAAACACTCCTGCTATGATACAAACCAGACTCCAGATATCTGCCTCCCCCTCCCCCGGGTCTCAACCCACCTTGCATTGTGAGCATCCACCATGTTCCACATCATCCTGCACATACAACTTATTCCCGGTAAACACACCGGCTATGATACAAGCCAGACTCTAGATATCTGTATCCCCCTCCCCCGGGTCTCAACCAACCTTGCATTGAGAGCATCCACCATGTTCCACATCATCCTGCCCATACAACTTATTCCCTGTAAACACACCGGCTATGATACAAACCAGACTCCAGATATCTAAACGCCCCCCCCCCCCCCCCCCTCCCCCGGGTCTCAACCCACCTTGCATTGTGAGCATCCACCATGTTTCACATCATCCTGCCCATACAACTTATTCCCAGTAAACACACACCGGCTATGATACAAGCCAGACTCTAGATATCTGTATCCCCCTCCCCCGGGTCTCAACACACCTTGCATTGTGAGCATCCACCATGTTCCACATCATCCTGCACATACAACTTATTCCCGGTAAACACACCGGCTATGATACAAGCCAGACTCTAGATATCTGTATCCCCCTCCCCCGGGTCTCAACCAACCTTGCATTGTGAGCATCCACCATGTTCCACATCATCCTGCCCATACAACTTATTCCCTATAAACACACCGGCTATGATACAAACCAGACTCTAGATTACAACTTATTCCCGGTAAACACTCCGGCTATGATACAAACCAGACTCCAGATATCTGCCTCCCCCTCCCGCGGGTCTCAACCAACCTTGCATTGTGAGCATCCACCATGTTCGACATCATCCTGCCCATACAACTTATTCCCGGTAAACACACCGGCTATGATACAAGCCAGACTCCAGATATCGACGGCAGACGTGCATGCTTTGGGCGGTGTTGACGTCAGCTTGCCTCGCGAGAAGTTGCCGTGTCGACAGATGAACGCGTTCCACGTTTTGGCCTCGGGGGCTTGGTAGCAGAAACTTTGTATTTGACTGTAGTCCTGTTAACAGTAAATAGAGTAACACACAAAGATCTCAAAGGTTTAATGTTTATGTCCATACTGTTACCCCTATAAATAAACTACACTTGGGGCCAAGAAAAAAGATCCGTTTCACATACCTGTAAGTATGTGGAGTCACATTTGCTGCATAACCCTACGTGATGAACCCAATTTTGGCCTTATTATTAGTTGTTGGGGAAAAAAGGCTAATTTTTCTAAAAAACAAAACAAACACCATCCCAGCCTTGCATTGGGGTTATATAGGGGGTAAAATTATTACTTTGTAAAATGATTACTGACAGTCATTTTACCAGTGATATTGCGATGGATTCCGCAATACTTAACAAAGCCTTTGATATCAAATTATCAATCATAAATGAAAAGAGTCAACTGATAGCGGCAAAATTTTTTTTGATTGATTCTGGCACAGATGGGGAAAGATTTCTAAGGCTGTGGTCGGAACAATTTTTTCATGTCGACATGTTGATATTAATTTTATCTCGATGTCGACATAAGCATCGGCATATCTGTACATTTGTGGGTAAGCTTAAATCTAAATTTCAAAGGCCTGAAAATTCACAATTAACCCACAATCATTTTAGAGCAGTGGTTGACACTTCAAAGTATTAATATTGACAAACTAGCAACTAAGTGAACACATGAAACATCAAAAATTATGGACATTCCAGTGCCTATACTTGACCCAGTTTCGCGTCTTTTGGCATGCAATCCCAACTGTTTGACTTTGAACTTCTATTGGGGGTCATCATAGGGGTAATTACTTTTCAGTATGTCCAACAAGTGGGGTTTTTATGTACAAAGTTATAATAGTGTCAAAATGTAAGTTTGTTTACTTTCAAAATAAGGCTCTTGGGTATTTTGGAGGTCTTGAGGGAGAAACAAATTATGTCGATATATTGAATATTATAGTGACATGTCAGGATATGCTTTGTGTCGACATATGGCGTGTCGACCACAGCCTTAAAGATTTCCTAGCAGTATTTTGTTCTTTTTTCTTCCAGGTGTTTTCAGAAACCCCCACCCCATCCCCAGTCATGTCACGTTTAATATAAAACTACAATCTTGGAAAAAAGTCCTTGAATCGTGTTACACGTTTTAGACATATTGTGCAGAATTTTGTTTTCTTTTTTCTGATCTTCAAATGATATTGTTTATTTTGTTAAGAGCTGAAGAGGACATCTAAAAAGAAACAATCTTTCCTCTTCCCCACACCCCATCGATCAATGTTGGAACCCCTTGAACAACTGCTGCAGACATTAACATTCCTCAACATTAACATTTCTCAACATTAACATTTCTCAACATTGCACGGGGGAAGAGGGTGATGTTAGTTTTCCATTGTTAACAAAGTAAGCGTTCCAAGACTTTTTTTTTCCAGTATTGTAGCTTCGAATAATAACCTGGTGTCCTTGTTGAAAGCTGTGGCCAAAATCGATCACCTTCCAGTTCCCTTCTTGCGCGCTCCACATAACATTGGCTGGCTTCAAGTCGGCGTGCACCCATCCCCTCGTATGCACGTGGTGCAGACACGACAGGATGTCACGAAACAGCTGCTGGATCAGATAGAGGGACAGACACTCCTGGTGGTTCTTGATCACGAGTTGTTTGACGTTGCAGTCCAGGAGTTCAAAGACTAGGAACGGGTGACCTCTGTAGCTGAAGCTGCCAAATATAGAGGCTGGAAGGAGACAACAAAAAGTGCAGGATATGATATTAAAGGTACATGTTCCGATTTAAAACTTGAAGTTTTCTATTCTACATGAAAGGTCATCCTTAAAAAAGTCGTGTTCCAAAGTTTGAGTTGCATAGCTCTAATGGTTCTTATTTTAGACGCACAAAATGCTGTGAACTGTACCCATTGAGTAGTACACAAACTATATCGGTGGTTACCACCATTCGCGGTAATTCGACGTTATTTCATCGATTTCTCCGTAATTATACCGATTTAGGCCGTCAAATTTCAGTATGATGATGAGAAAAATACGAGCTTTCATATGATATGAAAAACTCCGTATGTTTGAAATAATTCTGTGTTACGAAAATGTGATCGGGTCATCTACCTTTAACACTTTTCACGCGGCAGGCGTCTGCAGACGACATTCGAAAATGTCACAAAATGTTTCAAAAATATCAAAATAATTGAATTTCATTATCACATTTGGAATCACCATGAGAAATGAATTGAAATAAGTACAAACATGCCTAGTATTGGTTCAGTAATTCTTGGGATAGACCTTCAAAGTTGGGAAAGGTTTCTGACAAATCTGTTTTGTATATAAATAGTAAAACCAATAGCCGCGTGGAAAGTGTTAAGATGACTAAAAACATGTTCTATGGGAGTATGTCCTACAAATCTCTTGATATAAATGTATCAATTGATGGTTGAACATTTGGGTAAATTTCAGTTTTGATGGATATCTACTTGAATTATGCAGTTAGCATGATTTTGATAATATCTTTCTTTTTTAAAACAAAACCTAAAGCTATATCATTTTTGTGTATAATTTTGGTTCACAAGATTTTTCAAGCGTTCCGCTCCCCCGAAGGAAACACTAATGACTTAATTAGTAACATTCCTGAATTTCTTCAACTTACGAATATCGAGGAAATGTAAAATCATCGTCAGGGATAATCTTATTTTTTGATGAGTTAGGAATGATAAAATGTTTTTAAGGCAAAAAGACAAAACCAACACCTGTTTTACAGGCAAAAACCGGGGGGGGGGGGGGGGGGGGGGGGGGGGTGTCAAAAATATCGTCAACATGTTGGTGTATTTCCCCCCCCCCCACCCCCCCCCCCCCCCCCACCCCCCCACCCCCCCAAAAAAAAAAATATAAAAAATAAAAATAAAAATAATGTTCCTCATTTTATTTTCATACATTTTCACAAAAAAGTTGTATGTATACAAGAAATTGTTTTTGAAAAAAAAGACGAAAAAAGGGTAATTCGGTCTCTTTCTTAGAACCTCTTAGGCACTTTTAGGCACCTCTTACCTATATGTCTGTTCCCATACACCGCATCCAAATTCCTGATCTCCTTTATGAATACCAGCCTGTACTTCTCTTCCCTCCTGAAGACTTTGACGGCCGTGGATATGCTGCCCCCATTAGACGTCACGTGGTACACCTTGGCACAGCGCCCCATACCTAACAGCTTCACCACGGTCCATGTCTGACCTAGACCGGTTACTTGATCTCCTTCATTTAGGTCTAGGAATAATTCCTGCATTTCTACTCCTTCTCTCTCTCGACTCTCTCTGGTCGTGTTACAAGGTCGAGGGTGGAAGGTCAGGAGTCATCCTTTTGGAATACCTGTAGTAATTAAGTTAGAGATATTTATTAACAGATTACATCAACAATGTTCACCAATTGCACAAATGTAGATTCGGGAAAATGTGCCTAGCTGCGCGCTGCATCTTCGAAATGACCCCAAATTGTCTAGTGCAAGGGCGCCCTACGGAATACACAAAAATTAAATTTTTTAAAAATTGCGTATTTGTAGATCAAAATAATATGCGTTAATCATGCCGAAATATCATAAACACATACCGTTGATCATTTATCTGAAGTATAAATATTTTTCCGGTTAATTAATATTAAATCATGTTTGCTCTGAAATTTGTGAATATGCAGCTACGGGAGTGAAAACTGACATGAACAGGATGAAACTGTATCAATATTTGGGTGAAATTGTCCTTAAATACCTTTTTTTTAGCGTCGTAAAAAATCAATTGGTTAAAACAAATGTTGCCGCATCATCTTGAGCTTAATTCAATGATAACAATTCAGAAACTTCGACAAGAGTCCACTTCTGCTACGTACATATACAAAAAAAAACTTCCTCATAATATTTTTTGGTGGCAGAGGTGGGATACAATTTTGATCGGTGGCAGCAGCGTCCAATATGACAAATATGTAGTTATTGAACCATAAATATAGCAAAACCCCTAATACCCGATTTATTTTCAAACAAACACACACACAAGCTTGATAGCTTCTTGCTGCTTTCCTTGACAAGATGTCATGAAGTTTGTTTACGTTGTTCACAGGTCATGGGCTGTTGAATTCGACAGGCCCGAGAAATGTCGTCAAATGAAAATAAGCGACATAGCATAAGTTTTGTGCGGCTTTACTCCTATTTTATTGACAAATGCTGTGTTATTTTAGGATTTGGAAACACTCACCCGATTAAATGTGAATAATGGTGCTCTGCAAGTACTGGCAACTTAAAAATTGAGATTAGCGAATTCTTGTTTTCTAAGAAAGTCGTGCACTGCGTCATTTAGCACTTTGCTGTTTACAGTATTTCTAGATATAACTTATAGTTTCTCAAAATGTGTTAACATTTCAGTAATTTAATCTATTTGACAGCAAGAGTTGATGTCGCGTCGTATTTTGTGTATTATTTAGATGAATGATTATGTATATTTTTAGCTTTTTTGGGGGCGGGGGGTGGCGGGGGTTGGAGGGAGAGTATTACTTGGAATTAATCGAATTAAAAACACCCTGGTTTATACACAACACAGCAACTTTCCCGATGTATGTACTAATGTAATACGTGTGGTTCCAAATCCAAGCGGCCCAGGAAGTATATATTTTGTATGGGGGTGCTGTAAATTTGTAAGTCTTCTCTTCACCACTTAGACTTGCTTCAAGTCTCTCTAGTTAGTCATTTCCATCTTCCATCTTATTTTTGCTAATTACCTTTTAGTATGCCAGTCATGACACTTTACAATAATGTCCTTAAATATAAGGTCACACCATTGACCCTAGCCACTGTTGAGCCATATTACTAAATCCCAGTCACCAATCTTACCCAGGTTTCTGATCTGCTCGCCCACCGATTGGGCTAGGGATGTGTAGGTATGACAGGCTGGGACACAGTCTGCTTATTGTACCTGTATCCAGTTAGTAAAATTGTTCTGTGACAGGAAATAATAAGTACAGCAGTTTCAACTGTAGTAGTATAGTGTAAAAGGGGGTGAGTGATCAGCCTGGAACCAAGGCTATTCGCCACTACGGCGTGAGGTCAAATGGCCCTCTTTAGGGCCCCTTTGGCGGGGGTTCAGGGTAGGAGCCCTGAAGCTGTTGCGTTTTAGCATGTATGAATGGCCTTGAAAAGCTCTCATTGCTATGAATATTTACATTTATTTGTAATAAACTTTGACTTGGTTCAGAGACAGTATGAGTTCAGGGGGCGAAGCCCCATAAAGCTGTTGGGTTTTAGAAAGTTTGAATGGCTTAGGAAAGCTCTCCTTGCTATGAATATTTACATTTATTTCTAATAAACTTTGGCTTGGTTCATAAACACTCTAAAACACAAGAGAGACTAATGAAAGATGAAAAAACTACAACGCGCGAAGCGCGCAAAAAAACTAAAATGGTCCAGAAAACGTTCCTGAGGCCATCTTGTTTATGCTTGAATAATTAAATATTGAACATCATTACGCGTAAAGCGCGCAAAAATTACCAGTGTTTTAACTAAAATGGTCATGAAAACGTTCCTGAAAGCATATCTTGTTATGCTTGAATAATTAACATTGAAACTTAAACTGTGCGAAGCGCGCACAAATTTCCACTTTTTTTTACTAAAATGGTCCAGAAAACGTTGCTAAAGCCATTTTGTTATGCTTGAATAATGAAATATTGAACATAACTTTGCGCGAAGCTCGCAAAATTGTCCACTTTTTAAACTATAATGGTCCAAAAAACGTTCCTAAATCCATCTTGTTATACTTGAATAATTAAATATTGAACATAATTACGCGCGAAGCGCGTAAAAAAAATAGCAGTGTTTTAACTAAAATGGTCATGAAAACGTTCCTGAAACCATCTTGTTATGCTTGAATAATTAATATTGAAACTACTAACTACTACGTGCGTAGCGCGCAAAAAATTCCACTTTTTAAAACGAAAATGGTCCAGAAAATGTTCCTAAAGCCATTTTGTTATTGAATAATGAAATAGTGAACATGCGCGAAGCGCGCAAAAATTTCCAGTTTTTTCTAACTAAAATGGTCCAGAAAAGTTCCTGAAGCCATCTTGTTATGCTTGAATAATTAAATATTGAACATAAATACGGTGTACTAAAATAGTCCAGAAAACGTTCCTGAAGCCATCTTGTTATGCTTGAATAATTAAACATTGAAACTAATATGTTTGAAGCGTGCACAAAATCCAGTTTTTTAATCTAAAATGGTTCCCAAAATTGTTCCTGAAGCCATCTTGTTATTAGGGCTGGGAAATTCGGGTATTTGTGTACCCGGTTACCCGACCCATTTTCGAAAAGGTTTTTTTTTTTTTTCATTTTGGGTATCGGGTACCTTATTTCGGGTATACCCGGGTACCTTATATCGGGCGGATACCCGTTTGCCCGCCCGAAATTCCCAGCCTTACTTGTTATGCTTGAATAATTAACATTAAAACCAATACGCGCGAAGCGCGCAAAAATCTCCATTTTACTAAACATCATCCTGCCCATCCAACACGAAAGGTGTAGCTGATAGTTTGAACAGTCATTTTGCTTCTATTGGCAGTGACATAAGACCCCTCATTCATTCAGAATTGCCGGCCTTCTTACCCGCTCCTGCAGCATTACCAGAAATTTATCCCTGGGAGGTCTTTGCTAAACTATCCAAAATTAGCAGGAAAAAAGCTGGAGGTCCGGACGGCATTCCAGCGACACTTATTCGTGAATTTGCATATGAGCTCTGTGCTCCGCTGACGGATATTCTAAACATCTCTTTTTCTAAGGGTATTGTGCCCCCTCAGTGGAAACGTGCAATAGTAGTGCCTATTCCTAAATCTTCCCCTGCTGTTTGGAATAAGCTCCGGCCTGTGTCTCTAACTGATCATTTTGCAAAAGTTGCTGAGTCCTTTGCGATCGGATGGCTTATGAAAGATATTGATCCCAACATTGATGACAACCAATTCGGTAATCGAAAAGGCCGTTCAACCACTCACTATCTGGTCAAGCTGCTTGACAAAATATATAAGCACGCAGATAAGTCAAAAAGTCTCACACGCCTAGTCATTACTGACTTCAGCAAAGCTTTCGATCGAGTTGACCACAATGTTGCGATCCCCAAATTGTTGAACATGGGTGCTAGGCCTTCTATCATACCATGGATTTGCAACTTTCTGTCTCAAAGATTACAATGTGTCAGATATCGCGATAAGCTGTCCGATTGGGAGCAATTAAAAGGTGGGGTTCCACAAGGCACACTTACAGGGCCAGCTACTTTTTTAGCAGTGGTAAATGATGCTGCCATCAACATTGATGATGACAAACTTTCCTTAAAGTATGTGGATGATCTTACTATTATTGAGAATACATATGTAAATAAATGCAGCACAATTCAAAGCGACATAGGCAAGTTCAGTCAATGGGCTGCTGATAGCAATATGTTGTTAAATCCATCTAAATGCATGTCTATGGATATCAATTTTACCAAGTACCCCAAGGAGCCTGTCCCAATTCAATTATGTGGCAAGGATTTACAATGTACCGATGTGGTTAATGTGGTGTATTATTCTATACTATGATATACTTGTACCTATACAGTATCTAGAAACACTGAGTCACTGATGCCTTATGAATATGTATGAAGGGTGTGACTTCACCACTTCAATACTCATTGTATATAGTCCAATGTATGTTAATAAAAGCTCTCTTTTACCTGTTAACCATTGAACCTACAACACGTGTGTAAACCTGAGTATCTTCATTTATTGTTATTGACAATACATAACAACTGGCGACGAGGATTCGACTGTGTTAACTAAGGAGCCATGAGATGGGACATGTGAAAACACCCTACAAGTAAATAAAGTTTGAAAAGTTTTTTCAAGTGGAGAAGTTAAAACTAAAGTTATATTTGAGTTTTAACAACAGTGATCATGAGCATGGACATGAATAAAAATACCAGTTACTAACTTTACGACAGTGAAAAAGTTAGTGTGATCGAGTTGTGAACAATTCGTCATGGCTAAGTCCTTACGTTTTGAAAACTTTGATCCAGAGGAGGAGGATTTCGAGTCGTATACAGATCGTCTCGAACAATATTTTGTCATGTCTGACATTAAAGAAGAAAAGGAAATGGTAGCCACGATGATATCCATGATTGGACCAAGATGCTACTCAACCTTGAAGGACATTTCGGCACCTACAAAGCCGAAAGATTTGAAGTTCGAAGAAATATGTACCAAGCTGGAGAACTACTACACTCCTGAACGTCCAACCCTTGCAAAGCGGTTCCAATTTTACCAACGCAAGCAAGAGAGCGGCGAATCGATAACTGATTTTTTGGCAGCCCTGAAGAAAATGGCCCAGAAATGCAAGTTTTCTAACTTTAGAGAAACGGCGATTCGTGATGTGTTTGTGTTTGGACTAAGGAATGCGACGATTCAACTGAAACTGTTAGGGAAAAACGACGACGAACTAACTCTGGAGAAAGCAGAAAAGACAGCGCTGACGATGGAGGCTGCGGACCGGAACACTGAAGAAATTCGGAGGGCAACCAACCGTTCTGCTGCTGTGAAGCATGTAAGCGACGATTCCAAGAAATATGGACAATATCACTGCTACTGCTGTGGAAAAGCCAATCATATAAAGAGACACTGCAAGTTTAAAGACTATAAATGTAAGAAATGTGGAATAATTGGTCATTTACAAAACATGTGTCAAGCTGAGGGTAAGCCAAGTAGTACTAAGATTAGCCATAAGAATATGAAATCTAAGCATGCTAGTAGTAAGAGTAGTAGTAAGAGTAGAAGTAAGACTTACTACAAAAAGTCATCAAAAGTAAAAAACGTACAGAGTGATAGTGAGAGTGAAAGTGAATGTGAGTATGACTCTGATAGTGATGAGAGTGATGACCATAGGTTGCATCATGTGTATGTAACAAAAGTGGGCAAAAGAAAAGATGACCCACTAATAGCCAAGATGTGTGTGAGTGGTAAAGTGATTGAGATGGAAGTAGACACCGGGTGTGGCAAATCACTTGTGTGCTACAAAGAGTACAAAGAGAAATTTTCGGACATACCACTCGAAAAGACCAAAATCAAACTGAAAACACTAACTGGGGAAAGTCTGAGAGTACACGGTACAATCTCAGTCAATGTAAAGACAGACAGTGGTGTCAAAAGTTTACCATTATGTGTAGTGGGAGATAAGAAATCATTCTACCCAAGCCTACTAGGTCGAGATTGGCTGAAAGACATAAAGTTAAATTGGGCAAAACTATTTGAAGTGAAAAAGGTCAAAAGTTCAATAAGTAGTGACAGAAGTGTGCCTGTAAGAAAAAGAGTAGAGAAATTGATAGAAAAGTATGATGTGTTTGACGGGAAACAAGGGTGTGTAAAAGATGTTCAAGTGAAACTAGAAGTAGAAAAGAATGCAGAACCAAAATTCTTCAAGCCAAGACCGCTACCATTTGCTCTCAAAGATAAGGTAGCAAATGAGTTGAATAGAATGGTCAAAAACAAAGTTTTGGAAAAAGTTGACTACAGTGATTTTGCAGCTCCTATAGTCCCTGTGAGAAAGCCGTCAGGCGATGTTAGGATTTGTGGAGATTACAAAGTCACTGTAAACCCAATTCTAAAAGTGAAAGAACATCCCTTGCCAACTCCCCAAGAACTCTTGTTAAAACTAAATGGAGGTGAAAAATTCTCTAAATTAGATTTAACAAATGCCTACCAACAGGTAGAACTAGAGGAAAATTCAAGACAATATGTGTGCATTAACACACATTTGGGATTGTTTCGATATACAAGATTACCATTTGGAATTTCAAGTGCTACTGCTATATTCCAAGACATTATGGAAAAGATTTTGTCAGGTATAGACGGTGTTGCATTGTATGTCGATGATATCATTGTGACTGGTACAAATGATGAGGATCATATGAGAAACCTAGAGAGTGTGTTAGAGAGATTGAGTGAGTGGGGTGTAAAGTTGAAGAAATCAAAGTGTGTATTTCTTGACAAATGTGTAGAATACTTGGGATTCAAAGTAGATAAAGTAGGAATCCATCCCACTCAAACTAAAGTAGAAGCCATTCTGAATGCGCCTGAGCCGACGAATGTACACGAGTTACACTCGCTATGCGGGGGGATTTCGTACTATAGGAAATTTATACCAAACCTAGCTACGATCATGCACCCTCTGAACGAGCTCAAGGGTGATGTAGAATTCAAATGGAGTGATGAGTGTCGAGATGCATTTCGCAAGGTCAAAGAACTTTTAAGTTCTGCTGATGTTTTGGTTCATTATGACCCAAAAAAGAAATTGACAATGGCAGTTGATGCTTCTCCCTATGGTGTTGCCGCTGTAATATCACATGGAGATAGTAACAAAACTGAACGACCCATTGCATATGCATCACGAACACTTACTAAAGCTGAGAAAAACTATTCTCAACTAGAAAGAGAAGCGCTAGCAATCATTTTTGGACTGAGAAAATTCCATCAATATTTGTATGCTCGCAAATTTACACTTTGGACAGATAACAAGCCAATATCATTAATCCTAGGCTCAAAAAAGGGATTACCAGTACTAGCAGCTTCTAGAATACAAAGATGGGCAGTAATATTAAGTGGGTACACCTATGAGATCAGACATAGGCCAGCAGAGAAAAACTGCAATGTAGATTTTCTATCTAGATTGCCACTGGTTGAAAACAAACATTCAACAAAAAGTGAAAGGGAAAGTTTTGATGCATTTTGGACAAACGAGGGTACCAAAACCAACAAAAGTCAGATTGAAAGCCTGCAAATCACCAAAAAGCAACTCAAATCTGCAACACAGAAAGACAAGATTCTATCTCGTGTTATACATTATGTACAATACGGGTGGCCAGAACAAGAATTAGATAGACAGTTCAAACAATTTGTGAGAAAAAAGAATGAACTGACTATCGAAGAAGGGTGTCTGCTATGGGGACTTAGGGTTGTAATTCCACAACAATTACAAGCTTCAATCCTCTCAGAATTACATCAGCAGCATCCTGGTATTGTCAAGATGAAATCCTTGGCAAGAATGCATGTATATTGGCCAAACATTGATGTTGATATTGAGCAAACTGTAAGTAACTGTACTAGTTGTCAACAACAATCTGATCCAAGCAAAGCAAACCATAATCCATGGGTTTGGCCAAACCATGCTGGTGCCAGAATTCATGTAGACTTTGCCGGTCCTTTTGAAGGGAAAATGTATTTTATTGTGATAGATGCACATTCAAAATGGGCAGACGTGGTTCCTATGAAAAAGACAACCACTCAAGTAACAGTTCGGGCACTTAGAAAGATTTTTGCGGATTGGGGGATTCCTGAGCAATTAGTCAGTGACAATGGCCCACAATTCATAAGTGAGGAATTTGAAATGTTCATGAGAAAGAATAACATTGAACATATCAAAAGCTCACCCAGACATCCCGCCTCAAATGGGGAGGCAGAAGCATTTGTAAAGATATTCAAATCTGCTATGAAAAGAATGAGAAATGAATCTGGGGACATTTATCAGAAACTAGCACGTTTTCTGTTATCATACCGTACTACTCCTCACACAACGACAAAAGAAACCCCAGCGAAATTGTTTCGAGGAAGAGAACTCAGAACCAGACTGACTTCTCTCAAACCTGATTTGAAAAATTCAATCAAGAGAAAGAATAGTCCTCAAGTTCAAAAACACAGAACGATCGAAGTAGGAAGTAATGTGTTGGTGAGAGACTATCGAATTCATTCTGATAGATGGACACAGGGTCGAATAATTCATCAATTAGGACCAGTAACTTACCAGGTTGAAATTGACAATCAAATTTGGAAAAGGCATATTGATCAATTGAAAGCATTATCCACTCCAAAATTGACAAATGTGGAAAACAATTCAGAAGTTCAGAACACAACCAATTTGGAATCAGAAATTCAGAGTGACATTGAAACTGAAGAGGTTGAGAAACCATCCTCTAACATGAGCAAAACAAGTCATTCACAAACTGAACATCCTGAGCCAAGTCAATCAAACAAAACGAAACAAAAAGCAACATCCGAAATAGAGCCAAGAAGTTCAAAACGAATTAAGAAACCAGTTGACAAACTTAATTTGTAAAACCTATTTCAGACCAAATGATATGTGATATGACCATGGAAATGTATCTGACCACGATTAAAGAAAAGCGATTTATTGTATTAACTTTGTAGTATATATAATGTAGATTGTATTAGTTATAAACTACTAGTGCTACATGATTTGTATCATTGTATATTGTTGAAATTATGCTATGTAAAGAAATCATAAAGATTTCAAAATTCATCAACAAATAATTGTATTAAGGTAAAGTTAAAAATTGTTGTGGGTAAATCAAATTTTGCATTTTTTGATTTTACTGATATACCAACTTTTAAAGAAATTGAGACATAAATCTTTGAAATTTAACAGAGGAACCGAAGGTTCATTGACCAAAAGCATAGTGCAACAATTACTTTTATATTTATGAGATATATTGTAAAGGATTTTAGGTTAGAAACTAGTTTAGAACGCAATCAAACAGGTTCTAAATAACCACTATATATAAATTGAATTTGACATATTCCTGTAACACCTGCCAATTATCAAGTTCACACACTTAAATTGAACAAGGTTAGTCCCAGAGCAATTCAAAGTACAAATTTGATTAAAAGTTAAACCCAAAGGCTATTATAGAATCAACTTTCGGTTAGATCTAAAGCACAAATATTTGTTGCTAGAAAATCTTCAAGAAGCAATAAATTACCAAGTACTTTGACCACTGTACTGACCAACAAATGGCATAGCCGCATTATTATTTCATTTCACACTTTCAAAAAGTTCAAGTTCGTATAAGTGTGATTAAAGGTCATGAAATTGCCAAATTGAAAGTAACAGTCAAGCATTGGAAATATAATGTTAAATTGTATTGGTTTTAACAATTATTGATATTACTATAGTTAATCAACAATTAATTTTCAGGGGGGATAGTGTGGTGTATTATTCTATACTATGATATACTTGTACCTATACAGTATCTAGAAACACTGAGTCACTGATGCCTTATGAATATGTATGAAGGGTGTGACTTCACCACTTCAATACTCATTGTATATAGTCCAATGTATGTTAATAAAAGCTCTCTTTTACCTGTTAACCATTGAACCTACAACACGTGTGTAAACCTGAGTATCTTCATTTATTGTTATTGACAATACATAACAGTTAAGATCCTTGGTATCAAAATATCTAGTGACTTAAAATGGGATATCCAGGTCAGCGATATGATCAAGCGTGCTAGTGGCCGATTGTTTATGCTCACTACTCTCAAGCGTTTTGGGCTGTCCACCGAGGATCTTATCACCATCTACATTGGTTATGTGCGTCCTCTCCTTGAATATGCCGTGCCGGCTTGGCATCCTGGTCTCACTGAGCGGCAGCATGTAATGCTTGAACGTATCCAAAAAAGAGCGTGTAAAATTATTTTAGGCTATAAATATGATTCGTACCAAAATGCTATTTTATCATGTAATATTCAACAACTCAGACCTAGGCGGGATCATATTTGTTTTATTTTTGCCAAGAATCTTATGCGTTCAAGTACTTTTAATATGTTGTTACCCAGCCAAAGAGAGGTCGTAACTGGTCGTCTGTTGCGCAATGGCAATCACCTCACAATTCCTAAAGTGAGTACCAAAAGACATGCCAACAGTCCAATCCCATACCTTGTCAAGCTGTGGAATTTTAAACTTGACCAATGACCACTAATTAATCATGTAAATGTACCATGTTTTATGTGCAATATCTTTTGGGGGAGGGAGGGTGTGTATGGTGTGCGTGTGTGGGAGTGTGAGGGGGGGGGGGGGGGGGGGGGGGGGGAGTGCGGGGGGGGGGGGGGGTATGTATGGTGTCAGTCAGGTGGTCACGTAAATGTACCATGTTTTATGTGCAATATCTTTTAGGGGAAAGGAGGTGCAGTATATGTGGTGTGTGTGGGGGTGCGTGTGGGGTGCGGGTGGGGGTATGTATTGTGTGAGTTTGGTGGTCACGTACATTGTACCCGTGTGTTATGTGCAATTTCTTTTGGGGAGGGAGGGGGTAGTGTGTATGTGGTGTGGGGTGTGTGTGTGGGGGGGGGGGGGTGAGGGGGTAATTGTGGTCTTTAATGGGGAGTGTATGTTGTATGCAAGGGTGGGTGTTTGCTTTTATGATATTATTGTTTTTAAAATCTATTATTGTATATCTTGCATTCTTAATGTATTTTTGTAATTTGTAATATTGTGCCAATTCAGCCGGCTGGCTGCGATGACAATAAACTATACCATGAATAATAATAAAAAAATTATTGGACTGACACTGACACTAAAATCTAGGGGGTGCTTAATTACACCCCCATACACACCGTCTCACTGTCAGAGTTGAGAAATACGTGACTTTGGTCATATTAAATTGTTATATGTAATACCAAAATCTTAAAATCTTAGGGGGTGCTATGCACCCTTTAACTTATTATTGGACTGACAATGTATATTTTTCACAAATCTTAAAATCTTAGGGGGTGCGCCCCTCAAAAAGACCATTGGGGGTGCTGCAGCACCCCAGCACCCCCCTCCCTTAATCATAAACAGTAATCACACACAAATAAATGATTTCATAGTGCAACTTTGCTGTTGTTATGTGCGGTCATTGAAATCGCCATAACTTTAAAAGTATCCATTCGATTTTTTGAATGAGGTTTCAAACTCATCAAACTGCGGAGAAGAAATTTGCTCAATTAATGTATATCTCAGATTTTTGGTACCGATTATCTATTTTGAATTAGCCAACATCAAAGCACCTGGTCCGGGACTTTTTGTGCTTGGTGTATAACTCCCTGTGCCAGCCTAGCCTATACCAGTACCCCTGGAAGTTATACATGACCATGGTTTTGGAATCACCATGGGAAATGCATTAAAATAAGTACAAACATGTATAGTATCGGATGGTTCAGTAATCCTTGAGATAGACTGTGAGATCTTTGGGAAGGTTTCTGAACAATCTGTATGGGAAAAAATATATAGCCGCGTGGAAAGTGTTCTCCAATCACACCCGAGGATAACTAGAAATTATACATTGCACATTCATAACTAAAATATCGTATATCGCAATTCATATCAATCATTCTAATTGCAATTTTTAACAGAATGTGTTTATTAGTGCGCAAATTGACCTGAAGTGACGACGAGGATAGCAAGTAATACACAGCCTAAGATTAAGTGAATATAATAATGCTATCAGCAGTAGATAGCAAGTGAAAATGTATAATGCTATCAGCAGTAGATACCAAGTGAGTGTATAATGCTATCAGTTGTAGATAGCATGTGAATACAATGCTATCAGCAGTAGATAGCAAGTGAATGTATAATGCTATCAGCAGTCAGTAGATAGCGAGTGAATATATAATGCTATCAGCAGTAGATATCAAGTGAATACATTTCTATCAACAGTAAATAGCTAGTTGTTGAGTGTAATACTATATCAGAAGTATATAACATTAAAGGTAGATGTTCCGATTGCTGGCCCGATATTCAACTTGATCTTTTCTATTTTATATGAAAGGTCATCCTTAAAATAGTCACATTCCAAAGTTTGAGTTAACTAGCATAACTCTAATGGTTCTTATTTTAGCAGGACAAGGTCACAAAACAATTGCCCATTGAGTAGTACACAAACTAGCTGGTGGTTAACCACCTTTGGCAGTAATTTAACCACATTTTAGCCTATAATTTCTAAATAGAACATTTCTGGCCCCTAAGATTTTATGGGGATTCTTCTGATATCAAAATATCTTGATGTGAAAAAAATCATAGCCCCAAAAAAGTGATCGGAACATACACCTTTAAGTGAACATAATATGCTATCAGCAGATAGCAAGTGAAATTAATATTGCTTTCAGGAGTAGATAGCAAGTGAATGTATAATCGGCAGTAAATAGAGGGTTGAACATAGTACCATCAGCAGTAGATAACAAGTGAATATATCAGCAGTAGATAGCAAGTGAATATATCAGCAGTCGATAGCAAGTGAATATATCATCAGCAGTCGATAGCAAGTGAATATATAACAGTAGACAGCAAGTGAATATAATGCTATCAGCAGTAGATACCAAGTGAATACAATGCTATCACCAATACTTGTAGTAAGTGAATATAACGCTATTAGCAGTAGATAGCAAGTGAATACAATGCTATCACCAATACTTGTAGTAAGTGAATATAACGCTATTAGCAGTAGATAGCAAGTGAATACAATGCTATCACCAATACTTAGTATACAAATATAATGTGGCTATGAGTGGGATAGGCGAGTGAAATGGAACAATCTAGCTTTCACCTCGTGATCATATTTGTACCATCCCACGAATTTAAGACGCATTATATTTGTTTTATATTCACTCTGCTATCTAGCTGATGAGAATAGCATTGTCTTTACTTGCTTTCTACTACTGCGGATAGCATTATACATTCGATATCATATTCACTTGCTATTTATTGCTAATAGAACTGTACTCTCTTGCTATCTACGGATGATTTTGACCCATTTTGGGTTTGGAAAAGATAACTAAAAATACATTACACAAATATGTGTCACATTTTGTCATACAATCCCAAATGTAAGGTCAAGTCTGATTTTTAATTCTCACATTTTTCTTTTCAACACGAGAAGAGTATGACAAATAAAGTGTGTGTGTCGTATTGATCAACCGTTGTAAAAAAACCAAATTGATCGCTCTGCAAATCTGAGTGTAAAAGTTCTTGACGATACATTAAGCTATGAGATGCAAATAATTTGTTTGGTTTTTAACACTTTCCACGCCACTAGTGGTTTTACTATATTATACAAAAACAAAATTTTCAGAAACCTTTCTCAACTTTCAAAAAGTATATCTTAAGACTTTCCACGCGGCAGGCGGCTGCAGACGACATTCCAATATTTCACAAAATGTTTAAAAAATGTCAACATTATTGAATTTCATTAACATATTCAGAATCACCATGAGAAATGCATTGACATAAGTACAAACATGCCTATTATTGGGCCAGTAATCCTTAAGATAGGCTTTGAAAATTGTGAAAGGTTTCTGAAAAATCTGTTTTGTGTATGGTAAAAATAATAGCCGCGTGGAAAGTGTTAAGATTTATTGAACCACTACTAGGTATATTGTGAGATAGGCTTTTACGACGGGTATTCATAATATAAGTTAAAAGTTTAACGGGTTCGCCGTCGGACGAGTTTTAATCTGTCAAGCTTTCGTCAGGATTAGCTCTGACTTCTTCAGGACCAAATTATTATAATATTAAACAAAACATAGAGATTGCCACTTCTCTTGTTATCATAATTTGGGCTGCCTCTTGCCCGATGATTTGAGAGTAGGTGCCCTTTCCTACTTGTGAAAGAATTGGTGGCTCTGAAAAGAGCCGTTCAGATGGATTGCCACTTCCACTGAACACGTAGGTTGCCACTGGCCTACTAGGCATATTTGTACTTATTTCAATGCATTTCACACGGTGATTCCAAACATGGTAATACAATTCAACAAGGTTGACATTTCTGAAAATGTTTGTGAAATTCTGGAATATATTCTGCCGCGTGGAAAGTGATAAGTGATCGTATCACAAAAGTGACGAACATCGAGCCTGTTGTCGTCTGCTAAAAGCATTGTACTTTTCGATCTTTAAATATAAACTGTTATGGCATAAGCTGTGAAACAGAAAGAATTTGTTTTTCTGTCTGCTCAAGAATTGCACTTTTTAGTGGCATCTTCCTCAGCAGAACCGATGGCTAAATCTATCGCGTGTTTCACACAATTGTTTTTCTTTATTTAAAGGGACACAAATTAAGTAGTGTTGAAGATATTTAAAAAAAAATTACTTCAGAATTCAAGATGAACATTAAAATTACCATTTTTGTTGTTTCTAATAAAAAAAACCAGCACAACTGATTAAAATTGCTATTTATTGAACCTTTTCTTAAAAACGCCTTCTATGTAAATATGGTTCGCGTTATCTATCACGCGTACTGGGGGACACTTTTGACGTAAAATGCTGGTTGCGGCTCACAGCTCAATCAGCATTTTTGAATCGACGTTTTGTTGTACAAAGAGAGCTGATTTTTCTTAATCCTTATAGGTGTAAGTTCATAGATGTAATACAATTGTAAACATATACAAATCCCAGTTTTATCATAATTGAGGACGCAGCTTCCAACACATCTCTATATGCCCCTTAAAAGGTATCTGAAACAATCAAAATATGAGATTTTGTCTCTGAAGAAAGCTCAAACTTTTCATTGTAAAATTGTATGCTTGTGAGATGGATTTGGTCTCGCTTATAGATGCATTAAAGGGGGGTCTATGTTTGTCAGATATTAAAATTCAGTGCTTCGGACAAAAATAAGATATTAGCACAGTAGGAAACTGCTAAGTCTCTGCTTTAAAATGCTTTTTGTTTGAGGTAAATTGGATTTTCGGTTCTGACGTTATGGTCAATTGAGTTTCGGGCGCCTCAAAATATCAGTGGTGTATACATTTGCATGTAGAAAACGCTCACCCTGCGATTTTAAGCATTTTCAGTTTTAATTATTTTTTGATCAAATAATTGCACATCATAAATTTCAAAGTCAACGTATTTTCTTATATATTTCTTTATTTTTCTCACTCGGCTATTTGTAAGCCATTTATCTTTAAAAATCAATAAAATATGCTAATATAATTGCTATTTTCACCCAAAATGGCTCAAAATGTGTCTAAATTCATGCTCTTCCATAATTGACCAACTATTTTTATCCAAAATGTCAACCTTTTTTTCTCTCGCCAATTTTAATATGTTTTCATACGTTTTGCACGATATCTCAAAACTATAAAACACGCAAACTTGTAATATGGGAACAGACGTAACTCAAAAACGAGTTACTTGAATAGAGGAATGAACTAATGAAGCCGGATTTTCAATTTATCTTTCCAAATTTGAATTATAACGTAATATTACCTGATTTATCGGTTCCTGGTTTCCATTGCAACCGTATAAGAAATCCGGCTTCATTGGTTCGTGCGCATTGTTCCCATACATCATCTACTAAAGTATGGTGAGCATGCAACATTTAGTTTTCTAGTTACGTTTGTTCCCGTGTTTAGCCAATCAGAGGCCTTGTCTGGTTACCATAGCAACCAGATAAAAATTAACGCACATTTTTTGAAACGCTGTTACCTAAGCTGCAGAACTACTGGAGTAATTAAACTAAAATGTTAGTGTAAGTATACACACTAACTAGCGTGAAACTTCATGTGAAAGAGAATATCATGTTAAAAAAATCAAAGTAAAGTAAAGTAAAGTAAAGTAAAGTAAAGTAGTAAAGTAAAGTAAAGTAAAGTAAAGTAAAGTAAAGTAAAGTAAAGTAAAGTAAAGTAAAGTAAAGTAAAGTAAAGTAAAGTAAAGTAAAGTAAAGTAAACTACATTTAAGTAAAGTAAAGTAAAGTAAAGTCAAGTCAAGTCAAGTCAAGTCAAGTCAAGTCAAGTCAAGTCAAGTCAAGTCAAGCAAGCAAGCAAGCAAGCAAGCAAGCAAGCAAGCAAGCAAGATAAACCGCATGTACAAAATGAAGGGTCCAGACATGTATCAAAGGTTCCAGACATGTATCAAGCCTCTTCTGGTGTTCTGGTGACATTAGTTCTTCTTAGAAAACAATTGCCCCGCGAGTTCTGTTAGGGCTTTTCTATCTATGCTGCTGCTGTCCTTTTAGTTATCTCCATTCGTGTTACTGCCTCTTGATGTTGATGTTGATGTTGATGATTCCATGTCCTCAAACTATACTACTTTCCAACTTGTTTGGTGCTTATGGCGTTGTTCTTTGTATCTCGTCGATCCAATATTTCCTCAAGGTTTTCCATGGCATCCTCAAAATGACAGATGCCGTATATTTTCATCTAATTTAGTTTTGTTAATCCTGAGATATGACCAATTAACTTAAGCTATCTAAAATCGCTGTCGTGCCATTTTACAGTTTAAAATGAATAAAGGTTTACTCCGGAGATCCAAATCTTTCACCTGTTCGAGAGGTCTAAGCAAATGTCATGCAACCAAAACTTTTGTATATTGTCATTGAAAAGGTTTAAATAATAGAAGGACTGTCTATGTATCCAACAGAACTGAATAATTTTTAAAAAATCAGACCAAATGCCTCCCCTCCCCAATGTTTCAAGACGGATTGATGCCCATTGGAAGAACAAGTACGTTTCGGTTCGACACTTATGAGCATTATTTCTGTAAAATTAGCACAACATGAATTTTAGGTAGCTTTAGTTAATTGGTCATATCTCCTCAGGATTGACAAAACCTAATCAGATGAAACACACGGCATAAGGCAAGAGTTTAGTCTTTCAAGATGTATACAAAATGTTACACCACGTTTAAGAACTTCATGGTCAATAAGTTGGGTTAACACGCGTACATGTGTTTTGGACACCCTGTACACCAAGTTTTAAATAACTCAAGGATTTTTTTTGATTTTTGGAATTTTTTGAGTGCTGTTTTTATTGAACTACTAATCAAATGCATATAAAGGTATACATTTTTGTAAAGGAAATGGATCAGAGAATCCAAATTTGGCGTCAATTTTGACCAAAAATGTTGATTTTTTTTTGAGAAAATCAAAAAATTCACTCTTTTGACCCACATTTTTTGGGACAAGCTAACAAAATTATTTAGTTTTGAGTAAAAAATGCCAAAAATTGCTTGATTTTAATGTTATGTCACTAATCTAGAGACGATTTTCTCATTTTTTCACCTAAACTTGTATTTTTTGAAGTTTTGACCAAAAAGTGCCAAAAATATGATTTTTTTTTCATTTGTTTCCACTTTTTTGGCAATTTTTGGCCAAAATTTCAAAAACACAGCTTTAGAAGAAAAACGAGCAAATCGTCCCTAGATTAGTGTCTTAGTAGTTCATTCAAGCAATTTTGTGATTTTCTCAAAAAATCAATGCCAAAAATGGAATCTCTGACCCAAATCCCTTCCAAAAATGTGTACTTTTATATGCATTTGATTAATAGTTTAATAATTACAGCACTCACAGAATTCCAAAAAACCTTCCTTGATTCCCCCCTTAACTCGAACCCATTGATTGACAGTAAGCACCTATTTTCAAATCAATATTTAACGCATTTGGGGATGAGAAAGTCGTTTTATCAAGAATGTTGAGAAGTTGTTCCATGACAGTGCAAAAGACTATACGGGATTTTATCAGGCTTTATGAAGAGCGATTTTAATCCGAGACGAGCATAGTTTGAATAGAAAGTACTCACTTTGCCATCAATATCTCCCATATCCTTCTTTATCTATGTTCAAAGTAACTCTTTTTTTAAGTTCATGTTTATAAAACTATGATGATTCTGAAAACGCCTTCTTTTCAATGTAAATCAAGAGCTTTTAGACTATAAGCATGGCTCCACGCTTGGCTTCTCAGGTACCTCGTTTATATTCACACGGACACTTAACAAATTCCCACATGAGTACCCCAACCCCGGTGTTTAAATCTAATGGGGCAATCACATGTATCCGTGTGAGCTGGGCGGCCCCTTACCGTCTTATAGAAAAACAACAGAGTCCAACACGGTGAACAATCAGCAAAAAATGTCAACGGCCGCATTGATATTTTTTTTTGTCACCGGGTTCATACTGTTCTATACCGGGTCCTTATTGGCCTAGAACCGGGCTCATACCACCTCCTCACCAGGTCGAAACGCTTGGGTACCGACCGAACCGCCTTGATAACGTCATCAAACTGCCCTGTATAAGCCGAGCACTCAAGCTCGCTCACATTCCGGGAATCTCTGTAAAATACATTTGTACTCACATGTATCCGTGTGAGCTAGCCGGCCCATTACCGTGTGACAAATTGGTGCAGACGGTGGCACACGGTGATGTCACACGGTGGGCCGTTTCCCGTCCGTTGAACACGTTGCCGGGGACATTGCGGCCATCCGCGCCCGGCAGGAAGTTTGACCATTCTCAAAACTCTTGCCGGGTGAGTAAAAGCGGCGGCAAACGGTGAGAGCCCGGTTTGAGGACGGTATACAGACGGCGCACCCGTTTCGCGCCCGTTCGCAGGGCGGTAATGGTAGGCGGCCACCTTACCGTCTAATAGAAAAACAACAGAGTCCAAACAATCAGTAAAAAATGCCAACGGGCTCATTGATTTTTGTTGGTGGTCACCGGGTCCATACCGTTATATACCGGGTCTACCGGGTCCTCACCGGCCTGGTACCGGGCTCTACCGTCCTCAAACGTGGCTAGCTTACCGTTCTCGCCGGTTGCATAATACCTCCTCACCGGTCCGCGGTCCATACCGCTCTACACCGGGTCTGTACCGGGTTCTCACCGGCCTGGTACCGGGCTTACCGGCCTCATACAGGTCTAGCTTACTGTTCTCACCGTGTCCTCACCGTGTGCATACCACCTCCATACCGGCTCCTAACCGGTCCGAACGCCTGGAGTACCGGCCGAAACGTCTTGATTATATCATCAAACCGCCCTTTTTAAGCTGATCGCTCAAACTCGCCGCTTCATTTGCATTCCGGAATTCGTACGACCAACAACAACATCTATAATACTCTCTAAATGTGAAAGAACTAAACCTCACTCTTTCGAGAACTCTTGCCGGGTGAGTAAAAGCGGCGGCAAACGGTGAGAGCCCGGTTTGAGGACGGTATACAGACGGCGCACCCGTTTCGCGCCCGTACGCAGGGCGGTAATGGTAGGCGGCCACCTTACCGTCTAATAGAAAAACAACAGAGTCCAAACAATCAGTAAAAAATGCCAACGGGCTCATTGATTTTTGTTGGTGGTCACCGGGTCCATACCGTTATATACCGGGTCTATGCGGGGTCCTCACCGGCCTGGTACCGGGCTCTACCGTCCTCAAACGTGGCTAGCTTACCGTTCTCGCCGGTTGCATAATACCTCCTCACCGGTCCTCGGTCCATACCGCTCTACACCGGGTCTGTACCGGGTTCTCACCGGCCTGGTACCGGGCTCACCGGCCTCATACAGGTCTAGCTTACTGTTCTCACCGTGTCCTCACCGTGTGCATACCACCTCCATACCGGCTCCTAACCGGTCCGAACGCCTGGAGTACCGGCCGAAACGTCTTGATTATATCATCAAACCGCCCTTTTTAAGCTGATCGCTCAAACTCGCCGCTTCATTTGCATTCCGGAATTCGTACGACCATCAACAACATCTATAATACTCTCTAAATGTGAAAGAACTAAACCTCACTCTTTCGAGAGCTCTAGGAGGGACGGCTCTTCTAGGAAGTGAAGTTCACTCTTTTCAGACTGATTTTTCACTCTTTTCAGATTGATTTTGCACTCTTTTAAGAGTGATTTCCACTCTTTTCAAAGTGATTTTAACTCTTTTTAGAGTGATTGCTCTTTTAAGAGTGAACTTCACTCAAAAAAAAAGAGCTGTCCCTCCTAAAGCTCTCGAAAGAGTGAGTTTTAGCTCTTTTACATTTAGAGAGTTGCAACATGCCTGCTGAGAGTCCGTTCCGCGAACGGCTACCAGGCTGAATGCGGTCATTCGCAGCCCGCGTCGCTAAGATGGTCGACGTCCACTACCGTCCATCACCGCCCTGCGAATGGGCGTGAAACGGGTGCGAAACGTGTGCGAACGGGTGCGCCGTCCTTATACCGTCTTCATACCGGGCTCCTATCGTTCGCCGCCGCTTTTACTCACCCGCCAGGAGTTTTGAGCATGTTCAAATCTCCGGTGGCCGGCAAAGTCCCCTGAACGTGTTCAACGGACGGGAAACGGCCCATCGTGTGTGCCGCCGTCCGCACCCATTTTTCACACGGTAAGGGGCCGCTCAGCTTACACGGATACATGTGATTGCCCCATAAAGATCAAAATACACCCGTACCACCTTTAAACGGCCATTATAAGATAATCCTGAGTAAGTGCACACGAAACAAAATAACATTCATTCCATATCTACTAAGTTTAATATAGTGTATATTGTCTTCACTTTTTATTTAATTCTAGTAAGTTGAAATATCAAACTGCACACTTCTTTTGCTTTCATGTACAATTGTCATAAACACTTAAAGATTGAAATAAAATGCAATTGTAATTAACACGGTTAATATATATATTCTACGAGGGTCATTCAATAAGTTCTACCTTCTACCAACGCTAATACAAATGTCAGTCACATGAGTTTAGCTCTGAGCCATGGCTACACATTTATGGTTAATGATAATTGATTCTATTTTTCTTTTCTCCTGATCATGTGGTCAAAGCCAGAGAGAGATTTTGTCTCTTAGTATTTGCGAAATGATAAGCGCCTCCGAGATATTTTGCTGTTTTTCAGCCGTTGTCGTCATAATGAATGGATAATTAGTTTACTTTCCCCCCAGAAAGTACAATAAGCAATCTGACCAATTTATCTGTATCTGAGATTCAGAGCTCTAAATTAATTGTGGATTATTTCAAAAGACTGGCTTATAATAATAGTAAAGTTATATAGTAGGAGATAGAAGTTATTAAATAACCCTTGTTATTCAGAAATTTCATAAGTGGAATTGTCTTTACTTTTGATTTTATTCTATCAAGTAGAAATATCAAACTGTGCACCTCTTTTCCTTTCATGTACAATTGTCACGAGCACTTGAAAGAATAAAATAAAAAGCAATTGTAATTAACACATTACTTTCTTTAACACATAGAATATTTGAATATTTAAATATACATGTAGTATAATATTAATAAGCCTAATACCAAATATTTAAAAGGCCAACAAGTACTAAGTGTGCACGGTCTTATACTTAGGAGTCGATATTAAGATAAATATAGTCCATATTTAAACTCCGAGTATTAAACAACTCCGTGTCATGCTGATATTCGAGGGACCAGCTGGGTTGACAACTCCAAATAGGGGAAGATCTCCCGTGAACCATAACACGTTTCAATTTCAGTATTTATTGTTCAGTCAACAATGAGGCGAAAGGGTGCGTCATTATGGTCCCGTCAGAATACACCCAATGGTGCGTCAAAAAAGGTGACTGAAGGTGCGGTAATGATATGGCAAAGGTCCGTCACTTTTGTGACCCAGGGTGCGTCTTTGGTACATGAGAAAGTGACGCACCTCGGTAAAGTGACGCACCATTCCCGGGGGTCGTATAGTGCGTCTTACAATTGATAAGTGTATTACACCCAACCCAAAGGGTATGAGAATTGTTGAAAAAACACCTTAGGAGAACATTTTAAATGTAAAGTCGTTTTCATAGTTTAGCAAAAATTGACACAAATTGCGCCGGCAAATAAATTATACTTGGCGCGTGTTTTATCGGTTTAACATAAGATTTTGAATTTTATTTGACTTTTCATTTTTCTTGTACTGTTATGGTAAATATCAGGTCAAAATAAGAGTCTATATGCTTAACACTTTCCACGCGGCTACTATTTTTACAATACACAGTACTGATTTTTCAGAAACCTTTCACAATTTTCAAAGTTGATCTCAATGATTACTTACCCAAAACTAGGCTTGTTTGTACTTATTTCAATGCATTTCTCATGGTGATTCTAAATATGGTAATGAAATTCAATAATTTTGACATTTTTATACATTTTGTGAAATTTTGGAATGTCGTCTGCAGCCGCCTGCCGCGTGGAAAGTGTTAAAGAATGTCGGTTATTACTTTTTATGTTCTAATGTTCTAATTTATATGGTTTTCAATCGTATTATAAGCTGAAAATAGCAACAACAAAAGCTTTGTTTTTACATTTTTGAATTTTGACCTCCATTGTTTTAGAGGTGAGATTACATATCATATTCATTTTTGTTGTTCACGAATCTCAATTTTGTTTTCATTTTATTTAAAGGGTATGAGAATTGTTGAAAAAACCACCATAGGAGAACATTTTCAATGATAAGTCGAGCTCAAAATTACGTGTTTAGCGCGTACATTAGGTTTTTAAGTTGAGCAGATGCACCGATCGACCGATCCTACTGGAACATTTTATAGGTGTCACTCGTGTCAGTATCGTCCGATACTGGAACACTGACTCAGTTACGAGAGTTAATTCAGGGATTCTAATTAGCACCTGGAATGGGTTAATCACACAAGATCTCCCAATTTACAGAAGAAATACTTAACAGTTGAGCTATACACAAATGAATTTATTACCAATGTTTTATTGTGTGAATTATCCTATTAGTATATGGATAAAATTTTTATCACTTTTCGTCATATCTCGAACTCCCCGTGTTCTGTGAAAATTGCCTCTAAAGGCCAGTACTGTTGTTCTAAGTGCAAACTCTAAATACGATATTCGTTTTGATTTGAGTACTTACGGGTACCGGGTGTCGCGAATGTAATTTTAAGTACAAAAAAACCCTTTTCTGTATTGAAAAGTAGTGCGTTAAAGCATAGACTAGAATACCGGGACAATCATTTGTAATCCCATTGAAATGTTGTGTAGTGATAATGCGATGTGCGTCTCGCTCACTACTGGATGTGACTATTGCTGCTAGCGACAGCATATTTCATAGTAGCTAATAGGATATATAACAAAAGTTTTAGAAAAGAAACCAAGGTGAAAATTCAAATATTTCTAAAATATAAAATTATTTGTTTAAAAAAATAATACGCACATTCACTGATGCGATTGATGTAACATTATTTGTGAAGTTTTATAGACATCTACTCAGTTTTAAATAACACCTAAACTCGAACCTATGAGTTCGTTCGACGGACAACACGCACGTCTTTCCAAACCAATATTTCACGAAAGAGTGACGTTTTATTTATGAATTTTGAGAAGCTGTTTCATGACAGACAGTGCGCAAAATTATACGGGCTTTTGTGTTGCGCGATTTGAATCCGAGACGAGCATAGTGTCAATAGAAAGTACTCACTTCGCTATCCATACCTAGTTTATTTTCTATGATTAAAGCTATATCTTTTGAGCGGCACATTGCGCTACGCAATCATATATAGCTGCTGCTAAGGAATATAGAAACGGATTGATAGCGGAATTAATGGGCAGTACAAACGTTACGATCCAAGTATACGTGAAAGGTGATACTATAATACTCCCACTCTGTACAAGGATAGAGAGTATAATGATAGGCAACCAGCACATCATATCTGTAAGAACAATAATGCCCATTTTGGTAGCCATTCGAAGTTCTTCTTTTCGAGTTCGATTTCGCCCTGCTTGTGACGCTGTTTGTCGCGCCGTTTTAAATATCCCGATATAGCAAAATGTTATTATCAACATGCATATGGAATTGATAAAAGTAAACACCACTATACCAAAATACATGCCTGGTTTAGTGTCAACTGGTGTTTCGTATGTTATAGAATGATGTATTTTAAAACTCTTACCGGTACCATGTGAAAATAGTAACGTTTTATATGAAGAATGTATAGTCTCAAATATATTACTTCTAGAAAGTGGGAGACCAGTACACACCTCGGATACATCGTATAAATCAGGGTCAATTTCTGGCAAAATGGTTGAAATGATACTTAATATAACTGCAAATAGCCAGAGTACCGCTCACATCCCTTAGAAATTTGAAATTTGGGACATAATAGCAACCGCCCTCTGTTGATTTTTTTATCACAAACAAGTTTAGCTGTGTTGAGCCTGGTGGCGCTATTCATGGATGACAATTATACGACCACAGGCCTACATGTTATAAACATAGGTCGCTACAGGTGTTGAAACAATGAAAGGTGACATTAAATTAGAGAATTCACCAATGATAGATCTTAGATCATTGACGCATTGGATGAAGAAAATACTGAACTTCAACGCAAAAACATTTTCGTGGAGAATTGCTCATCAGAAGAAATACAGCAGCTGCTTAAACTTTCCTAATTTGTCTTCATCAGATTTAATTTTCATGTAGTACCTTGCGTTGAGCTTCGTCGATTTCTCAGCAATTTTGTGTATAGATCGTTAAAATCGGCTAACTAAATCGTCTATTATAGTGACACCAGTAATCGATTTTGAGAATGTAATACCTATAGATTATAATCTTGCGCTACTCTGGCAGTTCCCTCCGTAGCTCAATCGATAAGAGCGCTGTCTATGAATGCAAAGATTGCTGTGCTGCTGCTGGTTCGAATCCGCTTAGAATCACCTTTTTTTTTAAAGTAAAGCAACACGCAAGTCAAACGAGGGCGTCTTGAAAATAATTCCTCTCTAAGGGATGTGCGCTATAGCCACCCTCGCCGAGCTTGTGCGCAATCTCTTCGCGCTAAACGTGTATTTGATGCCCATATATCTGTCAAGGCTGAGCAGAGTGACGAAAAATACGGAAGCCTCGCTTGATAAGGTAGAGAGCATTCCAGCTACTTTACAGGTAATACTTGATCTCCATCTTTCTGAGGGGAAATAATTACGGTTCGCATAGTGTATATCTGCTGAAGTTATCACCAGCATATACATGCCCATGAAGAGATCAGAGATCGAGAGATGTGTGATTAATAGTGACTGTACTTTGTTCTGAACGTTGCGACGCTGTAAATAACTGTGAAGTAGTACACACGTGTTAGTGGCTATTGCAAAAATACCTATTAGCCACATAGTTATTCTTTGAAATCGATTTGAAAGCAATCTGCCACATGAAGCAACAAGTAGCTGCACTGTCTAGCAAAATAATGGCATAAGAATATTTAGCGAAGTCTCTAAAAGACTCGGAGTGTACTATGTGTAATCTATTTTGTCTCAAATCTACATAAATAAGTGATTTCAATGTATTATTCAGAAAATAAAATCCCGCATCAAATACATCAAACTTATTATTAGATAAATCGAGAAATTTCAAATTGGGCACATTTTGAAATGTACCACGCGCGAAATTAAATAGTTTATTTTTAGAAAGGTAAACATATTCTAGATATCGGTACTGCACTGAAGTGTTTAGGTGAAACAGAAAAAGATCATTGGCACTAAAGTCAATCACAACGAGTTTACTAAGAGATTGTAACACTTGGGAATACATCGTTTGCACGTTATTGTCAGTCATATTTATCCAATTTAAGTTGATAAGCCCTTCAATTAATGTATTGTGAACTTCATCGATAGAATTGCTGGGCATATGTAACCGTTCTAGTTTGGTAAGCGCTTTAAAATGAAGGGGGCGTAACTCCACAGTTTCAGACAGAGCTAACCATTCCAGGTTGATCAGCGCGTCAAATTGGTCTGGATGTAGGACCACGATTGTAGTGATGTAGAGATCCAAACGCAAAAGTTTTTTCAGCGCTTCAAATTGTTGCGGGTGCAGCTCCAACATATTATTGTCGAACAGAATTAACCATAACAGATTTGTGAGTGCTTCAAACTGCTGCGGGTGTAGCACACCAATACGGTTCGAAGACAAGATTAATCTTTTCAAGTTGGTCAGCGTTGCAAACAACTGTGGGTGTAGCTCAACAATATCCGTATTGTCCAGATATAACTTTTCAAGGATAGCGAGATTCTCAAACTGC
This sequence comes from Ophiura sarsii, assembly GCA_035610835.1. Classification (NCBI taxonomy): domain Eukaryota; kingdom Metazoa; phylum Echinodermata; class Ophiuroidea; order Amphilepidida; family Ophiuridae; genus Ophiura; species Ophiura sarsii. The sequence continues at coordinate 58,149,125 of CM069453.1, forward strand.
TGTGGGTGTAACTCAGCAAGGCGAGTATGGGACAAGTGTAAATGTTTAAGATCGGTCAGCGCTGCAAATTGCCGCGGGTGTAGCTTCACAATATAACGTGATTTTGAATAAGGGTCTGTGGTTAATTGTAACGTTACCAGGTTGGTAAGTTCGTCAAACTGCTGTGGTTGTAGCTCAACAATATCGTTGTAATCCCATTTTAATTTTTCCAAGCTGGTTAAGGCTGCTAATTGTTGCGGGTGTAGCTGCGCAATGTTATTTGAGGTCAGATCCAATAGAATCAGGTTTGTAAGCGCATCAAATTGGTGAGGATGTAGCTCCACAATATGATTGCCACGCAAAGATAAATATTGCAGGTTGGTAAGCGATTCGAATTGCTGCGGGTGGAGCTCCTCAATATCATTATAGGACACATATAAAATGGTCATGTTTGTAAGCGCTTCAAACAGCTGCGGTTGTAACTGCACAATATTATTGTTGTACAGATCTAATTTATTCAGGTTGGTAAGCGATTCAAACTGCTGCGGGTGTAGTTCAGTAATAACGTTCGCGAACAGTCGTAACAAGTGTAGATTGATAAGCTCTTTAAACGTCTGCGGGTGAAGCTTCACGATATTATTAAAAGACAAGTCTAACCAATACAGGTTACTCCAATTGCGACCTAGAAATGCATTCGCCTCGATTCCGTGGAGGTTCGTGCCACTCCATGACAATTGTAGCAGGTTCGTGCCGGGCCACCGTTCAAACCATGATGGTCCCGAAGTGCCTGTATCGTTATCATGGTCGTCGGACTCGGACTCCGGAAGTTCATAATAAGACTCGGCCCGGAAATCATAATGTACAGAGTATTGATTACTTGACTCCCAAGGCTTATTAGCCTCGTAGGAATCGTAGTCATTGTCTTCTTCCACGGGGTTCAAGAAGTTTGATGGGTATAATACCGGCAGAACCGATAATGTTTCATCGGGATAGATTATTTCGATTTCGTGATTACCTAGTGTACACATGCACTCAGAAGGGCATTGAAATCTATAGGAAATAATTATCCATATTTTCGAAATCCCCATATATCTAGGACTTTCTCGTTCAAGGCAACCTGTCGTGCAGTCAATAGACCGTTCATCGGGCGGCACACTATGAACAAGAGAAAAATTGGATGTCACAAAGATAAATACGAATAAATGATACCTGAAACGCTCCATCATGTTTCTTCAAGCCGTCGTTGTAGATCGCAAACAGTAAATATCCGATACTTTTCGTTGGTGAATAGAACTATACAAGAACTATTCCTCAGCTGCTCAGTCATAAACGGTAAATTATCAAGGATTCGTATAACCAATACGGTAGAGTTTCTTAATTGAAATGAATCGGCAAGACGTAGCATTAGTCGAGGAATACGAAACTGCTAGTGGTGCAAGTTACGCCTCTTTTTGCAAACGTCAACATAATACTTGATCACCGACAATCACCATGATATTGATGACTCAAAAGCTGCTGAATTTAAGCAAAGGCTGCCCTCATCTCCCGATTTTACATCGCAATGTAAAACATATTGCGGAATCTCCACACCCGTTCGTACTGAGACTAATATCTCAGGTTCGATTGGTGATTGGTTTATTTGATCGAGGTGTTTTTAAGCGAGGGTATTGAAAATTGCCTTGAAAGAAGAAAAAAAAATTGAAATTGAAATGGCGGCGTCTGGTTATTCACGGATTTTCGTGTCCAAAGTACAGCAACATCTCCATGTCTACGCGTAGACATCCTCACCTTCCTATACATGTGTTTAGTTAACCAAAAACTAACTCGATGAAATCGAAAAACGCTCAGTAAAACGACGATTTACACATGAATTATCATTGAGTGGAGCGTTGGCAATACTAATGCATTTACTTGTAAAAATAACCCGTTGTTCTATACGACGTATGTTAGAGCCAACGTACTCTCCCCACGTCGCTCCGCACAACGAACTGTCTGAGCAATTTGTTTTAACACCTTCCACGCGGCATGCAGGAATCGGCAAACGACAGTTCCAAAATGTCACAAAATGTTTCAAAAATGTTAAAATTATTGAATTGTACCACCATATTTGGAATCATCATGAGAAATGAATTAAAATGAATACAAACATGCCTGGTATTGGTTCAGTAATTTTTGAGATAGACTTTGACAGTTTGGAAAGATTTCTGACAAAATGTGTTTTGAATATGGTAAAACTAACAGTCGCGTGGAAAGTGTTAAACATGGCCTTGAAGAAAGTGCTGTAGTCGCTGGTAGTTGTATGTATGTGCCTACATACAGTGCTCGCCAAACAGTAACTTACGCTCTAAACTATACAATATACAAAACCAGTCCCAAATGAAACTAGTGTAATATAGTGTAGAGAGCATCGGGATACCCGGAGGTATACAAAGGGCCGGGCACAAATGCAAACACAGTACAATCATAAATGTCCATATGGTTATAATACAGATTGGAGGCAGCGCCCTCAACTACAAAAATATATGGTAAAAACTGGGATTTGTATATTTTTACAACTGTATATACATGTATGTATGAACTTACACCTATAAAGATTAAGAAAAATCAGCCCTCTTTGTACAACAAAACGTCAATCCAAATATGCTGGTAGAGCCGCAACCAGCATTTTACATGGTTAAGAGTGGTATTCCAACATATTTAAAACATTGATTTAATCAAGTTTTGCTGGGATTTTTTTTAAGCAGAAACAACAATAATGGCAAATGTTAATGTTCATCTTGAATTCTGAAGTAAATTAATTAAAATAAAAAAATTCAACATGACACTGTGTCCCTTTAATGTTCAGTATTTAGCATAACATTTTATAAAAAATAAACGATAATTCAGCTGGCTTTTAAATGTCGTTTATTTGATTGTATTTACTTGTTTCGATCTGAAATATGTGACGTGTTCTACCGAAACCAGACGGAATTGAGCAGAGCTCCAAACTGAGAAATAGCCCAAAACATGATTGGGGGTGATTTTTTGGTGGAATTTGAGTTTCTGGTAAATAATTAATCTTCAGAGTGTTTATAACAATATTGTGAAAGATTCAGATTAAAAAATCATCCTAAATGTATGTTTCAGTGATTTAAAAAAATCCTAGTTCTAATAAAAAGCCTAGTTCTATATAGTTACTTTAAAGGGCGATATCTCAGTTTGGAGTTTTCATAAAGACCGTAAAAGACGAACTTGAAAATGATGTAACTCCGCTTTGGGAAGTCCGATTTAAAAAAAAGAGAGGTACCACTGTAAAGCTGAAGATCTCTAGTTTAATAATCAATTACTAACTCAATTTTGATATCTTGCCCAATTGTGTCTGGTTTTGGTAGAACATTATGTTTGATCAACTAAAGGGTATACACCACCAAAGCACTATGGGATAGCAAGTTTATCACAGCAGTAGCTCCTTTTTGCGGTACAAATTGCGAGATTTTGATAGACTTTTTTCAATTCTTTTGATTACTTTTGGGTATTACACATTTTTATGAGTGTGCCGAGTACAAATCTCCAAAAAAATCGCACTAGTTTAAACATTTTAAAGTTTTAAACGACCGAAATCGGCGTAAGGTCCGTCCTGAGTTATGGGGCGTAAATAAATGGCCGAAATCGCTACATCAAATTCATCGCAAAATATTGAAAAATCTAGTCTGACATCAAGGGGTATGCTTTTGATATGTTTTGCGGACAACCCTTAGGAACAATCTCTGTAAATGTCATGAAAGGACGTATGGGATAACTCAAGTTAGAGCCGATTGTATGACCCCTACTTTGCACGTAGCGTCTATGGGGAGCGTCTTGGTGGTGTATACCCTAAACGCACTCAAAGTCGGACTTGTGCCACTTGATTTTTAAGGAATGTGTTGTTTTAAAGACTGACATCACCTAAATACCACCAGGTATTATGTGCATGGTCAAAATATGAATTCCCTTATATTTGGTATGGTGGAAGGTCTGATGGTACAACATATTGAAATGCATTTTAAAAATTCAAAAAACCTTTGTTGCCATGGCAACACCCACTTGTATTTTGGGCTATTTGGGGTTATTTTGGGCTATTTTGCCCATTTCTAAGAAAACGATTATGTTACACACAGAAAACACTATGTAAAAAATTATGTAAATATAGAACTCCATAATTATTATGTAAGAGTTTACATAAAACATGTAATATATACCCAAGCTTGTGTAAATTCCTATGCAAAAGCTTAACACAACTGTTTACATAATATTATGGAGTTCTATTTTTACACAGATTGTGTATTTTTTACATAATTTGTGTGTAAAATATGTCCTGTTCTTCCAAGCTACTGCCTCAAAAGTGTGAAATATATCAAATAAAGGACTTGAGTGTTGCAATGAATTATCTTTCATCTTTACTGACAGGTAATGGCAACTCGTTCACTATTTTGTATCTTATATTTGGCTCTGGCAATACTGGTAGTTTTAAAAGTGTTTTTTACTCAAATTTGGTATTTAAATTTTTTTTTTTGCCTAGGCACTGAGATTTTTTCTTCTTGTTAGTTTTGAATATCATAGTCATCATTAGCCTTTTTTCAATTCTGGAAAGAATTGCTTGGGCAATTATATAGGGATAAGACAGCATGTCAGAACTACGCACGTAGATCTGCGTCATCATTTTTGTATTTGTGGATCCAAAAAAACGACATTCGTCAAGAAAAAACTACTCCTTTCACTTCCAATGTAAACTGTTGACTATAAGGATTTATGTCAATAAACTCTAACGGGCGACGAGTTGGTTTATTTTATACAGAAAAATCAATACACACGATGACCTAGCCTGTCGTGCTGCGAGTCTGGCATGTTTTCGAGATATAACAGGCAATATTTTCATTATTAACTAAATAAAGTAACTACATTAAATTTGACATTCAACAAAGTTGGATAAATTGGAGGATTATAATTATACATAATTTATGTCTTTATGTCTTGAATCGTATATAGCCTGCTGCCCAAAAACGTTAATCTGCATAAAATTAATGTGTGATTAATGATTTTCTTTTCGAGATATCGACGATTATGTACATTTTTCTCCATAGAGCTCTGTATAAAAATCATTTTCTTCACCCCACTGCCTTTTAATGCAAGAACCTGCGGCATAGGGCTTCTCGGACACGTGCCATAGACGTAAATGATTGCTTTAAACGATTAAAAGTTTAACATGGTGTATATTTATCGAAACGGTAGAAATATAAGGGTTTAATTTTCGCTTGTAGGAACAAAATTCGGAGTAAAATTTTATTTTAAAAATGACACCAAACCTGATTTTAAACGATTTACTGGTTTAATTCTAAAAAAAAAATCATGTTCTGCCTACTTCCGGCCCCCCTCCGTACCATGTTGTGCTTTTAAACGACGTCTCCGATTGGGCTCCGATTCTAATACACGGGGCCATTTTGGGCGACTGGGCCGACTCAAAGGGTTTCACCCTGTCTCGGCACCACCCTATACATTCGGCACCAAGCTATATACATTCGTATAGCCTTACCGTAAGACAGGCTCTGTCAGTCCTCATAGCCCTGTGCTGGCGTTGCAGCCCAGTCGGGCAAATTTAAATTATCCGTATATAAATTCTAATAATAAAATAGGTTGTTGGCAATAAACGTTATATTGACACTTATGATCTTTACCAAATATATATATATAAGGTTGAATTAAGTTCTGCATATATTCCGCTCCCTCCACCTCCACTCCTGCGGCGCGGGGTCTTTGTTCTAAAATGTAATTAAAAAGACATCTATGATTCTAAAGACACATGGAATTTACGCTAATGATCTATACCAAATATTTTAAGGTTGGATTTAAGTTCTGCTAACTTCAGCCCCCCCCCCACCTCCTCTCTCAGTACGGCGCGAGGTCTAAAATGTAATTAGAAGGACATTTCCGATTCTAAGACATGTTGGATTTACACTTAACGATCTTTGCCAAATATTTAACACTTTCGACGCGGCTATTACTAGTTTTGCCATATACAAAACAGATTTTTTTTCAGAAACCTTTCCCAATTTTCAAAGTCTACCTCAAGGATAACAGAACCAAGACTAGGCATGTTTGTACTTCATTCAATATATTTCTCATGGTGATTCTAAATAGGGTATTGAAATTTAATACTATATGTCATTTTTTAAACATTTTGTGAAATTTTGTAATGTCGTCTGCAGACGCCTGCCGCGTGTCGAGTGTTTTAAGGTTGAATTTAAATTATGCATACTTCCGCCTACCCATCATCTCCCCGTTTCGAGATATAACAGGCAACATTTTCATTACATGTATTAACTAAATAAAGTAACTACATTCAATTTGACATTCAACAAAGTTGGATAAATGAGGATTATAATTATATAAAATGTATTTGTCCTTTTTTCGTGTTTTTTTTGAAGAAAAGAATCGTATAATATAGGCTGCCCAAAAAGTTAATCTGAATAAAATTAATGTGTGATTAATGATTTTAATGATTTTCTTTTCGAGATATCGACGATTATGTACATTTTTCTCCACAGAGCTCTGTATAAAAGCTCATTTTCTCCATCCACTGTCTTTTAATGCAAGACCCTGCGACATTAAGACTTCTCGGACACATGCCATAGACGTAAATGATTGCTTTAAACGATTTTAAAGGTTAACATGTACCGGTATATTTATCGAAATGGCAGAAATATGAGGGTCTAATTTTCGCTAGTAGGAACAAAATTCGCAGTAAAATTTAATTTTAAAAATGACACCAATCCTAATTTTAAACGATTTAGGTTTAATTCTAAAAATATAAATCATGTTCTGCCTACTTCATACACCTTTTTGAATTGACCCCTGACAATTAATTCAAAATCAAAATCCTTAACTACACCTTAAATATGTACAGTCTCTAATATTGAATCCATGGCCAGTAGAATCTCCACCGTTGATTGCAACCCTTGGCGCTGTTGAAGACCTCGACGTTGACGCGTGACGGCGTTGAAGAACCTGATGACGATGCCGCTGACATGACGATGCCGATGGTGCTGACACTGACGATGCTATTATGACGACGCAGAATAACTAGATGAATAGGTGGTTATTATTTTGTCGTATTAGAAAGGTATTATTTATTTGATAACATAATTGAAGCGTAGAAATACTTGAACATAATTTGTTCCCGTTGGGGCCAAAAAACCACCAACGGGCGACGAGTTTGTTTATTTTATACAGAAAAATCAATACACACGATGACCTAGCCTGTCGTGCTGCGAGTCTGGCATGAGTGTTGCCATAAAGATGTACCTTATTTTTGAGAAAATAAAAAGGAAAAAAGATGAATTTAAAGGCCACGGATTAAGTATGTGTTATGAGTAAACAGTCTGCATATAACAAATTTTACAATAAATGACTCATATTTGGATAGAAAATCAGTTTTTATAGTTTAAAGTGTTGCCAATCTACCAGAAAACCAATGATTTTTAAATTTCAGTATTCGTCTTTTTCAAAAAAATTGTACTATCTGGTCTTATCCCCATAATTGCCCAAGCACTCTTTTCAGAATTGAAAGGAGCAATGTATACTTTTATTCAAAACCAACAAAAAAAAGAAGAAATCTGAGTGCCCAGGCAAATTGATTTTATTGCGTGCTAAATGTGGGTAAAAAACGCATATTTTTAATATTAAAAAAATGCCAGATTTTTGCAGATTTTTGTGAAATTCTAGGTAAAAAAAATAAAAATAAGATAATCGCCCGGCAGACCGACCCTATTTGACAGGCCCGTCCGCCAGTAAAACACGGGTGTTTTTTTCGTCGCCATCAAGATGTTGTTATCTTTGAAATATGTGATACTACAGTAAAGTTTCTCTGAAATCTGACTTAAAGGCATATTATGTGATCTTTTCCAGAGAGCGCCCGCTATTCATTATTTTTGTTAGAAAGTAGATTTTCTTGCAGATTTACATTTCTGATCATAAATCATACATACATTCCAAGTTACAGAGCGATACGATTCCTAATTACCTCAAAATCATGGTTTTAGAGTGAATTTAGAGTTAAAATATAAACTGTCGGAGTTATCGGACAGTTTATTTTCACTCTAAAATCATGATTTTGAAGTAATTAAGAATCGTATCGCCCTGTAACTTGGAATGTATGTACAATTTATGATCAGAAATGTAAATCTGCAAGAAAATCTGCTTTCAATTTTTTTTCTCGATGTTGAGGGCGTTCCCTGGAAAGATCACATAATATACCTTTAAGGGGGCCTCAAGGAAGTTTTTATTTTATTTTATTATTTTTGTGAGTGCTGTAATTATTGAACTATTAATCAAATGCATACAAATGCATACAAAAGTATACATTTTTGGAAAGGAAATGGATTAGAGAATCCAAATTTGGCATCAATTTTGACCAAAAATGTTGAATTTTTTGAGAAAATCACAAAATTCACTTTTTTGACCCAATTTTTTTGGAACAAGCTAACAAAATTATTTATTATTATTTTTTTTATTTTTAAAAATGCCCAAAATTGCTTGATTCTAATGTTATGTCACTAATCTAGGGTCGATTCTCTCTTTTTTCACCTAAATTTGTATTTTTTTGAAATTTTGACCAAAAAGTGCCAACAAAGTGATTTTTTTCATTTTTTTTCACTTTTTTGGTCAACATTTCAGAAATATGGCTTTAGAAGAAAAATTAGAAAATCGTCCCTAGATTAGGGTCTTAAAAGTATAATCAATAAAATGTTGGCATTCTTTACTAAAAATTATTTTGATAGCTTGACAGCTTCTCAAAAAATCAACATTTGTGTTCAAAATTGATGCCAAAAATGGATTCTCTGACCCAAATCCCATCCAAAAATGTATACTTTTTTATATGCATTTGATTAATAGTTCAATAATTACAGCACTCACAAAATTAAAAAAAATTAAAGGGGCATTAAGAGATGTGGTGGAGGCAGCGCCCTCAATTACAAAAATATATGATAAAAACTGGGATTTGTATATTTTTACAATTGTATTACATGTATGAACTTACACCTAACCCTAACTCTAGTACACCACACGGCAACAGATTTGTTTTCCCGACCCCCAAAATTCACCAGAAAGGTTACCCCGACCCCCACCGGATTTGAACCATGGACCTCCAGCAACAGGGCCCAGATCCTAGCCACTACACCACGGCTGTCAGTCACACTCGGCGAAGTATATTCGCCTCGTTATATAGCCTGGGTCCGTTTTGAAGCCCAAAAACTTGCACGCCGGGTTATAAAAACATTTTTTCCGCCCAGTTGCCGTGCGGTGTAGTAGAGTTAGGGTTATGGATTAAGAAAAATCAGCCCTCTTTGTACAACAAAACGTTGGTTCAAAAATGCTGGTAGAGCCGCAACCAGCATTTTACATGGGTGTTATTCCAACATATTTAAAACATTATTTTAATGAAGTTTTGCGGGTTTTTTTTAAAAGTAGAAACAACAATAATGGCAATTTTTAATGTTCATCTTGAATTCTGAAGTAAATTAATTAAAATTTAAAAAAATCAACATGACATTGTATCCGTTTAACAAGATGACTGTTATCTTTGAAATCTATTAATCGTTGGTACACTTTCTCTGAAATGTTTGTATTTTAATGTATTTCTCATGGCGATTCCAAATATGGTGATGAAATTCAATAATGTTGACATATTTAAACATTTTGTGAAATTTTGAAAACACAAAAACAAAAACAAATTAAAAAAATTTGAAATACGATTTTGAAAATAAAATTTTGGAAACACATACACACAAAAAAAAGACCGACCCTACTCGACAAGTCCGTCCGCCAGTGGGTTTTTTCGTTGCCATTGAGATGTTATCTTTGAAATATGTGATTCTACAGTAAAGTTTCTCTGAAGTCCGACTTAAAGGGGCATTAAGAGATGTGGTGGAGGCAGCGCCCTCAATTACAAAAATGTATGATAAAAACTTGAATTTGTACATTTTCACATTGTATTACATATATGAACTTACACAGGATTAAGAAAAACCAGCCCTCTTTGTACAACAAAACGTTGATTCAAAAATGCTGGTAGAGCCGCAACCAGTATTTTACATGGTTAAGGGTGTTATTCTAACATGTTTAAAACATTGCTTTAATGAAGTTTTGCGTGTTTTTTTAGTAGAAACAACAATAATGGCAATTTTTAATGTTCATCTTGAATTCTGAAATAAATTAATTTAAAAAAAAAAATCAACATGACATTGTGTCCCTTATGACTGTTATCTTTGAAATCTATGATTCGTTGTTACACTTTCTCTGACATTTTTGTATTTTAATGTATTTCTCATGGCGATTCCAAATATGGTGATGAAATTCAATAATTTGGACATATTTTAAATATTTTGTGAAATTTTGGAAACATATAAGAAGACTCAAGCTACACATATCATTTGTTTTCTTCATATCATTTATTCCCATTCAGACAATACTATAGTGTGATTAGTTCCAAATTGGCCTTCTAACAGCAGAGAATGAATACAGTAGGACGCGGGCGCGATGAAGGTAACAAGCGCACTGTGCATCATATGCGTGACGTGTGTGTGTGCGGCCAAAATCGTGTGCTTTTGGCCATAATTACACACATACGCTTGGATTACTTTTGCGCGCGGAGAGATAAAAACCAAATATTTCTTGCCTATTTGGAACTGATCAAACTATAGCTCTTTTCCACATAACCGCATTCCACATGCACGGCTCAATAACTGTACTACAATATTGACTACACTATTCCCAGATAAGCCCAACCTTTACATTGGTCTTTTGAATTGATTCAATTTCCATTTTTATCACTCTCAATATTTTGTTTTCGTCAAAAAAAAGTACTTTTATGAAATAAGAGCAAAATTTTGATAGCTGAATGTTACATTGGCGAGGTGGCGCAGCGGTTAAAGGCATATTATGTGATCTTTTCCAGAGAGCGCCCTCTATTCATATTTTTTTTAGAAAGTAGATTTTCTTGCAGATTTACATTTCTGATCATAAATCGTACATACATTCCAAGTTACAGAGCGATACAATTCCTAATTACCTCAAAATCATGGTTTTAGAGTGAAAAATATAAACTGTCGGGATTCCGACAGTTTATTTTCACTCTAAAACCATGATTTTGAAGTAATTAAGAATCTTATCGCCCTGTAACTTGGAATGTATGCATGATTTATGATCAGAAATGTAAATCTGCAAGAAAATCTGCTTTCAATTTTTTTTTTTATGTTGAGGGCGTTCCCTGGAAAGATCACATAATATACCTTTAAGAGCGCTCGTACAATCACTGCTGCGCTGTAGAATAATTGGTTGATCGTTTAACCATGGGCTCAATTTCAGTATGTATATCAAAATTGTAATACCGTTCACAATTGGTAAAACAGCAATTCGTGCTTTTGTTGATTTCAATTGATATACGAATTGGGATTTTTCAAATAACCTCGCAACCATGCCTCCTTCAGACCGTACAGATTGAAGTAGGCATGTTTAGCGCACTGTGGTTTGGAAGTCACTTAGTAACGGTGGTCCCGTGCATCGGAAGAGCAATACCTGAGCACATTAAAAGGTCACAGACTCATTCGTAAAGAGTAGGGGATCATCCTGGGTCTGTATAATCTGTACATACATTACCCTAGGTTACAGAGAACTTGGTACGATAACAATTCTGAAATTGTTTAATCAAGTAATTATATCATTGTTAATGCAGTGGCAGATACAAGGGGGGCGGAGGGGGCGGGCCCTGTAAAATTTGACAATATAACTTTTTTGTGTACCACTTTACCTTTTTCAGAGGCATAGGTAGGTTCCATCGGTACATTTGCCACTTGTGCCATGCAATTTTTATGGCCCCCCCCCCTCCCACTTAGCAGAATTTCACTAGCTGACGGCAAAAAAAATTGGGGACCTTTTTTTACGATTTTTTGAAGGTACCAATTAAAAAAACCTTGGTCAGCCCCCGTAAATTTTAATCCTGGATCCGCCAATGTAATGCATATTGCACGGTTTAGTAGAAACATATTTTTTGTGTGTCTTGTACAATACAATTGTATATCTAACACTGTTGAAAAGAAACATTAACATTTGTTACGAAATGATAATTAGTTACATTGGAACCTTGGTATCTAATTGAAATGGAGAGAATAATGGGTCACTTCAAATATCACATCAAAAGCCCCACCCTATTCTAGAAATTGTGAAATGTTTTGAAATGTTTTGAAAATTTGTTGACAACATTTCGAAAATTGTTTACAAAATTCCCAAAATGTTTGCAACATTTTTTACCGCCCCAACAAAACAACAACCATGCCCAACCAACTGACCCTACCTGAGAGGTCTGTTCCCCCTAGAACCATTTTCTTTCTTTGTTACCTTAGGGGTCGTCCAAAATTATCGCCATTTTCACTTACGTACAGAGCGTACGTAACTTTTTACCCCCATCGGGTTACGTACGCAATAAATGGCGAAATTTTATTTTATTTTGTACTATAAAAAAAAATCCCGCCTCTCAAGATCGCCGTTTAAGTTACGTACGGTTGGGGTATATTTCGACCCCCTCCCCCCCTCTTACGTACGCTTTGTACGTAACTGAAAATGGCGAAAATTATGGACGACCCCTTACATACATGATTTGTATATCAAAAATCGTAAATAATGATTTGAGTCTAATCATTTGAAACATTCCAATAATAAACCTGTCGAGTGTTGCTCTCCTCTCTGGCCTTCTACATTTCATGATTTTTATGTCAAGGGTTAAGTGCAACAAAAGGCTATCTGTATTTTGGGCCAAAATGAGATTTTGGTATCAAAATGATCCGCACAAGATCAAGAACCTAATTATGAGAAAACAGTGAATTCACCTAATCAAAAAGGTTTGAATAGCATTTCGTTTAACTTGTCAAAACCATAAGGTGACAATGATGGGTACAAATCTTTAATTTCACTCTTTTTCAAAATGACCGAAATGCAGATAGCCCTTTGTTGCACTAACTAAACCCTCCATGTATCAAAAATTACATAATGGATGCAGACATCATTAATTCATTACATATTTCATAATTAGAAGAGACTTTGTATAAAACCTCTGCTCATAATTAGTAGACTTATTATTTTCTTAATTATTTCGATACAGAACATTTACATCGAAAGAAAAGAAATAAAAAAACATTTTTCACCATTCACTGATTAGGGTATGGACAAACACATTGCAAATGAACAGAACTTAAAACGAACAAATGTGTCCTTATGAAGTGCCGTGACCGTTCAAATGTGTTCAAGATCACTGATTTGATGGGGGTAAAGTTTATAACTTTCTTGTTATCCCAGCATTTACAATGATAACTACTACTGTTTACAATAGTTTGGAATGATGACGCCATTTTTGCCAATCACCCCTGGTTTAAATGCCCATAAAAGACATTCTAATTCATCAAAATTAGAATATTAAAAAGATATACTTACATTATTGTATAAAAATGGAATTTATGACTGGCATGCAGTGACTTCCAAATGTCCAAGTTTGGGGCAAATGTCAGATCAAAATCATTTACATCAGTTTAAGAGCTGATTCTAAACTGTTGAAATGATGATATGGTTTTGAAAAAAACCCACCCATACAAACATTTTACTATTGTTTTGTTAAATCTTGCGTTGATTGTATAAAACGGGAATTTTTTTGACACTATCTGATTGAAATAAACATGTTAGGGCCAAGTGTCAGATCATAATGATTTACATTTGAAAGAGCGAAAATGGCTTGAAAATGTTGTATCAATAAACAACACTGGACTTATCCGTATGGTTCTGGGTGGAAAATGGCTCCCGAGTTTGAGCTATCTATTTTGTCAAGATTTGTGTGTAAAATGTTGTTATTTTCCAGCTGTTCAATAGTACACACCATTTATAGTTCCAAATTGGTGAGACATAGGCAGTTTTTATCTCTCTGTGCGCAAAAGTAATCCAAGCGTACATACGCAAGCATCGCACACACGATTCATGATGTGCTATAGTGTGCCAAGAGAGCGTTTTGCGCGTCCACGCTCTTCTGAATTCATTCGCCGCTGCAAGCAGGCTCGCCAATTTGGAAAGGACTGAACTATAGTGAGATATGAACTCTTGACATACGCAAGCGTCACACACACGATTCACAACGTGCCATGTTGCGCCAAGCGAGTGTTTTGCGCATCCACGTTCTTCTGAATTAATTCGCTGCTGTAATCAGGTTTGCCAATTTCGAATAGACTGAACTATAGTAAGATATGAACTCTCGCTTTTGATACTCTTTATTTCACCACTTTAACTGACTGTTAACTAGGAGAGGGAGGGAGAGGTTGGTACAAAAATATTTTTGAAAGGGATATGGCAAATTGAAAATGGATCCAAAATGTTACTAGTTTTTGAAGAAAAAAAGACTTATCATTTACCTTGAGCTACAGTTTTTATCAATCTTTGGCTAAAATCCTACAAAAAAAAAATCAAATTTTATAAAATAAATCCATAGACATACCAAAAGTAGATTTGAAAAGGGATCATTTGCATACCAGATGGGTGAATTGGCTACCATATTTGGTAAACTGGCTACCGCATTTGGTGTATTGGCTACTATATTTGGTGAATGGACTACCATATTTGGTAAACCGGCTACCTTATTTGGCAGTGCATCCTGTAACCTCCACTAGGTATGTGTCTAGCTCATGCAATAGTTCTTATCCCTCTTGCTCTACTCTTAAACCAAAGCTTTAAATCAAACAAACAAAAAATACAAAAAATGTTCTGGAAATTTGACATTTGAAATGGTAAACAAACATGATTCCATTTGTTTACACTTTCTTCTACCCGTATCAAATATGGATACAAACGAGTGTTAACTAAGATTTCTATCTAGTACAGAGACAAAAGTTTGGAATTTGTTTTTCAAATCGCCAATTTAAATTTGTATTCTTCAACATATATTATATTCATATTGTCTTACATATTTAAGGAAAGCTAATGTGATCATCTTCCAAACAATACCGCATTTGTAGCAATCCCTTGTTGCAGTGCTCAGCCACTTAAAGTACTTGAGGTGAGGTCCTTATTTCAATGTGCCAAATTCACCACTATTTTTCATTGAGACTGTGAGATCTCAATTTCAATGCACGAAATTCACCACTATCTTTGCTTGAGGAAGTAAGGTCTCTACAGTCATCAAAAAAAGTAACTATACAGGTAATAAATGTACTTTTAACTTAAAAAATATATATCCTACCTAGAAATATCAAATCATAAAGTTGTTGAGAAATTTATCTTCTTTAATATGAGATATTGCACGCTAGGATCGCATGAATATTTAAGAAGCGACAATCCAAAATGTAAGGTAAAGTCACAATTTCAAATTCACATTTTACATTTCAACACGGGGTAGAGAATGACAGGTAGCGTGTGTGTGGCGTATTGATCCATCGGAACAATGCGGCCGACTGTCCAACCTGCGCATGCATCCCCCAATTGCACTACTGGTAATCGATAAGGTACCCGTAGATTGGCCCGCGTGTAGAAAATAAAAATGTGAAAATCGGACTTCTCCTTATATTTTTGAGTGCCACTTCTTCAATAATCACCCGATCCTAGCGTGCAATATTTCATATTAAAGAAGACAAATTTCTCAACAACTTTATAATTTAATATTTTTAGGTAGGATATATATTTTAACAGTTAGAAGCCCATTTATTACCTGTATAGTTACTTTTTTTGATGACTGTATTTCAATGTGCCAAATTGACCACTATCTTGTGGTCCACAGAGAAAAAACCTCTGTGGTCTGTTCAATGAAGTATTATGCTACACTGACAACTACAGTGTAGAGAAACGATTTATTGACTGGAAGACAAGATAGTGGACATTTCGGCGCATCTAGATTCAGACCAGCCCATATTCTCAAGCAAGCGGCTGAGCACTGAATCAAGTAATTGCTACACATTTGGTATCATTGGAAGGATGGACACATCGGCTTTCAATCGATACACAACATAAAATGAACATATCACAAAATACACGACATACAGGTGATTGAAGAACAAAATCTGATCATTTTATCAATCAAATTGCCGGATCACTAACAAAACCTAAAACGGTTTCATTGTCATACTAATGGCTTTCGTTGGTACCCAATAGCTTCAAATTACATACAAATGGATTCAGTGAAGCCATGTTTGGCATCAGTGAAGCCATATTTGGCATCGGTGAAGCCATATTGGCATCAGTGAAACCATATTTGGCATCAGTGAAACCATATTTGGCATCAGTGAAACCATATTTGGTATCATCAGTGAAGCCATATTTGACGTCAGTGAAACCATATTTGGCATCAGTGAAACCATATTTGGCATCACTGAAACCATATTTGGCATCAGTGAAACCATATTTGGCATCATCTGTGAAGCCATATTTGGCATCAGTGAAGCCATATTTGGCATCAGTGAAACCATATTTGGCATCAGTGAAACCATATTTGGCATCAGTGAAACCATATTTGGCATCAGTGAAACCATATTTGATATCATCAGTGAAACCATATTTGGCATCAGTGAAACCATATTTGATATCATCAGTGAAGCCATATTTGGCATCAGTGAAGCCATATTTGGCATCAGTGAAGCCATATTTGGCATCAGTGAAACCATATTTGGCATCATCAGTGAAACCATATTTGGCATCATCAGTGAAACCATATTTGGCATCAGTGAAACCATATTTGGCATCAGTGAAACCAAATTTGGCATCAGTGAAGCCATATTCGGCATCAAGGAAGGTGTTTTTTTCAGTGAAGCTATTTTGACTACAGTGAAGTTACTGTTTGTATTGGATAAGTGGTTTCGACATTAGTTTAGTATTTTTACATGGTAAGAAAACAATATTCCACTCGTTCTCAAGTTAACAGCATAACATACATTGAATTTGATTTTCTTTGCATGGCAATGTGTTCTTGATATTCATGAGTTACACTACTGTAAATACCTCAATATAGTATACAGCTGTAGGATCCTTGTAAAGTGCTCAAAAGAAAGTCATACACTCTGTTTATGTCCTATAGAGTGACGAAGGTTACCAAGCACATATCCTGTATTGATCACTGTACATTTCCCCTGTGCGGGCTAATTCAAATTCAAACTGTCATGCATGGGTAGCAATGTGTGATCGATATCCCCAGCGGTGATCCAGGCCATGCAATGCATACACAGCATTTTCTCTCCGCGTAGTGTGTTAAAAATGCGAATTTCGAAAAATCACAGCTTTTCTTTAAATGGGGCTAATCATGACGTATCATTGTTGTTATGTGGCAAGTTTGGTATCAAATTGCGCCTAAAAGAGGCACTCAAATGTCTATCTAGTCTGTTTGGTCAAAAAATAATTGGAAGTCATCCTATAGGACATAAACAAAGTGTATGGCTTGTTTTTGTTGAGCACTTTACAAAAGATTTTACACCTAACAGTAAACTGCAAAACCCAAGTTTAAGCTCTGATGTGGTGACACATTTCAGTGATGCTGCTAGTGTGAAATCGTAGTCAGTTGATCCTCTGAAGATTTTGAGCTTGAACCACTTTAGGCATAACTGTCTCACAGAGCAAATATGGACGTGTTCACATTAGGCTCAATTTGACCTGGGACCTGGGTTAAATCCGGGTCTACGTGTGTTGATAACAGAAAATGTTGTCCCAAAATTGACCCGGGTCAATTTTTTCAACCTTTGGAAAGGCTGGTTAAAACACGGGTAAAACCTGGATCCGACATGGGTCGATTGTTGTGTGAACACAAATTGCCTGTTCAACACAGGTTACTGGGGAATGATCTAGATGAGATGTGAACGTGCCCTTTTTTGAGCCCATTTATATTGTTATTTTCTTATATTTTTGCACTGAGTTGTCTGATCCAATTTGTAAACAACTGTAATAGCTTTCCTGAATGATGGAATTAAAGGTCGACCACTTCATTAAGAAGTTTTTTGGTTCAGTCATGGTCGTCTCCCATGCCGTCTCCCACCATTGCCTAGGCCGTAATCATCAGGCGCCATGTTGTTGCTCAGGTCACAGGTTATGATAATACACCCGATAACTTTCAGATTGAATTTGTAAAATATCACCCCAGGTCAAGATTTTTTGCCCAGTGCGACTATAGTGTGAACGCAAACAAATTTAACCTGGAATCCGGGTTCACTCAGGTTCCGGGAAATGATCTAGATGAGATGTGAACGTTCCCTTTGAGCCCATTTATATTGTTATTTTCCTACATTTTTGCACTGAGTTGTCTGATCCAATTTGTCAACTTGTTGGGCTTAAAGGTGGTCATCTCAGACACATGCTTATACATACAAAATAAATAGTTAACTTTATTCCCTACATACTATGAATTAAAAAGTCCGTCAAGCCGATTTTAGCCGGGCGTTACCGAGACAAAATTGTAGAACCCGATCTATAAGGAATGCTGCTGCCATGTCGGCTGCCAAAACTTGTAATGCTAGAAGGCGGTACTGCAATGTAATCAAAATAACATTGGTTAGTCATCAGAGTTGTTTTTATTATACAAATTTCAACAAATCCATTAAAGGAGGTATCCAGGGAGCACAACATTGCTCATTATATGTTAACCCTAACCCTGGTTTAGGGTTTTTGACCGGGATCACGATTTTCGAGGAAAAAAACGCCAACAAAATCTCCAGGAACCTGCCTGGATTTGATCCGGGGACCCTCCGTTCTCAAGCCCCACGTCCCAACCAAATAAGCCACGGCCCTCAGCTACACATTCGCGCAGTATACTGCGCTCACTATATAGGCTCGGTTAACTACGTCAACGAAAACGACGGCGCATGCATTTGGAGAGGGACTTAGGATTAGCATTTTTTAGCACTCAGGGGGGTTGGGATAAGAAAAGTAATTATCGAGCCTTAATCGCGTAGTTATATTGAACAAAACATCATATTTATCATATAAACGAATAAACACTGCCATCTCTCAACATGCAATTTTTAAACATTCGTCTTATGATAAGTATAATGTTTTTTTAATGTAATTATGTAATTATGCGATTACTTTTCTAACATTATAATGGACAATGTTGTGCTTGCTGGTCACTTCCTTTAATCGTTGAGAACTTCCTCCCGACCCACATCAGCCAAAGCGATAAAACTATGAAATATATACTAGATAAGGGCATTTCTTTTGTTCACAGTCCGGCAACGTGAACACTGCCACAATGTGAATTTTAAAAAACCCAGCAATAAACAATGATATAGGTTGGTTGAGGAATTGAACCCGGAATTGAACCCGGGATTCCTGTATACTCAATTACAGTAGCTGCCAAGGTTCAATCTCATCCCTGAGTGAACCACATCCCTGAGTGAATGGAGTGACAAATTATCAATCAAAAATTCAGCACCTTTGAAACGGCTAAATTGGACTCCATTATTTAGTAATGATTGATCATCTAAAGATAAATCATCAGCTTGGTGTAAAGGTCTTTTAGTCAGGGATACTATTAATTATGGGATTGGAAACTCCTGTACCGCGCACCCGTAAATAACAGTTCACATTTTCTAGGCTATTTTAATGAGCTCATCCAGGAACTTTTAACTTTTGCGTGATCATATCTTGATGGCGCTGTAGGGCTGATTGTCTTCTGCTTAGGTATAGACTTAATTGAAGTTTTCATGGAATTGTTGGAAAAAAATCATGAAGAATTGCGCAGTTTTCAAAAATTATCAAAGAAACCTTACGTGCTGCAAGGTTTTTACCACCCTGAATATGAATAAATCATGTTTAATTGTTATACATTTGAGCTCAGTTTGTCACTTTCCTTTAAATATACGCCATGCCGTTGTTGTTTTGTGTCTGACGGACTTGATGCAAGTCTATACCTAAGCGGATGACAGACAGCGCCATCAAGATGCGATCACGAAAAAGTTAAAAGTTCCCAGGTGAAGTAGCTTCCGATCGGCAATTTGAGCTGCACACCCCTGACTAAGAGCGTGTTTCTGCTGGGACACTGCAAAAAGTTAGCGCTAATAAACGCTAAGTTTCAATCGGTCAGTTTTTAATCCCCCCTGTTTCTACTCGCGAAAAGTTACCGCTAAGTTTATCGATCCTAGTCGATGGGCCACAACATTTGACCTTTTGTAAAACCAAACAATGCCACCGCACCTGAAAAAGATTGCTTCACAATAATATGTATAACCCAGCATGACACGGTTCACGGCGCAAACCGCTAAGATTAATCGCCTTTCGGTTTCTATTGGGTTATTGCCGATTATTGCCGGTTCCAAACCTGGTTTGTGAAGGTTTTTGGGATTACCAAAAATACCGATTATTGCCCGGTTCTGCCTGTTTCTACTGGGCAAACTTAGCGTTTATTAGCGGTAACTTGCCCAGCAGAAACACGCTCTAAGTCACGTATGGTTTTCTTACCTCTGTTGGGAATTCTACAATTTCAAATTGATCAGCGATGTCCGGCATCAGCCCAGATGTCAATCCGATTATAGCACCACCAGATATCAATAAGCTATATAATAAAGGCTTATTTTCACGTAAACTCTCCATAAACGGATGGCCCTGAATGGTGGTGGTAGAGAAATTGTCAAAAGAATCAGTCACACTGTTTACTCATAGCATATCCCCATTGGTCACAGTATCAGGGGCCTATAATTTGCATTACACTACTTTACTTTTATTATTTTTTTATTTGCCAAATATTTCACTTATCATTTTGTAATGGGGGCGATACTCATTGCCCGAGGGGAAAATAACTGACTTACATTAAAACATATATATACCGTTGAGGCAACAGAAAAAACACACCACCATGTGCCACAGGCTCGGTTGGCTTATTTCCCCCCCCCCCTAAACTTTTGATAAATTTAGATTTTGTTGAGATTCACCAGAATTTTAAAAACCAAAAATAACAAAAATAACCAACAAAATCTCTGACTGACCGATACCTGAGCGGTCTGTTTGCCCGTAGAACAGGGTTGTTGGCCCGTAGAACAGGGTTGTTGGCGCTAAATCAGTGGCTGTACTACAGTGGGGGTGGGGGGGGGGGGGGGGGGGGGGGTGGTGGGGGGGGGGGGGGGTGGGAAATGTCCCCCATTAGTCACGACCTTTGCCCTCCAGTCAGCTCAAGCCCCACCCCATTTTGGGCCGCAAAACAATCGAAAATGTTTTAATGTCAAAATTACTGAAAATTGGAGTAAAATGTCTAATTCAGAACAAATAAAACTTATTTCAGTACATTAAAAGCCAACATTTTTCACCCAATAATTTCTCTTGCCCCCCCCCCCCCCCCAAAAAAAAAATTCTTACCCCGTTCCCCCCCTTCTTTTTTGAGACTGCGCTAAACTCTCCAAAGTGTCCCACTTACCTTATAGTTAACAGCAAAAGTACTAATTTGTAACATCATGGATAGTATATACACGGTGCTATTGACTAAATTAGGTTTGAATTCTTCATCTAGATCTATATGGTCTGCTGATCTGTGAAAACAATAGGTTAACGTGGGTTTAAAGACAATACTGGCACGGAAAACATATGGGCATAACCATTTACACTTGAGATTAAAATAGCATCGAATTTGATGCAATACAAGCCCAACATTTTAACATTGAATTTAACTGAAAAGACACTGTTATACGGGTCTATATGACAAACCAACTGCCATCCAGTCTTTGAACTTATCATCGGACGGATTTTCAGATAGAACAGCAGTCAAACAGTGCGTAATACAAATAATGACTTAGCCTTAAGGGATATTTGTTTGCCATTAGCTCCTTTTCAATTGGTTACTCCTCATTACATAATCATCCAATCATGCAAACTATTAAATATTCTTTTGAGTTTACCATGTTGGTGATCTCATTTTAGCTTCATTTACTAAGTAAGCTCATTTCTTATTGGTTACTCATTCCATTATCTTACATCAATAAGGCCCCCCCCCCAAAAAAAAGAAGTTGACTTGCCCTTTCTGACCGACCCGAATTTTCAAAGTAAAAAAATAAAAAAATAAAATAAGCACATAACAAAAAAGAAAGATGAAAACGTGTTTTTGAGTAGTATCTGCTTGTTTAAAAATAAAATCAAAAATCAAAAAAAAAATCAAATCTGTAAAACGTGTTTTTGTGTAGTATCTCCCTGTTTAAATTTAACAAAAAGAAAGGGCAAGTCAACTTTTTTTTTGCCTAACCAATCATATACAAACTGTACGATATTCTTTGAGTTTACCACATTGGTGATCTCATCTGAGCTTCATTTGCTAAGAATTTCATTTTGATTGATCATTCATATGATTACTGTAAAACCACTAATTTGGCGAGGTAATTAATTTCGCGAGGGATGTGGATTCCCGAAATTAAATACCCTGATTTGTGAATTAAAGAATCTGCGAAATTACAATGTTTTAGAGTATATTACAACATCAATCAATCACATAATCTGCTTAAAAGCTTACCTCAGTGGCGACCTCATTTTAGCTTCATTTACTAGGTATACTAAAGTAACAAAGTGAACGGCAAACTGTAGTATAACCGTTAGTATGGTGTATAAGTTGAAGATGTTGGGTAGTGGTCGACTTTTGGAGAGTGTCTTTAGAGGCTGTGAGATAAGCAATGGATGAAACAACACACATGGTTAAAGCTAGGGTGTCTTTAAAGGTTGCAAAAATAAATGGGTAAGGTGACCGTAAATAACAACTCTTGGCTACGGGCATGACCGACCCATTTTTGGTGAATTTCTCAAAAATAAAATAATTATAGAAAATGTTGAAATTGTTAAAAATTTGTAATTTTGTGTGGGTGTGTGCGCGCGCCGATTTGGGGGACGACAACTTCACCCCCCCCCCACCCCCTGTTCTCAAATTTCAAAATCGGTGGCACATTTCCAGACATTTGCCTCCCCCCATCCCAGACCGACCAACCGACCCTACCTGAGAGGGCCATTTGCCCATAGAACAGGGTTTTTTCCCCTGTTGCATAAACAACAAACATCGTAAATCTTAAGGTGATTATATTCATGGGCTTAGGGACGGCACAAAACAACCTTGTTCTACAGATTCTTTTTATTCATGAAAAGTTGGGTACATTTTTCAAAACATTTCAAAAATTTGCAAACAATTTCAAATGTTACAGACAAAATTCAAATTTCCAACATTTTTTAAAAATGAAATAAATATAAGACGACGTAACGTCCTGTTCTCTTATATTTATTACATTTACTTACACAGGCTATTTTTGTGGATAAGTTTGCATTCAGCTTTTACATTATTTTTTGAAAATGTGCAAACAAATCTCTCAATTCTTATAATGTTTACAATTCTAAAAACAGGACACCCGCAATGAAGGCCAAGATTAGGGCATTGAGGTCAAACTTGTTTTTAAAAACAATCAAACACTTTAAAAAAAATTCAAATAATTAAAAAGAAATATCAATAATTTTCAAAAGTAAAAAGAAATCTTAAACTCGAAAATGTCAAGTCACAAAAAGAGTTTTTTGTCGCCCATTGCTCACCTTAGATCGTGATATAAAAAGGAAACATCCGGCTAACAGTAAACCCTGCAAAGTGGCCTGAGCGTCGCTGAATTTGACGCCGTCTAAGTAGAGCACACTCTGACTGTAGGCCAAGATTAAAGCGTTGAGGGCTCACTCACCTTAGTTCGTGATATAAAAAGGAAACATCCGGCTAACAGTAAACCCTGCAAAGTGGCCTGAGCGTCGCTGAATTTGAAGCCGTCTAAGTAGAGCACACTCTGACTGTAGGCCAAGATTAAAGCATTGAGGGCTCACTCACCTTAGATCGTGATATAAAAAGGAAACATCCGGCTAACAGTAAACCCTGCAAAGTGGCCTGAGCGTCGCTGAATTTGACGCCGTCTAAGTAGAGCACACTCTGACTGTAGGCTAAGATTAGGGCGTTGAGGGCTAGAATCTTAAACATCTGTAGCGTGGTGACTAAGGTGCACCGACCCTGTTTGATAATGTGACAGACTGAAATGAAAGAGGATATTGATATATATTGAGTTATATGTGAAAGAAAGACTCTTCATAAAAAATGTTGGTTTTCTGCAAAAGTGGAAATTTTCATGCTACATTTATTTTTGCGTTTTTCATGATGATCGAAACAGCTACGCCGATAGGCAGGGGCGGACTGGCCACTGTGGCGTTGTGGCGATCGCCACATGGGCCGCTTGGTTTTGGGCCTCTAAGGGCCGGTTACTAAAATGTTGTGACCGTGCGAAAATTTGTGACCGTGCGAAAATTTGTGACCGTGCGAAATTTTGTGACCGTGCGAAATTTTGTGACCGTGCGAAATTTTGTGACCGTGCGAATTTTTTTGACCCTACCCCACCCCTACTACGTCATTGTATAGGCCAGGGCTTTTCAACTTCAAGCAACTTTGGGCCGCAGACGTGTAAAGCAGATCTCCATTCGGGCCGCAATCGACAACAACAATTCAAATAAAAGGCCATTTGACAAATTTATTTCATGTGGTAAAATCATACAAATGGGATCTAGACTAGACGAACCATGTTAGTTGTATTATAGATAATAGATGCCAAAATACAGGAATGTACGGGATTTGTGAATTATTAATTGATACAACATTATTTCCATTCTTCACAGTCAGTCTCGCGGGCCGCACAAAATGGCTTCGCGGGTCGGGTCGCAGGTTGAAAAGCCCTGGTATAGGCCATTACAGTTAGGTAATAGGCCCTTAGTAGACCTGGGCCGCTTGGTTTTGGGCCTCTAAGGGCCGGTTACTCAAATTTTGTGACCGTGCGAAAATGTGTGACCGTGCGAAATTTTGTGACCGTGAGAAATTTTGTGACCGTGCGAAATTTTGTGACCGTGCGACATTTTTTGACCCTACCCCCACCCCCCCCCCCTACTACGTCATTGTATAGGCCAGGGCTTTTCAACTTCAAGCAACTTTGGGCCGCAGACGTGTAAAGCAGATCTCCATTCGGGCCGCAATCGACAACAACAATTCAAATAAAAGGCCATTTGACAAATTTATTTCATGTGGTAAAATCATACAAATGGGATCTAGACGAACCATGTTAGCTGTATTATAGATAATAGATGCCAAAATACAGGAATGTACGGGATTTGTGAATTATTAATTGATACAACATTATTTCCATTCTTCACAGTCCAGTCAGTCTCGCGGGCCGCACAAAATGGCTTCGCGGGTCGGGTCGCATGCGGCCCGTGGGCCGCAGGTTGAAAAGTCCTGGTATAGGCCATTACAGTTAGGTAATAGGCCCTTAGTAGACCTACAAATAACGTACGGAGTAGGGCCGTAGGCCCAACTATTGTATGACCTCAGGTTTTGAATCAGACTAGGATGGTTGTTACTAGTCTCAATAAAACGGCCACTAACTGTCATGTCAGTCGGCAAGACACTGGTCCGCAGATATGCCTGCATTAGCATGATTAGTAGGCTGATTCGAGAAAGCAGGAACTGGCCTATAAGATACTCGATTTGCGATGCAGTAAAAATTGAATTAAAGGTCGCCAGTCCGGCCCATCCAACTACAAAATAATGTTTGTGTGTGCATTTTGTAGACATTAGTTTATACCCGCGCAGGTCCGACTTTCCATTAATATTTATTTGATATTGTCATTGCGGATGCAGCATAAGGTTGGGCCGCTTGATATAGCAGTTGTGATATGAAGAAGACAGACAATTTAGAGACAGGATAATGAAATAAAAAGAAAGGAGTGAGAGGGATGGGTGCTCGGAGTGGAAGGGGAGAGAAAAAGACTTTCTTCCAGTTCCAGCCACCCCCCTCTTGGGGGGGGGGGGGGATTTGGCCGCATAGGCTTTGAGTCATGGTCCATAGGCTGTGTAGGCCTATGCTGCGCAAATCGTAAGGCCGGCGTCCCGGCTGAGGGCCAATAAAATGGTCACCGTAAACAACTTAAGACAAGTATATAGTAGCCTTATTAGTAGGCCTACTCTACACAGGGGAAAAAATAGCTACTCGGTTGCAACAACTTGCTTAAAACGTTAAACAGCGCTGTATAACGGGTGAACTCAGCAAGTTCAGCAACCGAGTTGCGTAAAAAAAAAATTACAGTGTAGAGAGCAGCAACTTGCAGGCTGATTCGAGTCTTTGAGAGAGTAGCATTTTGGCTTACATAGTTTATAATTTGTCAGTAAACTTAGCTTCTCTACAAACCATAGCTATAGATAAGCTAAAATGATGTTATCAAAATAATTATACTTTGAAGCAGTCACTTCAACACAAAGATGTTGAATATATCAAAGGGCTTATCATTTCGAAAATTCGCAGATATCACTAATTGACAAATATGATGTTATAATGCTATTAATTAGTAACATGTAAATAAGTAAGTTCAGTGGCGTATACAGGGGGGTGCTATAGCTGTTACGGGTGTAACCCCCTTCTTGATATGTACGACAAAATAAAAATGGTAGGAAGTAAAGAGCAAAAGTAAGGGGAAAGGAAAGAGAGATGAAAGAGAAAAAAATTGATAAACAAAAAACATAATAAAACTAAATATACTTTTATGGTAAGGTGCAGTGTATAATTTGTTAAGTGCATTCGTACCGTAAAAACTTCAAAACCCATGTAGGTAGCTTTCAGGTTTGTTATGGATAATCTGACAAATGCTTCGATTCCGATAATGAAAATACACCCTCAGTGTTGGTATAAACTTTCGCCCAATAACACACCGACTACTGATACCGCGGAATTCGGCGCGGATCATATTGAGATCAGAGTTCGCGATTTCCTGCCTCCCGGTCTTCATCGTCGATAGAAATACTACCCTTTCGCTTTCGTCTTTCGAAAAATTAACCCGGGATTTTCGCCAGTATTTATTATTACATAACAAAAGACAGTGACGGTCAAGTTGTGTCGACGGAGTCCTTTCAAGCAGGATCCATTCAACAGTAAGTACAATTCATGACTTCGTTCCTCACCCCATAGTTCATTCATCAAAGAGTATTAAGATAGAGAGCGTTACTCCGTCTGGATCAATGTAGGGATGAGGATAAGTGTCTAGATACTTATTAAAACTAACCGTATCAGCAAAATTATCAAAACATATTATTATTAAGTACTAAGTGTAACGGAGTTATTGAACTGTGCCGCTGAGTATTGTAATGATGAATAAACAGCTACTAGTAGTAATACACACAAATGCATGCACGATATGACCAGGGACAAAGTCCCGTCCTCGAGCTTGTCACCCATTTCATCTTGATCATGTTGACACTTGCCAGACCACTCTTCTTGATGATGGCCTTTCAAAATCCCCAGTATACATAGGCTCCTATATTGCTAATGCTAACTGTCTTTAAAACAGCACCAGCCAGAACTGTATGACTTAAAAATTGTAGGCCTTTATTGGAATAAAGTTACCTAACTGTTTAAAAAAAATCATCAATTGCCCCAGGTATAAATTGCACATTTGTACAAATCATTTAGTGTAGTGCACACCTTGATGCTACAATAACCGGTTTTCTAGCCAAAACCTGTCATTGTAATAATAACGGCATTATCATTATGACACTTTCATAGATAAAACATACTTGTGTTTAGACTTAGTTCACCTCTTCAAATGTTTAAAGTTGTAATCTACAGATGTTCTAGCTTGGTAATTAATAATTTCTGATTCCGAGAGATTTAGAACTAAGTAGCGCTTCTTTTCCTTTACAGGAGCTAGCTGACTCCCTGAGTTGCAACTATACAAACTGCTACAGTGGGCGATCCAGCAACAAATAAAATGTCACAGGTAAATTTCAAATTATTTACTTGAACATACAACTGTTAACTATTTCCCTCCGTAGAATGTTGATGGGAAGTGTGTGGCTAATACATTGAGATTTGAGAAATATTATACGGCGTTTGTCTCCATGTGATGCCGAATCGGAAAGTCATTATTATTATTATTATTTATTATTATTATTTATTATTATTTATTATTATTTATTATTATTTATTATTATTTATTATTATTTATTATTATTTATTATTATTTATTTATTTTAAAGTTATTATGTGTTGAATCCAACGAATTCCATAAAATTGGTCCAGATATTCTTATTGATCGATCGGATCGCGGAGAACATTTTTTTGGCTATCACTAATGGGATGAGCAGAAAGTAAAATAATAGCTCACAATCTGTATCTTAAAGTTGTGTAATTATACTATATTTTTTCCAAAACAGACAGGTAATTCTGCAGAAAAGGAGCCGCGCAAGAGAACTCGTCAAGTCCTCCTGTTACGATTTGGACTCGTTACGCCAGGCGTCGCTGGTGTTCATGGCAGTAAAAGAGCAAGAGAAACGTGTGCAGATGATGAAGGTATTTCAATAATTTAAGCCTTAGACTGTGTCAATAAGTTTTCGGAGTAATGACTAAAATCAATGCGCGCGATACGGGCGCGATACGTACCGTGGCCGTTGGTAGCTGTTTTACCGCCAATTTAATTTAATTTAATTTAGAGTAAGCTTACTGGCCTACTGCTAAAAACAAAATTAATATAAATTAAGCTTATGCTAAATTTCTGGGGATTTACCGTTTTAAGTTAAATATATCATGTATAAGTATTGAGAACAATGTGTAACATCCCACCAATGACTTTCCAAATCAAAGTTAATGATAGATATGAAGTCGAAGGAGATATTTCATACTTAACAAGCTCTTAAAAATAATTTGTTTCGCATGTTTATTGTTTAGTCCAAACAACCTCAATCTTTCACGTGAATTTCGTGGCAATTAACATTTTTTTTTTAAAGAAAGCAATAATTGTTCATTATTTTCTTGATATTAACTAGGCACATGCCAGATGCGATCCCTTAGTATGTCTTTAATATTATTACCGTACTAAACATATTTTTATTTTCAAACATTGAATGTTCATGTATGTACATATCTGTAAAGGCTATATTGTACTATTTTTTTTTGATGCAGGATTAGCACATGCTCTGAGAGTTTCTGCTTTGGAGGCAACTCAGAAGCAGACGCA
Source organism: Ophiura sarsii (assembly GCA_035610835.1). Classification (NCBI taxonomy): domain Eukaryota; kingdom Metazoa; phylum Echinodermata; class Ophiuroidea; order Amphilepidida; family Ophiuridae; genus Ophiura; species Ophiura sarsii. The sequence goes on from CM069453.1 coordinate 58,178,156, forward strand.
TTACCAGACTTTGAAAGAGCGGTTACTGCAAAACATGAAAACCGTCAACATGGTCCTTCGACGGGACGTACCAGGAGACGGAAACTGTTTTTTCTACTGTGTGCAAGACCAGATGAAAAGGCTAGGGATGGACAAAGAATATTCGCCAACTGTTGCAGAGCTTAGGGCAGATGTGGCTTCTTTCCTATCTTCCCTGGTTAGTGCAGAAACGTCTTTGTAGAACGCAAACATTTGCAGCATTTTGCATAATTTTAGTTTTAACGTGTAATGTTGTTTAAAGCCTATAATACATCTACTGGTTAACATTTTAAATAATTATTGTTCAATCATTTAAACAACACCATACTTTAAAGGTTTTAACCTACTATTAGTCGAGAGGCTATATTTACCTACTCCGGTTTAAAATAGTTTAAGGAGTTTAAAGAAATAGTTTGAATAAACGATGTCGAGAAATAAGATTACAGAAAATCACCAAAACAACCGTATGTAAAACTTCTAGGTAAAATATTCCACTGGTCTTTTATATTTCATGTTATAGTACATTCACAAAGTTATAGCAATTTAAAAGTGACACAAAGTAGATTTTAGACCATTGCATTCAAAATATTATAACTCCGTGGAGACAAAACCAAAACAGATGAATAATCTATTCAAATGCTGAGAATTTGATTAGAAATCAGCACCCACTTGCACCATTTTTATTGGAAAGCGTCGTATAAGCTTCAGCTGTTTTCAAACCAAAGTAGGCTTTCTTTCCAAACCTTATTCAGTTTTCTTTATAATGTTTATAGTTCAGAGGTGCAATAATTACAGCAGATTTAAGTGTTATGTACTTTCCAAATTCCATTTAAGTACAAATGTATTATGTTCCTTTCTTTGTTACCATGTTACGGGACGAGAACGACCCACTCAAACACATGGTCAACAATGATTTGGTGACCGAAACAAAGAAGAACGGCGTTTGGGCCGACCATACTGTCATCCAGGCCATGGCGAGAACCATCCAAAGAGACATCTGGCTGGTTACCAGTAATGAGGCCCGCACTAATAAAGGGAACCTGGTTGAAAAACTGCCGAGTGGACACGATGGTGACCCTATGCTTCTGGGTTATCTTAATGAGTGGCACTATTGGAGTAAAGGTGAGTTATAATTCTTGTGTTGGAGTGATGGGCTCTATTTCGGTTACTCACCTTACCATACGTTTTGTTTATCTGGTATTATATAACTTATATAAAGATTTCTGTGGTTTGAATGGTTGAATGAACTTAATTATTAGTAAATATTCCATTGTTTCTTGTTATCGCGCATGGATGGAGAGTTATTGTATCTCCAGATTTTCTCGGGCGAGATTATAAATCACAATGCTTATAAATATATTCCAATGACTGGATTTTCAGATGCAAAATTTTTCTTAGGCTTGTTTCTTACAATTATCTGTGTTCCTTCATTTTCAGAGCCTAGATCCTCCTCAGTGTCGGCACCACCTCCATTGTTGGTCTCACCATCATCTCCATTAGCACCTTCAGAATTGGATCCACCATCACTTTCGGTAGTGATTCCACCATTATCTCCCCCATCCCCAACGGAGGTGTCCTCGTCATTAGTTCCACCGTCACTTTTGGTACCAGCATCACCATCAGCTCCGTCATTCTTCTCGGCAATGATCACACCATCAGCCCAGCCTTCTCCGTCGGCATTGTCGACACCATTAGATCCATCATCTTCTTCGGGATTGGCATCACCATCAGGCCCACCATCTCCTCCAGCCGTGGTCTCGCTATCAGGTCCGCCATCCCCGCTGGCAGGCAACTCACCATCAGCCCCGCCGTCTCCTTCAGCATTGGCATCACCATCAGGCCCATCATCTCCTCCTGCAGCCGAAGTCTCCCTATCAGGTCCACTGGCAGTCAACTCACCTACAGTAGTGAACTGGGTGAGTTTCATTATCACAAAATGACAGTATGATGTTATTGATTAATAGTTGATAACATGTGAATAAGTTGACTTGATTAGATATCAGAAATGGCTTGTCACTCTGAAATACTATACGCCACTCATGTGACCGTTTTTTGAATGAAGAGTCGAGAGTGATGAAGCCACGGCCAAAGTCACCTTACAGTATAAAAATAGTAGTTGTGCCTTGTGGAAGACTTACATGCATGTTGAAGACCAGTGGAGTACGTCGAGAAATTCAAGAAGAAACTGACCAAGTTTCAAATTCCTTAGAAGGGGACCCCTCCTTTGAACAGGCTCAGACATCTGTTGAAACCTTGTTAGCTAACAGGAACCCAGATTCCCGACAAGAGATAGAGGAAAGATCAGGACCAGACCAGGCATCAGACCAAACAGTCAGCACCAGCGATGAAATTCAAGGCGTGTCCGGTACACTAAGATTTAAAGAAACACAGAATAATGGAGAACCTCAACACCAAGACGCGCTGGATGATAGTATTTTTACGCGCCCGAAACCTGACTCTTTGACATGGTTTTTCCAACAACATCCTTGTCAGCCATGGAAAGGCGTCCCCTTTCGTCCTGAAACGACATACAAACGAGTTGACGGTGTCGCAAGAAAATGGTTGTCATACTCCTCGACACGGAAAGCCTTGTTTTGTTCTGTTTGTTTAGCTTTTTGTAAAGACAACAACATCTTTACCAAAGGTGTGGATGACTGGGGTCATGGTCATGTTTATTTGCATGTTCGGCGACATGAAGTTAGTGACAGCCACAAACATTCTACTGAAGCTTACATGCTTTATGACAACTTCTCTGATATAGAAACTCTGTTTAACAATCGTAGAAAGAAAGAGGTAAATAACAGAAGAGAAATTTTAAAACGCATAATCGATGTGGTGAAACTTATCGGCAAACGAGGGCTTAGCTATAGAGGCACAGGAAACACAGAGAGTGCCTATACTCTTGAAGATGAGACGATGGATCACGGAAACTTTCTAGAGTTGTTGCTTCTCCTGGCAAAGTATGACCCAGTGCTGAAAGATCACTTAGACAAAGGTATCAAAGAAAGCAAGAAAAGACACGAAAAATCTTCATCGCGAGGTCGAGGCAGCTTGTCCACTCTAATTTCCAAGACTATGGTAAATCACATAATTTCTGTGATAAGTGACCTAATGCAATCACAAATTGCAGAGGAGGTGCTGGAAGCTGGATACTACTCAATACAGGTGGATTCAACTCAAGACATCTCTGTTACCGACCAGCTGGCAATTGTTGTACGCTACGTGAATGAAGAGGTGAGGTCACCCATATTTCAGAGACCATAATTTGTTTCTCTCTCTCTCTCTCTCTTCCTATCTCAGTTTTTTCCTCTTTTTTATCTCTCAACCCTATCGGTTTCCATATCTTTAACATTTTTAGTAATACAACGTAAACAAAAAACACTTTTTAAACATTGTGTGGTTTTTATTTTCATTTTCATTCATTCAGTTTCGTTTGTAGAATTATACTTTGAAGATTGACTCACGATTTTGGTGAACGTGAGCTTCTTTGTTTAATGGAGGTCAATAAAATTGTAATTAAAGAAGCCCTTTGTCAGCTTGAAATAAAACCACATATTCAAAATTACGTCTAAGTTTTGGAAGAAAAAGTAAAATCAGTAAAATGGTGATCACTGTCAGTAACGTTTAAACTTGAAACTAATCTAATACTAATCCTCGCATGCATTGTTGGTGTCGCGCTAATCTTACGCCTTGCAATTAAAGGTGAAGCATGTAGGCCGTCTTTGAATATTCATAATTTAATACTGTTTACATTTTATATACTTTGCAACCAATCTCATAAATTTCTCTTTAATTATTTTGTTGTTTTCAGGTTCATGAGCGCTTACTTGCCTTTGTGGAATCACATGACGCAACAGGGAAAGCATTGTATGAAAAGATAGACTCTGTTTTAAAATCTCTGAACATTGACATAACGAAGTGTATATCGGACAGTTTCGATGGTGCTGCCAATATGAGCGGGGCGTATAATGGGGTTTCAAGTTGGCTGAAAAGGAACTCACCTGGACACATCCACGTGTGGTGTTATGCCCATGTTTTGAACTTAGTGATGACTGCCACCACGGAGTGTTGTATCCCAGCAATTGAGCTGTTTGGCCTTCTCAACAAGATCGGCGTTTTCTTTCGTGATTCGTATCTCCGAATGGATGTGTGGAAGGATATTCTGGAAGGCGAGAAGGGAATGACCAGCCTTAAAAAGCTGTCAACCATCGGAGCAACAAGGTGGTGGTCAAAAGACAAAGTCCTGAGGACGGTCTTTGGTGAATACAACGATTCTGACAAATCACTCTATGTCCAGGCTATTATGGCATTAGATACAATATACAGATCATCAAAATTCCAATCCAAACACCGACATGAAGCACATTGCTTACTGGAACAACTTCTTAAATTTGAAACCATTTTAACAGCAATGACATTCATCGTCATCTTCAAAGACACTACGCCCCTCTCAAAATACCTCCAAACCAATAACTTAAATTTTATGCAAGCCTACCAGATGGTCGAATCCACCACTGTCAAACTAAAAAAGATCTCAAGAGACTTTAATGTCGTTAAAGATCGGGCAACTGCGTTTGCTGCAGACACCCAGAAGAGCTTGGATGAGAAAGAAATAGAGGCAGAGATTATAGCACAGTTGCCAGAGGGAAGACGACGGGGCAAGAAAGATGACGAAACTCCAGAGTCACCAATTGACAGATACCGGTCAACCTGTTTCAATGTTATTATGGACGCTGCAGTTAGCAGCATCAGCAGCCGATTTTCACAACACAGGCAACTCTATCTAGACATGGCTTGTTTTGACCCAAGACACTTTAGTGACTTACATGAGTCAACCTCAGTACCTGTGTGTCTGGATAGAGTCACCAGCCTTCTCTGTCAACAGGATATCTCACCCTTCTCCAGTAATGAACCAAAAGAAGAACAACAAGAACAGCTAAAAGATCAACTGCTGGACTTTGCCTCTAGATGGGAAGCACTGAAAAAGTCCCTTCCCGAAGAATACAATGTAGATGTAGTTGCGGAAGAACCTACAGAGGAGAATACAGGCAAAGCCGAGGAAGAGGAAGAGATAGAAGTTAAAGCTAAATGCGACTCTTGTAAGAATTACATCAGATGTGTCTTCAATGTGCTTTATGAATTTAACCTGTTCGCAGATACATATTCACGTCTGTTCTGTGTATACAAACTTTTGCTGACACTTTCTGTCACCCAGATTGCATGTGAGACCAAGTTTTCAAAACTGGCATTCATAAAAAGTAAACAACTTAACACTCTCACAGAACACCATTTGCAAGGATTTATGTTAATGGCATGTGAAAATAATAATATTATCAAATCTAAAGACCAACGACATCATAGATAGACTCGCCAGTAGATCGCAAGAGTTAAAGAAACTTCTTCTTGTATAGCTAGGTCCAGGGAGCTAGGTAAGTCAACGGCTTTGGACAATTTGAAGTATTGCACCTCCTCCAAGTTTTGAAAAAGTTTAGGTTTTTGTTTATGTTTACATGAGGATCATATAAAAATGAATGCATGTAAAATTCTCTGGATTCTGCACCATCTGCTGTTATTCTAGGTCATAATGACCAATAAAAGATGTCTGATTTAAAAAAAAAAATTCTAAAGGAGTTGGCTCTTAATCAAATTCATGCACAATTATGATTAACAAGCAAAGAATGTCAGTCAGTAAGCCTCATCTCCAGCTGTGTGCTTTAACGGATTTCCCGAACTTTTATCAGTGCAATTAAACCCAACTTTTCGTCCAATGCCCCTTTTAAGACTTTGGTTAACCTTTCTAGTTTCTTCTTAACATGAATTGTGAATGGTTTAGCTTAGCTGCTTTTCGACAAGTGCATAGAGCAATCATGTTGACAACCATTAAACGAAATTATTTTAATGTCATTGAAATGCTGTAAGCCAATATGAACTACTGTATATTGATTTGCCCCTCGAAGTAGGCAATCCGAAAACATCTTACTGAGGAGATATTTTATGCTAAAAGGGACAAGGTTTTGGCTTGGATAACTGTGAGTTTTCTCTTAAAAACTGAGAAAAGGTAAGGAGTTACTTAATCAATCTGTGTGTTGAAATAAGGAATTAACTTGATCTTTGTCGTCAGGGCACAAACAGCTTGAAAATCCAAGCACTTAACTTCCAGCTCACAGTGCACTCACAACTAAAGTGTGTTTTCCATTTCCAGGAATAACATGTATTACAAACATGATTATGATATAAACTTGTTATAGCAATGTGCACATTTTCTATTTTGCGATTGTGTTGAAATAGGGAAAAGAAGCCTATGGCCGGTTACTCAAATGTTGTGACTGTGCGAAATTTTGTGACCGTGCGAAAATTTGTGACTGTGCGAAATTATGTGACCGTGCGAAATTTTTTGACAGTGCGAATTTTTTTTAAAAGGGCCGCTTTAATAATGTTGCCACGGCCGCTTTCAGGTCCCAGTCCGCCCCTGCCGATAGGTCTGTGTGAGGAAGCTACAAATCACAAATTAAAAATACCGCTAAACATTTTTAAATCGGTAATGCGCGAACATTTAATCACATGAAAATAACCACTTGTACAGTATCTGACGTCACGTCACTTTATTAGCATCATAACACATACAATATCGATACACAATAAAGGAAAAAACATGTAAATCCCAGATCAGTTCTCCATTTAGGTGGATGAACGCAGGGATAATGGGACAAATATATAGAACACAGCAGTGAAAAACAAAACAGGTTAAACATTAAATAGAATATTGGGAAAAAGTGGGAAATAGTGTACTTTAGATCACAGCTTCTGAACTGTCCTAGTATCGTCCTATACTGGAACACATACATTCGTAGTATCGGACGATACTGGTACAAAGTCAGTGTTAGTGGCACATATAAAATGTACCAGTACCGCCTGATACTGGAACACAATTTGGTGTTCCAGTATCGACTGATACTGGAATCGACCGATACTGGCAACTCTTATGTTCCAGTATTGAACGATACTGGTATACTAGTATCTGGGACCTAAAGTACACTTTTTTCCAAAAAGTGTACTTTAGGTCCCGGATTCTGGATTATTTAGTATCGACGGTACTGGTAGTACAAAGTCAGTGTTCCAGTATCGGTCGATACTGGCACATATAAAATGTTGTACCAGTATCTTGCGATACTGGAACACAATGATGTACCAGTATCGGGGGATGCCATATTGCTTGTTATCAAAGTTGTGCAAAATCAATATACATATAAAATATTCCTTCTTTTCCCATTATTTATTGAAATGTTCATTAATCGAACCATTGAACCAAACAAACTCTGCCAAATGTACAGCCCCCTTTGTGGTGGACGGTCATATATTGTATTCTTCTTGAAGTTAACAAATGTGACTTCAGTGAGTATTTCAGTGCTAAAGCGACGGTGAAAACCCCTGTTCTACAGGCAAATGGACCTCTTTGGTTGGGTTGGTTGGTCAGGCTTGTTTATCTTCCTTTTCCCTTTAAAAATGACGATAAAAATTCCCACAAATCTGTAATTTTGTTTTTTTCAACAAGGGAAACATTTTTTGGGTCAGTATTCATTTGCAAGTGACTATTTTTCCCCACTAATTTCTAAAAAAATAGGTTGGTTGGGCCCGTAAAATAGGGTTTCTTTACTTCATTTGCCTGAACACAGCATTTTAATACCCGATTTCCCTATTTCAATACTTACCGCATATAATTGATGATAATTTTGATGTGAACGGTGAGGCTATACTGGCATCTCCTAGCTTCACTACTGAGACTTGTTCCTGGTCTTCTATTTCCTTCAACATTGCATTCAGTTTTTTCTGCATAAAATATAATATATTCATAACCTCATTAATACACGCGATACGTGCCTCCCAATCAAATGCCGCCCTCTACTGCTATGCACAAATAAGCGCAGGTCACTAAAGGAGAACCGCCCCGTATTACTAGTCACCCCATGTATCTGCATATCAAGTTTGACTGACAAAACAAGCTCATGTAATGCAACAAATGCGCGGCATATTTACACTACACAGTAGTTACACGATGTGCGAGTGGTTCGTTTGCATGATTTTTCGACCAGACTGAAATTAGGATTTGTGACACGGTGTGTTATTTTGAAATTGAGGTAGGGTAGATGGCAACTATAATTCAGTGGAGGAGGGGTAGTCAAAACTATCAAACAAAACAACGTCTCTTACTACTATAATAGTTTAATCAGTTCCAAATTGGCAAGAATTTTGAGGCTTGTATTTGTCCATGCACAAAAAGAATCCATGTCGCTGCGCATATTTATTAGTGAAAGTGTGTGCTTGCGCATCAAAAAGCAAGTATCAGCGAGCGCTGGGCAAGTGGTATTCTTTTTGGGCCCGCGGATAAATATTAAACTCACAATTTTTGCTAATTTGGAACTGATTAAACTACACAGTTAAACAAAAATAAGTTCCGCAGGTGTTGTAATGCTTGAATGAGCACACATTGAATGGAGGAATACCTCAATTCAAAAGTTTCTAAATGATGTATTGTAGGAGGATGGTTAAGCAGCTTGAACCAGGATTTTTGCTTGAACACCGCACAGGTGTTGTACTGCTTGAATAAGCACACATTGAACTTTTAGCAACTTTTGAAATGAGGTATTTCTCCATTCAATGTGTGCTCATTCAAGCATTACAACACCTGCGTAGTTATAGCCCCGTTCTAGTGTTACTGTGAACACGTACATTATGAGTGCCAAAAATAGTTTCGATGGAGTAACTCATTTTAAAAACATCAGGCATAATCTAAAGGAGAACTTATTTGTTGAATTGTGTATAATACAGATAACATACTATAATGCTGATAACAGACTATGGAACACAAATCACTCACAGTTACAGATCATCGACCAAATGCAACAATTTGGGCCTAGGGACCTGATGCAACCTGTCCCTATTTATTGGCAAGTCGCAGCATTCGTAATTGCATTCGTTTGAACAGCAAAATGACATAAAACACATCATCCGAAAAGACCTTGATCGTTTAGCAACCTATATTAGTAGTTGGTTGATCTGTGTTCATAGGAGTGGAGTGACCGGTCTTTCTTTCAAAGCGATTGGGCTAGGCTCACTCCTACAATAATGATGCTGTGTAGGGATCATTACACCACCACAGCGAGTTTGGTACTTTCCAAGCACTGAAGAATGGCGGTATCAATTTACTAAAATGGAACACTTTAAAAACAACATTTTTGGCAAACATTATCTTCACAGACACTTAGTCCGAATCCTTCTGGTCTGCACAATTTACACACAGCCCCTGTGAGGGTGCTCAAAACTGGAAAAAGACAGTTCCAAAAGTGTGTGCTGATAAATTTGTGAATAAACATAAGCTTATTTATGCACTATCACGCCACACTGCATCTGTGGTTTCTCAAAGGTTTGTGCATTCTGTGACGCGGTTGGGCGCGCTGATTTACATCCCAGGCGCACCGTGACGATCATGCGCATGGGCAGTTAAGTCGGAAGTGACCGGAAGTGTTGCGACTTCCCACAACACTTCAGTTCACTTTTGTTGCCGTGTTCTTTTCCCAGTCCCTCGATTTGATCCACCAATTTTAAAGATCATATAGAAGAATGGGGGACAGTCTCAAAGACACTTACCCGTGTGAGGTCCTCCCCTCTGGCTATAGCTCTATTCCTTGCAGCCCTTCCTCCACTTCCACTTCCTCTCGGCGCCACCGCACCTGGTTTCACAGATCCCAGACGCCTGCCATCTTCCCTATTTTTTGGTGTTGTCTTTTCTACCTTTCCGGTGTCCACGGAGGTGCCATCGGTGGAATTAGCATACTGAAAATTACAGTAAAAAGCACATAAATGGAGATGCACCATGACAAAAGATTTTCTTCCTCTGTAAAGCCAAAAAAATCAATTGTTGCGTAGCCATCAAGTGCCAAAAATCTTAAGTCGGGTCGGTCCATTTTCTTTTTTTGTTGCTGACAAATATTACTGACAGACCAGACCGTAGTTCATGACGAGACAAAATTGGTAAATGTCCATTTGACTAATATTTCTAGCGTAATAATAGTTTAAAAGCAATCTATTCATTTTAGGCAGAAAATAGTAATATTTTGACAAATTGGGTAAAAATTAAATCTTTAAAATAAAAAAAATGCGATCCTGATTTTTGAGATTTTAGGGTCAGTCGCTGAGGGCAACACAATTGTTTTTGCCTCAAAGTAAAAGGCGCATAAACGGAGATTCACCACGACACAAGATTTTCTTCCCCTGTAGTAATTTTCAATCAAAATTATGTGGATCTTTATCAGAAGTTGGCCGGTGATCTATATTTACGAATCACAATAATTCTGCCAAACAACTTAAAAACTATGGGCATGAACACATGGTAGACTTGGCTTGTTCACCTGAATATCGATTGACTCTTTGGCCTAAGTAGCTGAAAATGGGTTAACTTTTTTAAAATCACTTTGCAGATGTGTCAGATTACCCCAATAATGAAGCAGTATGTCAAGTCGGTTTATTCCAGCCAAATTTCATTACAAAATTGCATTTGGGAAACTTGACCCTAATTATCTTGTCTCTTTCCTTTAGTTTTATTAGCTCCAAATTGGCGAACCTCCTTGCAACAGCGAGTGGATATATAGTGAGGGGAGAACCTCACAAGGGTAAGTGTCTGTGAAGATAGAAGAGAGTGGGCGTGCATGAATGCAACGGGGCACTGTAAATCATATGCATGGAGAGATAAAAAAAACCCGCATATTTTGCGCCAATTTGAAACTGACTAAACTATGGCTCATTAACACTTTCCACACAGCTATTACTTTTTACCATATAAAAAAGAGATTTTTCAGAAACCTTTCCCAACTTTCAAGGTCTGTATCTCAAGAATTACTGAACCAATACTAAGCATGTTGGTACTTATTCTAATGCATTTCTCATGGTGATTCCAAATATGGTAATGAAATTCAATAAATTTGACAATTTTGAAACATTGTGAAATTTTGGAATGTCGTCTGCAGACGACTGCCGCAAGAAAAGTGTTGAGATGTAACTGACAAACTGATTTGGAGGTGCAGCATTAGATGTTGAGGTAGGAAATTAAATAAATAAATTACATCACCAAAAACAAATGGGATCAAAGATATCAACCAGGAGGCCTATTCATAAGACAAATAAAATATCCTACCCTTTGGTGACGACAAAACCCAACCCTGATGTACGGGCCCAACTGATGTATTTTTTTCGAAATTAGTGAAAAAAATGTTCATGTGCAAATGAATACTGACCTAAAACTTCTTTTTGCTTGTCGAAAAATGGCAAATTTTTTGTTGCTGATTTGTTATGGTCATTTTCAAGGGAGGAAAAAAAAGGCAGACCGTTGACCCGCCCTGAGAGGTTTGCCCGTATACAACAGCGGGGTTTTTCCGCCGCATTACTCTAACTTCCTATTCCTGAAGGCATTTGGAACCGATCATACTATAGAGACCAAGATTCTTATACATACTGTTATCAAGATAAGATAAATAGAGGTCGTCTGGCTGTTTTTGTGAGATTTTGGCCCGATATTATGGTCCGGGACCATCTCTAATGGTATGTCCCTTAAGGTGCGCTCATACTCACGTCGTTGCGCATCGGCCGACGTCAACGGATATCGGTGCGCGAGTTGAAGCAATGTCAACTTTTGTCCGTCGACGTCGGGCAATACGCAACGACGCGAGTATGAACGCACTTTTTTACTCACCTCGACCAACTCTTTCATCCTTTTCCTTCTATCTGGCATTCTCTCTGGTGCATTGGATAATAAAGCCACACCTGTTTGTTGAAAACAAAAACAGAGACATTTTGTCCATGAAAAGACACACTGGAATTGGAATTGATAAAGGAGAAACCAAGTGACAAGTCACGTCAAAAAGGACATGTTGTCGGCAAACACAGTTCTGAGATAGAGGCCAATATAGTTGGTGAAATTTTACAGAGAATAATAGAAAAAAATATGCTTCTTGAAATCATATCTTGTGATTACAAAGTCTGATTACCTTCAACATGGTTTCATTTCAAAGCTTAAGATGTGCTTTTACAAGTCATAGTTGACTCGGGCCACCAACATGTCCATTTTGAAGTAAAAGGTCACATAATGTACTCAACATTCATAAACAGCGGAACCTCCTCAACGCACAGTCTCACACAGTATTCCTGATAACACCCACAATTTTAAGGTCACAAACTCAGGTTTTACACAACATGAAAACGCAAAATTCCCATTAGGCCAAGGTAAACAACACCCTGTTCTACGGGCCTGATCGAGCCATATTTTTTCAAATTTGATGAACAATATTCTTTTTAATTAAAAAAATAAAATAATCTTGAAGATTTTTTTAAAATTTGAAAATCTGAATTTTTAATTTTTTATAATTTATAATTTTTTGAAAATCTTAAAAGAAAAAGAAAAAAGAAATTGGACCAACCGATTGACCCCGAGGTCTGAAAATCAACACAAATTCCTGAAATTAGAACATCTTCTGACAGAACGTCAGTCTTGCTAAAGACCGCTGTGCATGAAGAAATCTTGTAGTCGCCGGCTCCACAGCCGAAGGATGACGATCATGATGTTAGGGAAATAAAACTGCTCTCAAATCAAAGTCAAGTATGCTTTCTTGTATGTATCATCTTTACTTATGCAGGAATCAATGGGAATCTTGACCCCACTCACGCATTCTCCAAGGCCAAATTTTTGTTGTTGTTATGTTGTCCTCCACAACCTTCAGAGAGGAGGGGCGGGCGGGTTTTTTAAATTTGTTTCTTCTTTTACCAGCGGAAGCTCAAAGTTCAGCCAACAAGAAGTTGAAATCACTTATACGCACATATATGTTATAAACACTTAATTTAATATTCAATGCCATTTAAACTGTTAAAAAAAAGATCTGAAATTTGTTTTGGAGTGGCCCTAAATCTGACGAGCGGGCAGTCGAGGACAACATAACAATTTTTTTTTTTTGGGGGGGGGGGGGCGGCCTAATCTACTTTCCCAAAAATACACTTGGGTCGAGATTAGTCTTTGATTCACTGATCATCTTGGAAACTTTTGATCAAGATTCACCATGCAAACAATATTACTCACCCACATTTGCATGCTTGAGGGCACCCACATCGTTGGTGCCATCTCCACACATAAGAGTCACGAAACCCAAACTTTTGAAAGTTGTGATTACTATTTCCTGCAAAACAATCAGGCAAAACCATCGTATCATTAGCAATATGTATATATTGAGCTGGAAAAAACCCCCATATCTTCCAATATTTTTGGATCTTTGAGACATGTAAGCATGTTAAAACCAGGGGTGATTGATCAATTTCCTGAACTTTTTATGAGAGCTTGGCCAGACGGCCCAAGCGTTTGCGCGCGGCATCAAAAATGTATGGGGGCTCGTCTGGAGAATAGGCTACAGGATATCACCCCCAAACAAACAAACAAACCATGTTTTGCATCTTTTTATGCTGAAATATCATAATCCAATTCCGGAAATGAAAAAAAAAAAAGACAACTGAAAAAAAAAGAGAAAAAAAAGAGTCTTGCCTCCCTGTAAAATAGACGGGTTTTCAAAATGATCTTTTTAATTTTTGTGGGTGGAGATCTAAGTTTTTCTTATGGGCATTACATTATAATGAAGTAGTAAGGTTTTTTTGGCATGACCAATCAATATCAGATAGATGAAAAACTTACTTGAGAAAGCTGGTCGTTGACCAGCGAAACTGTCAGCTTGGAAAAAACGTAAGTTTTTTACCTATCTGATATTGGTCTTGCCAAAAAACCTTACTACTTCATGATTATCAACAGACCTGATGAATTTATTTACTGACATTACATTATAAGTTTGCTGTGCGATTCTGGTTGTTCTCTCTGAGAAGTTTTACATCTCTTTTCTTTCAAACCTTTCCATTTTCCTTTGTCAACAGTTTCGTTAGGCTCAAATCGTTGCAGCTGACTTCATTCCAAATTGTGCACGACTGGTCTCTCAATCTGTCTAGTAGCTATGTTTCATACTTTTCACACGGCTATTAGTTTTACCATATACAAACCATATCTTTCCCAACGTTCAAAGTTTATCTCAGGAATTACTGAACTTATTGTAATGTATGAAATTTTAACTCTAATTTTAATTATTTTAACATTTTAGAAACATTTTGTAAAATTTTGGAATGTCGTCTGCAGAATGTCGCCTGCCGCGTGGAAAGTGTTAAAATCGCCACGACCTGTGACTGAAAGCATGGGCATTATCAACAAATGTTGGCACTTACTTTTTGCTTTGGTGCTACTCTTGCAAAAACCTTAATGGAAGGCAAGATGCTGTGAAGAAACTTGAGATTGGTGTTCATTACATGGGTTAGAGCCTGTAAGTTAAAAAAATAGAAAGGAGTTACTGTAAAACAAGTTAATTTCGCGAGCAATCTAATTTTGCGAATTCGCGGGAGACTCAAATTCGCGAGAGACTCAAATTCGCGAGAGACTCAAATTATATTTCTGCGAATTAATGTGTGTAAAGATGATAGTAATGGTAGAAATTTGAGATTCGCGAAATTAAGTTACTGCGAAACTAGTGATGATTAGCAATTCCCGAAAAAAAGTTGCCACAAAATTAACTTGTTTTTTACAGTAGTTGGCTCGATGTATTATACAGTTTAATCAGTTCGAAATTGGCGAGAAATATTCGGTTTTGATCTCTTCGCGATCAAAGGTAATCCAAGTGTACGCACACGGTTTTGGCCACACACACACATCACACATATGGTGTATACAGTCCTCAAAATAAGTAACTGACCAGGTAATAAATATACTCTTAACTCCAAAACTATAGCTCCTACATAAAAATATTAAATAATAAAGTTGTAAAGAAATTTCCCTTCCTTAAGTTGATACATTATTCATTGAGATCGGTTAATAATTAAGAATGCGACATTGAAAAGGATCAAACAAAGTGCAGTTTACATTTTAACACTTGGGATTTGAACACGCGGGACAGTGTGACAGGTATGTGTATGGGTTGCATTGATCAAATGATGCATCCCCAATCCCTGTGTTACTATCGACCAGTGAGTTGTTGCTACAAGTTAATCAATAATCTGCCTGTTACTAGTCCTAGGCTGCGTGTAGAAGAACGAAATGTTAAAATGAAAAATGGACTTTGTTTTGCTTTAGGGCACATAACTGAGTTAATATTCATTCAATCTTCACGTGTAATATCTCAAATTAAAGACAAGAAATTTCCTTACAACTTTATTGTCTAATATTTTTACGTAGGAGTTATAGTTTTGGAGTTGAGAGCATATTTATTACCTGGTTAGTTACTTCTTTTGAGGACTGTATAGTGTGCTTGTTGCTATCATGCATGCGGCGTTCTTCTGTATTCATTCGCTGCTGTAAGGAGGCTTCACCATTTTGGAACTGATCAAACTATAGCGACCGAGATTCTTATTCATACTGTTATCAAGATAAGACAAATAGAGCTTGTCAGGTTTTCTCACACGGAACTCATAACAAAAGTGTTTGTAATAAACTATGATAAGAACCCAGAATAATCTGCATTCACTTCAAGCTATATTTGACACCAGCAAACTAATGGGACCAACCTAAGGATTGCTGGTGATTGCAGTAGTAGTTCATGTCCTGAAAATTTGGAATAGAGTTTACTTATACCGTAAAGATGGCCGTTGTGACATCAGCCTGATGACCTCTATAGTTTGTTCAGTACTGAATATCCAAGAATTGTGATCAACAATATGGTGACAACAGGATGTATACATTAATTCATCAGTAAAATGACCCCCCCCTTTTTGGTTTATCCTAATTGGTGTAAGACAGCACGGAATTAACCTAGCACAAAATCTTCCATTGACAGATTAAAGGATTATACAGCTTTATACCGTAATGGGGTCTTAACACTAGTCTAACTTTATGAATGTCTTACACCAAGGATATACCCATTTGTTGACAAGTCAGGCTAAATATCTCCAACCCCCCCCCCCCACCCCAATCTCAAATATTTTAAGTTCAAGATGGATGAAGGACAATAATCCATCTCAATAGTATATATTACAACTTGATTATAGTCCATTTCACTTTCTCAAGGCAGTGATCTTACTGTGTAATTCACTGTACTTAATCATGTGCACTTGATCGAAGACTGGCACATGCACTAAATGTGTGCGAAGACGAAATACATGTGCCTAAATGATGCCCTTATAATAATGTGGTGTAATTTTGGTGAGACAGTGAATTTGATTATGATATTCATCCATACCTCTCCCGTCATGCATAGGTCATACGTTTGTGTCAGTTCCTGTTTGCCGCCCCTAGGAATCATGGGTAATATGATGGTGTCATCGATAGACTGCCAGTGCCAATCAGCATCTAGATCATAAAAACAAGAAAACACAAGGAGGTTTAGTATTTGTAATAAATTACATATGTTAACATACAAGCAGGGATACTATTAACTTTGGGATAGGAAAGTCGTATACTAATGTAAGTAGCGAAAACGGGCCCTTTTGCATAAATTATGGTAATCATCGGAATGTGTCGGTGACCGGCGTTTAACGCGTTTAACAATGTTTAACCAGGTTTAACGGCAGGTTAAACGGCATGTTAGTCAGCATAGGTTTGGGGGCGCTTAGAGGCAATGTCTTGCTAGACGTCCCGTAACTCAATTGCGCATGCTCAAACCAATTAAAATACGTTACAGCTATACACGGTTTATTCCGTACGGGACGCGAGGCAAGATATAGCCGCTGTAGATTGACACAGACGACGGTGGCCACGCGAAACCTAAATTTTGAATTCGTAGTGAATAACACGTAATCGCGCATTTTAAACTATCATTTTGACAAATACATCATAATTAGAAGGATTTTTATCATTAACCGGGCGATGACTGTTAAAAATAATTCAAAATGGTGCACTCCTCGTTGCCAAATTGGGTCGTCTGAGAGACGCGTGGCCAGCGTTGCGTCGTCTGCTACAATCATCACGCCTGATCGGTATCCGCGCCACCAATTCTATGCTGACTATAAGTTCAATTTAAAAGTGGACCCTATCGGCAAGCTCAGTGGCATACCCCTGATACAAGTCTATAGACCATGGCACCTCAACAGCAATGTTAGGTGCCTGGTTCCATTCCATGCATTGACTGCTGTGTATACATATGACTGCTTTGGTGTAGGGTTTATATTGGCCACCCCTTTGGACCTGGCAGGCAGTGCGTGCGCATACGTACCGACAGGCAAGCTTTTGTTTGACAGCTAGGCAATGCACGATGCCCATACCTACATGCAATCTTTTGTTTGCATGTCTGCTCTGACGTTACAGGTGACATTGTCTATAGACCAAATAGTTGGGTTCCATATTACATTTGGCCAGTGTATGGCAACTCGCCACAGGCAGGCAATGCACGATGCGCATACCGCCAGGCAAGCAAGCTTTTGTTTGCTTGCCTGCTCTGACGTTACAGGTGACATTGTCAATAGACCAAATAGTTGGGTTCCATATCACATTTGGCCAGTGTATGGCACCTCGCTGGGTATATCCCTGTATTATATCATTAATGCAGGCATCAATTTTAATCTTGAACCTACCCCCTTCAAGCCTTCACCCATATTCACCTTCCATCAGGAACAAAATCAAAAAATTATTGGGTGAATAGTGTAATGAAAGTTGTAATGTCCAAAATATAATTCAAGATTCACCTCATCAAAAAGGCGTCTAATTCTTGATGTTCTTTGAGTAAGGTAAGTTTAAGATTGATTTACCTTTGTCATTTGGATGTGTCAGAATCAGCGTGGTTTCTTTCCGGTTGAATTTCAGTTCTTTGGCGACGTGACAGGCAGTCAGTGGGTTGTCCCCAGTGATCATTACATTCTAGAAACACACAAACATACAATCATAAAAACATACAGTTGATATAGCTTTCAATAAGTATGGTTTACAGTAGAGTGTGGTCTATGGGATCTACTTCAACAGCAGATCATATTACCACAAAACATGGATGAGCTATACTCTGTGCCAAGAAAATAAATGGTAATTGGTCTACATCTCTTTGATGCCAAACTTGGAATCTCAAACCAAGTAGAGGCCCAACATATTAATAGTTTGTTTACGAGTTAAGAGGTAAAACACTAGCACTGGTATCGGGCTTGCTATTTTTCTCGTTTTACTAATATTCCAGTTAGAAATGGAATTCGTTTGCGATAATTTCCCCCAACAATTTCTGGCTAGGCTTAAATTTGTCGACCTTGGTGCATACAGACATGATACAGATAATGGAAATCCACCGTGAAAATCGCCTGGGACTTTTTGCGAGTTCCTTACGCCCTCATGGACAGAGTCGGAGATGGTGGGGGTAGCTTGCTTGTTGGAACAGCTTGGTAACATATTTCAGGGATTATGGGCCGCTGATTAGAACAGCTTGGATGGGGACTATTATTAGATCAGCTTGGTTGATACTAATACAACTGGGCGAGGGCGTATATTATGTCTAGTAAAAAACCCCAGATATTTACATGATGTGACACCGTCGTATCGCTTTGATCACAGGCTTAAAAAATTGATCTTGAATGAAAATTATATGATGAATGGCTATACTCACAACCAGGTTTCACTGAATTCCATCATATAAAAGTGTGCTTCAGAGTTAAAAGATAATCAAAATGCCAACTTACATGATGTGACGCATTGGCAATCTCCTTGATCACAGACTTGGAATCAATTTTAAGCGGACACGATATGATGACAAAACCGGCAAAGCTGAGATCGGATTCCACTTCATCGCGGCTGATTTCACGCAACTGTACAGAAGAAGAGTAATAATCAAAATATTGTATAGAAATATATTCAAAAGGGATTTGTCTGACATTCTTAATTTATTAGATAAGCTTTAAGCACAGTTACTACTCAAAACTGTAATTTCAAGGGTAGGGTGCACAGGGCTAATGGACCTACGGCACATCACATATCCTCCTGGCCACTGTCAGACACACGGGGGCGCACTCCGATCACTTCACTGTGCATGCTTGACAACTCACACAATTCCAGGAACCAATCAGAGCGATAGGTGTTGCGCGTTTGATCATTTTTGGGGTAAGACTGACATCGCATAATTTTACGTAAAGTCAACTTTATGCAACGTCGTCCATGTACATTCATTCTACATAACCATACACATTTGTTATGTCAATAGCAATTCAATGTATTAACCCTAACCTCCTAAGTCACATTTTGAAGAATTTTTTTTTCAATGACAAAAATGCAGACAAAAAGAGTGGCGCCGCCACCGGGGCTCAAACCCACGACCTCTCGGTTGTCAGACGAACGCTCTACCAGTGCGCCACGGGGCCAACCATACTCGGGCCAGTGTATTGGCCCGACTATGTAGCCTGGGCCATTATTTCATCGAAAAAGTGCCACGCCAGCTGGCACAGGCAGACTTTACCGTGCACATTTGCGGCATTGAGGATGGTTAGGGTTAATAGAGATTATCAATTATGAGAATACTGACAGGTTTGCACCAAGATAGCAATTAGACACACAAATACCTCTTGTATGTGTAAACAACCTCTCAGGTAGGGTTTTAGGTAGTGTTGGTTAGGCATTTTCCCCCCAAAAAATCAATGAACACATTTTGATGAATTTTTCACAATTTTCTCTCAATTTTTTTTCAATGTTTTCAAACAATTTGAAATTAAATCTTATTTTGTTTAATTTCAATTTTTTTCTCAAAAACAATTGTTATTTTTTCTTTTGTTAAATGGGGATCGGACCTGTAGGAGAGGGCCTTTTCCCATCGCCTTATCCTCCTTTTTAAAAGCTGGTCCACTTGTCAATTCCAAGTATTATGAACAGAAATACAAAGTTGTATCCATTTTTATTTCAAGACTTAGGAAAAAAACAAAAACAACCCCCCAAAATTGTGATTTATAGTCTGCTTCTAAATACCTTTCGTGCACTGTCCTTGTAGTAAACCAGCTCAAGGAAATTGTAACTGAGCTCAACTCACTTATTTTTTGTTGCAAACGTTATTGCTTTGTGCATTTAAGCTACAAGTTTTGTTGTGCCTCAGACTGAGTTCTGTGTAGAATTGAAATGAGAATTAACAGAACTGAAGACAATATATATTTTTATAACTTACCCTTTGTGTAGACAGGGAGCCCAGTCTTCTGTATCCAAGAGCCAGGACTCTAGCTCCTTGTCTTGACATCTCTAAATAAACCTCATCATAGTTACTTGGTATGTCAGAGAACTATAGAAATAACACAAAAAAAATTGAAAAAAAAATTAGAAAGGGGATTATGTGGAAAAGGAAAAATGTCAACAGGGTTACAAAATGTTTTAAAAGTTATATTTTTACTGATTTTCCAAACATATTTCTGATTACAAAATAATAAATAGATTTTATACTATAATTATATATCCCCTTTTAGCGCAGCAGTACCGCAATGCCTGCATGGTTGCAACTTACCATGGATCTAAGAGTCTCTGGCGCTCCTTTGACCGTTGCCAGAAATGTGCAGTCCGGCGAGTTGTGCTCCTGCATGGACGCGATAACGGTCATCCTCTTGAGGGCGCTAGCAAAATGAAAACGCTGTACGATCTTCAACGGTTGGCTGCGCATCCGCTGGGGTATGACAACATCTCCTGAGAAATAAGGGTTATTAAAAATAAAAAATAAAAAATTCAAATCTAATCAAAGCTAAAGAAATCTGTTTGCTTTTTCTTTCAACAATTATGAACATCGGGTATGTACAAAGCAAATACGAACACCCCAAAAAATAGGCCAAGAAGAAAAAGAAAAAAATATATATGTAAGGCCAAAAAAATTAAATACTTTGTCTCAGCGCCTTTTGGCTAAAAAGCTATGTGCAATGCAATTTGTTTAAATTTATTTTTTACCAAAATAAGCTATATAGTCTATGCGCTCTATTTTTTTAATTTATTTTATTTTATGAAATAATAATATAGTCAATAGTTGTGCTTTTTTTCTTTTTAATAAAAGTAATCAGATAATGATCGCTGCACATTTTATACAAAGTTAGTTGAATGTGTGTTCTCAGTCACAAGGTTGCCGAGTATCATCGAAACTGACTAGTTTTTGGGGTTTTTATCGAGAAAAAAAATGGAAAAAAAAGAAAAGAAAAATCGCACAAAATGACTGCCGTGCATAGCGCTACGCGCGAAATCCCATTTTAAAAGCAATGCGCGTGGGCCGCTGAGACAAAGTATTTTGGCCTAAACAACTTAATTTTTGCTAGCAATATAATTTTGCTATGATATCCAATTCGCCAAATTAAATTGCCGCCAATTATATTATTTATAATGGATATATATAGGAAGATGATACAAATTAGTGAAATTAAATTGCCGCAAAAAGTCGAATAAAGGCTAATTCACTAAATTAAGTTACCATGAAATTAAATTGTTATACAGTACCCTTGCATCTATTTTGTAATGTCAATTATGCATTATCTAATTAATCACACATAACTATAATAACAATTGTCATTACCTTTGGTTAGTTTCCAGTCCACAGCTGTTAGAGTAGCCTTCTCTAATGGATCCCCTACTAGACTATCATCTAACTGTACCAATGAATGACAGGTTGCTAACACCTGGTGGGTCTCTATGGGGGCATCAAGGACGCTACAAATCTTGCTTTTACCCCTGTGGAAAAAAAAATAGAAGTAAAACATAAGGCCAAACCAATTAAGAAGATAGTCTGTCTCTGCCGCATTGGTATGTTAAATGAGCTACGGCGAGTAGGTCTATGCGCTGAGGCCTAAAAAAACTTTTTTTTTTTTTTTGACACACGTTTCTAGAGTTAGGGTTAAGAATGGACAATCAATTCCAAAGAAGAAAAAAAAATCTATCCTTTGTTTGGTCATATCTTAAAATCAATATTTGCTACTTCCAACTCATTTGGCTTGATCACATTACATATTTGCTTGGTCTTAACTTAAAAGCCTAACCCTACTGAATGTTACAATCTGCAACATCATATCTAAACTGCGAACACCCACTTCCCCCATCTATCTCAAAGCATCATTAAAGGTTATACAACTTAAGTTTTTTTCTACTGACCCGGGATCGATTCCGACTGCTGAACCAGCCAGCCCTTTCCCCTCATTTGGCCCATTTTGTTTCCCTTGATAGTAATAGTATCCCAAACTGACCCGGGTTCGATTCCGACCGCTGCACCAGCCAGCCCTTCCCCTTCATTTGGCCCATGTGTTTCCCATGATAGTTATTGTATCCCAAAACCACCACTTGGACCCACAGCAGCCTCGATGATCTTCCTGTATCACATATAGCATTTGGGGCTGTATCTATTTTTAAAAATCGAACCACCGTACAATTTGCGACTTTTCGCGCCAAGTGCTTACAGCCCTAGGGCACATAATAATCGAGCGATTAGTTAGGCAGGCTGGTGTCCTAATGAACAATTCCCATTGTTATAAATGCTTATCGCTCCATTGTTTTAATTTTGAAAGAAGTATATGGGGATCAGCAACGCGTAAGAAATGTGATGCTTGAATAACCCCATACTATCTTTATCATCGACTCTGCCTAACAGTTAATCTAGTGTAATATAGTGGCTATGCTCAAGGGCTCCAACAACCAACCTTTATCAATATGTACATTTTCGACAGATTATCGGCCGAAAAACAGCTGATTTTACATGATTTGAGAAAAAAATTATCTAAAATTTAAAAAAAAAAACTAAAAAGGGGGTCGGTCGGGCCCGTAAAACAGGGGGGGGGGGGGGGGGGGGTTCATTGCCGTAGGCCAATTTGGTTGTTGTTGTGTTGCCCTCAGCGATAAACCCCAAAATCTCAACAATCAGGGTTGCAATTTATTTTTATTTTTTGAAATTTTAATTTTACCCAATTTATCAAAATAGTACTATTTTTTGCTTGAAATGAATAAGTTTGCCTGAATAGATTGCTTTTAAACTATTATCACACTAGAAACATTAGTCAAGTTGACATTTACCAATTTTGTCTTGTCATGAACCACGGTCTTTTCAGTAATAATATTTGTCAGCAAAAAGAAGAAGAAAAAAAAAAGAGGAAAATTGACAAACTGACCCGACTTCAAGATTTTTGACATTTGAGGGTAACGCAGCTATTTTTTCCGGCCTTATCTTACACTTACTTGAGACCAGCTACACCTTGTACCACCAAGTTGTCGCTCGTAAGCGTCCCTGTTTTGTCAAAGCAGCATACATCAACTTTGCCAGCGAATGGGATCCTAAACGGCTCAGTGCAGTACACGCCTGGCAAATAAATTGGAAACATTAGGAATTTATTAACATGCATATTCTTCATTTCTTCACCGCTACATTTGGATGACCAACTATAACAGCGGGCCCCTGAAACTTAGGGACTTGAGTTTTTGTGTACAGGCAACAGACCCGGGATGATCCCCTCCCTACTCTTTACGATGAGGTCTGCAACTATTTTAACGTGTTCAGGGTGAATCGTCTGAATACACGGGACCAACAGCTTTTAATGTGACTCTCCGAACCACGGCGAACTTACACTCACTGTATAGACCTGCACGTTGTACACAGTGAATGGGGTAGAGGAGAAATTCTACAATTAAGTTGATTATCAGCTTAAACCACGGAAAGAGACGCCGATAACTAACCTCACTGAATTTTTAAGATTTGATTGTAGAATTTCCGACCTAGATAGGAACTTTTTGGGGTGAACAAAGAATCTTGGTTTCAAGGCGACTTGAACCCACGATCCTGTGATTGCTAGAAAACTCCCGACTGACGATCAGCGCGCTAGACCGCTCGGCCAACCTCTACCTCTCTATAATAATCATAATCAACAAAGACAAATGTACTCATTAACATGCATAATCAACAAAGACAAATGTACTCATGTCAAATAAAAGTTTTTCTTGAGGCAAATGTGAAGCTTTTATGCAATCTTGAAATGGCATTTGAATTTAGAGCAAAATAAAACCTCTACAACTATATTTGACCCAACACAGGCAAATGTATAAATTAATGGGCGTTTTGGTACCAAAAGTCAATGTTATACTCCTAACCAAAGTTACGGATTATTGAATATCACTTTGTCTCAAAACACCAAATACATATTGTCAAGTTATGGACATTTAAAGTTTTGGTTTTGTTAACGAATCGATAAAGAAAATGAAAAATAAATACCTCAAAATGTAGATTAACTCTTTATTCTCAAGAATTTGAGTCGTTTGGTTGGATCATATATAAAGGACTTTTTATAAAAAATTGACTTTATTTTGACCCTGATCCATATCTGTGCCTTTATTTTTTTTTATTTGATTTTTTGAATTTTGTGAGTGCTCTAATTATTGAACTATAAACCCTAACCCCCCTGAGTGCTAAAAAATGCTAATCCTAAGTCCCTCTCCAAACGCATGCGCCGTCGGTTTTCGATTACGTAGTCAACCGAGCCTATATAGTGAGCGCAGTATACTGCACGAATGTGTAGCTGAGGGCCGTGGCTTAGTGGTTGGGACATGGGGCTTAAGAACGGAGGGTCCCTGGATCGAATCCCGGCAGGTTCCAGGAGATTTAGTTGGCGTTTTTTCCTCGAAAATCGTGATCCCGGTCAAAAACCCTAAACCAGGGTTAGGGTTAATCAAATGCATATAAAAGTATTAATTTTTGGAAAGGAAATGGATAGAGAATTCAAATTTGGCATCAATTTTGACCAATTTCTTTTTTTGTTATTGAGAAAATCACAAAATTCACTTTTTTGACCAAATTGTTTTGGA
Source organism: Ophiura sarsii (assembly GCA_035610835.1). Lineage (NCBI taxonomy): Eukaryota > Metazoa > Echinodermata > Ophiuroidea > Amphilepidida > Ophiuridae > Ophiura > Ophiura sarsii. The sequence goes on from CM069453.1 coordinate 58,202,988, forward strand.
ACAAAGCTAACAAAAATAATGTTGAGTAAAAAATCCCAAATAGCTTGATTATGATGTAAAGACACTAACTTAGGGAAGAATTTCTCATTTTTTAACCTAATCTAATATTTGAAATTTTGACCATAAAGTGAAAAAAAAAGGTGAAAAAAAAGGAAACTTTTTTCGTCAAAATTGATGCCAAATTTGGATACATTTGAGTCATAGTTCAATAAATACAGCACTCACAAAATTAAAATTAAAACTTCCTGGAGTCCCCCCTTAAATCAAATCAGCTACTGCCACAATGTGCCTTATTATTCTAATGTTGGGTCCCCTATTTATCCTTTTCTCCACCAACCAATGTTTGTAAATTAATACATGTTGATTTCTAGAAATAAGTTGACAAGTCAAATAATTATACATACCCAATTTACTAAGCGCCAGCAGCGACGAGTTGACCGCTAATGAGAGCTCTATGGGCAACTCCGGGGGTACTACCGAAGTCAATATCAGAGTACACTCAAGGAACAGCTTGTATTTGTTACGGTCTGGGTCTTTGGAACCTGTCATGATGCGGAGAAAAAAAACAGAAGTGTAAACATGGCTGGAAAAAATGGGGGAAACAGGAATCAAGTTGAGTATTTTAATTGTGCATACTTAAGCACAATGTATTTCCAGTCGAAGTTACAGTGACTTACACGGGGCTTTAATTTAGGCTATTTGAATTAAGATATTCTTTTTATGTTTAAAATTTAAAATTTTTCTTTCTTTCTAGGTTCATCAATTTTTCAGCTAAATTCAACGTATATCAAGTAATTTGTGTAGAGATCAAAATGTTGATACAAGTAAAATTCCACCCCCTCTATTTTTCAAATTTAAATATTTGATTGAATAAACAATGCAGAAAATGCCAATTTTCAAAACTATGCATATAGGAACTTGACACTTTCCATGCGACAGGCGTCTGCAGACGACATTCCAAAGTTTCACAAAATGTTTCAAAAATGTCAACATTATTGAATTTCATTACCATATTTGGAATCACCATGAGAAATGCATTGAAAAAACTACAAACATGCCTAGCATTAGTTTAGCAATCCTTGAGATAGACCTTGAAAGTTGAGAACGGTTTCTGAAAAATCTATTTTTTAAATGGTAAACTAATAGGCAAAGTGTCAATAAAAAAAAAAGTGACAGCGTACCTTCAACCCACACATAACCAGCTGCTGCCACGGCGAATATAAGCAGAAACATGATGAACAGGAACGTCTCCATGTTATTTGCGGTGACTCTCTTGACGCCGTATAGGATGGTACGTAGCAGACGTCCTTGTGATGTGTTGAACCCGGTCCTCAGCACGTACGCTATGCAGCCGTTGTCGTGGGCTGTATATGGATGAAACAAAATAATAAAGAAGTAGTGGATTTATATTTAGAAGACAAGTCCCGGGACTAGACATTTTCGGGTGGGACTCGATTTCCCGGGACTCGCCCCCACCCTTAGTGGTGTGTGTTGCAAACTTGTCAACAATTCTTATTTGATGATATTATTTTCCTCTATGAGAAAAAAGCTTTTTCTATGTTTCACTTTAATGAGACTGCTAGGCATATTACATGGTTCAACCATGAAACGCACGCATAACCCGTATCCCTTAAGCAAAACATGGTATATGTGTACACAAATAACACGATAAAGTTTTTACAATAAGCTTGAAGTTTAAATTGCCGATAGATCATTGATCATTTAACTGCCACATAGCCACATGATTATAATGATTAAAACATGCCGATAACGTTTCTAGAAATAAATTGTTTAAAATGCCTAAATTTAATCAGGTAGAAACAGCCCCATATATAACAGCATATGTTATTGGACCAGCCAGCGGAAGCATTGAGGTAAAAACCAATCAACATGACAGAAAGTCCCTCCAGGGCCACGTGGGGAAAAAAAGAGTAAACAATTATCGGAGATCACTGTATGATACGGGTACACGTTACACGCCCGAATAGAATGACTCGTGTCATGTAAGAGAAATTACACAGGATAACTCATGCCTAGAGACTGCATAGCTTACCTTTGAGACCAGGTCCTGTCTTACTAGGTGGTGTATGCTGCACAACTTTTGTGCCTAGAGACTCCATAGCTTACCTTTGAGACCAGGTCCTGTCTTACTGGGTGGTGTATGCTGCACAACTTTTGTGCCTAGAGACTCCATAGCTTACCTTTGAGACCAGGTCCTGTCTTACTAGGTGGTGTATGCTGCACAACTTTTGTGCCTAGAGACTCCATAGCTTACCTTTGAGACCAGGTCCTGTCTTACTGGGTGGTGTATGCTGCACAACTTTTGTGCCTAGAGACTCCATAGCTTACCTTTGAGACCAGGTCCTGTCTTACTAGGTGGTGTATGCTGCACAACTTTTGTGCCTAGAGACTCCATAGCTTACCTTTGAGACCAGGTCCTGTCTTACTGGGTGGTGTATGCTGCACAACTTTTGTGCCTAGAGACTCCATAGCTTACCTTTGAGACCAGGTCCTATCTTACTGGGTGGTGTATGCTGCACAACTTTTGTGCCTAGAGACTCCATAGCTTACCTTTGAGACCAGGTTCTGTCTTACTGGGTGGTGTATGCTGCACAACTTTTGTGCCTAGAGACTCCATAGCTTACCTTTGAGACCAGGTCCTGTCTTACTGGGTGGTGTATGCTGCACAACTTTTGTGCCTAGAGACTCCATAGCTTACCTTTGAGACCAGGTCCTGTCTTACTGGGTGGTGTATGCTGCACAACTTTTGTGCCTAGAGACTCCATAGCTTACCTTTGAGACCAGGTCCTGTCTTACTGGGTGGTGTATGCTGCACAACTTTTGTGCCTAGAGACTCCATAGCTTACCTTTGAGACCAGGTCCTGTCTTACTGGGTGGTGTATGCTGCACAACTTTTGTGCCTAGAGACTCCATAGCTTACCTTTGAGACCAGGTCCTGTCTTACTAGGTGGTGTGTGCTGCACAACTTTTGTGCCACCAAATATGAGATGAAGTTTGCCATCAACCTGAACATCCAAAAAACGATTTGCTTCCAGCTGCTCTATTGGCTCCTATTGTACAGATAAAAGGATGGACAAAATGTAAATGGGGATCACTGTTACAGGTTGTGTAACAAAACACACACAAGATTACTTGGCATACTTTTGTTCCTTTCATTAACTTAATTCTGATTCATACACTATTAGTATTAACCAATCACAAAGCAGGAAACTAAAATACGCTAACCTAATCTAATATTTTTTGAAATTTTGACCAAAAAGTGCCAACAAAATGATTGTTTCATTTGTTTCCACTTTTTTGTCACTTTTTTGTCAATATTTAAGAAAATATTAAATTAGGTTAAAAAAAAAAAATCGTCCCTAAGGGACCGTTCATTATTTATGGCGGAGGGGGGGTTGGGACAATTTCGAGACTCGTATGTCAAAATTACCTAACCCCCCCCTACAGCTGAAACTGAAAATTACATGACCCCCCCTGCTAACCAGTAGCTTTTTACACAACCCCCCCCACCAAAAAAAATCAACTCGTCACATATCTTAGGGGCTGTCTTTTTCTTTTGTCCATGGATTCCTTGGTAATTTCTATTTGTGCCCTCTGAACGGCCAATAATTTAATGATACCCTCTCTTGATCTTTTCATTGTGTGAAATTATACTAACTACATTGCGAGCGTAGTGAGGCGGACAATTTGACATATATTTATACATTTTGGGTGGTTTTGTGAGTTAGAACATCCTGACAAAAACTTATGAAACATTATACTTTTGTGAGCTTAGATGCAGAGCTGAGAGTGAGACGAGGTGAAAAGCATGCACGAAATTACCGTTTTTAATCATATAATTGTTGGATTTTGGAACATAGGCCTAGGCTAATTAACATGTTTTTGTACCCCATGGCTCTAATGTTTTCAACCGTTGATGAGTATATAGGTGTTTTTTCAAGAGATCGTCCGAGCAGGGCGTGCACAAAAAAGAGTTGCTGTCCGAAAGTCGTCTCATCATAAGTACATGTTTTGAAGTTGATAGGTCGTAAGAAAATGTGCGCGAAGCGCAGAAAAAAAATGGCATTTACACTCCAAAATAGCCTCTAAAATCACCCCAATCACCACCATCTTCATAATTAAAAAAAGTTACACAACCCCCCCTGTTTAAGAATAAAAAGTTACATAACCCCCCCTATTTCAACATATGAAAGTTACATGACCCCCCTATATTTTACCCAACCCCCCCTCCAGCATAAATAATGAACGGTCCCTAAGTTAGTGTCTTTACATCATAATCTAGTAATTTTGGAATTTTTTACTCAAAATAATTTTTTGTTAGGTTTGTTGAACTTTTTGGGGTCAAAAAAGTGATTTTTTTGTGTGATTTTCTCAAAAAATCAACATTTTGGGTCAAAATTGACGCAAAATTCAGATACTCTGACCTATTTCCTTTCCAAAAATGTATACTTTTATATACATTTGAGTCAGTTCAATAATTACAGCACTCACAAAATTCAAAATGTGACTTCCTTGAGTCCCCCCTTAATTTATAGTTGAGATATACTGGATTTAGTCAAATCTGTGCATTTTCTTACACTTATGCTCGCTAAAAATGCGATATTTTGCCGCTGATTTTGATTTCCGGGTTTATCGGCTGGCGATCCGCCATCTTGGATTTAAGTTCGACAATGGATGGCGCCCTAACAATCGGCCCACAGACGCACACATTTCTGTTTGGATGCAATTTGTTGCCACCTCGTCGGCAAATTTGCGTCCACATGGATGCGCATTTTTCAAACCTTAACAGGAAGCCTGGTGTGAGCAGTATAGGTGATTACGGAGTGACGTCACATGCCGTTGACCACAAACTACGAGAATTCAAACAAATTCAGATTGCACCATCACCAAAACGGCCAAAATTTAACCCTTTTTGTACTCCCGTGAAATATTACCATCGAACAGAATATTTGACAAATTGATTCCTCTACATACTCATGTTATCATATTTACACATAATGCAAGTTTTCACATGTTTTTTACAAGTCAAAGTCTGAAAATTGAGTGAAACATTTTACGAATTTCGGAAATATTGCTCATGTAAACAACGGTCGCTTACACAGCCTCACATGGTCACTAGGAACGTTCTTCTGTATGGTTGAGTAGAGCGTAGACTTGATTTTGATGCTTTGTAGTCAACGGCAAATTGAAGGTCCGTGATCACCTATATGAGATTTCTATCTGAAAAATTGAGCCTACTGAATATTAACCTTCATCTGTGGCACAGATTCTCCAGTCAGCATAGATTCGTCCACGATGCACGGACCTCGTAACAGCAGCATATCACACGGTACGGGGTTATCGTTTTGGGAACGGCAAATAGAGCAGATGTCTCCCGGCACCAGCTCGTTGCTCAGTATCGGTCTCCACTTGCGATTGCGATAAACCTGATGTGAATAGAAAAGATAAGATGGTTTCTGTTTGAGTACAATTCTGGAGGGAATGGTTGAGTTGTAAACATTGATCGGTGAATTGATTAATAAAGATGCAATTTTTTTGAATAATGAGGGCTAGAATGATTGAATAAAAACTTACGTTTTTCTACAGACTATTATGCTAAATGCAATGTTTGATAACAACAATGAATGTGTAGATTTTGATTCAATTGGTTTTTTGTTTTGTTTCTGTTATATATATTGTTCTGCAAGAAATGCTATGATGTCTGTTTGGAAGAGGAGGCCAACGAAACATTTTCAGGGGTGAGATGGTGCCCCTACCCCCCCCCCCCCCCATCTTGACATTAGCCAGTGTTAATCAGTGTTGCCAATAATAAAGCCAATATCAAGGTAAAAACTAGCTCACTTTGTTTTCTATCACTTCACTGGGATACAAACTGACAAAAAATAGCCTAATACGACAACATGACATTTCTAGCCACACTGTTGGGACATCAGAGTAGAGCTGAACCGATGGAGTTTTTCTATACATACCCAGTAGATTTACATTGGGAGCAAAGAATGTGGTGTAAAGTATGACATAACACACTAAAGACAGTATAGTCTTGTGCAGCTCTTGGTAACAGAACTTACTGATCCGCCCTCGTATAGCACCTTTCGTTCTTCAAAAAATAGCTAAGGTTGGGCTACAAAATTAGTGGGTTTAGTAACACTGGCAACTCACCTGAATAAAATAAGGCTTGATACCCATCTTCCTGATCTCTGCAAGATTGCGTAACTGTTGCTGTACAAGTGTGGCCTCAAAGGTGATGAGCATGATGAGGGTAAAGATACTGAGAAAATAACAAAATAGCAACACTACAAATTAAAAACACGACATTGCTATTAAAGGTATATTATGTGATCTTTCCAGGGAACGCCCTCAACATCAAAAAAAAAAAGAAGATTTTCTTGCAGATTTACATTTCTGATCATAAATCGTACATACATTCCAAGTTACAGGGCGATACGATTCTTAATTACTTCAAAATCATGATTTTAGAGTGAAAATAAACTGTCGGATAACACCGACAGTTTATATTTTCACTCTAAATTTACTCTAAAACCATGATTTTGAGGTAATTAGGAATCGTATCGCTCTGTAACTTGGAATGTATGTATGATTTATGATCAGAAATGTAAATCTGCAAGAAAATCTACTTTCTAAAAAAAATAATGAATAGAGGGCGCTCTCTGGAAAAGATCACATAATATGCCTTTAAAGTATTATCCTCCCATTAAAAATATGGAAAATGTGTTGATACAACTTACATTGTGTGTTTTCAAAATGGTCAATACTGTAAAAGTGGAAATTTTTGCGCGTAGAAATTTACGGGCTTCGCACATTTTGAACAATTTTGCTTGTTTTTATTTTCACGATTTTGAGCTTCTGTACGTAGCTTCTGTACATAGACCTACATATAAAATGAATATATTCCCGCGTTTTTATTTTCGCGCTTGCTGATTTTAGCGCAAAAAATTTCCACTTTTACAGTATGCCACTATTTATAAAAATGCCTGATTCACTGGGACTAAGAATTTCAAAACAGCTACCTCAAACATATGACAGGAACTCACTACTTCAAAATTTGCTGTGTGCTTAACACTTTCCACGCGGCAGGCGTCTGCAGACGACATTCCAACATTTCACAAAATGTTTCAAAAATGTCAAAATTACTGTATTTCATTATCATATTTGGAATCACCATGAGATATGCAATGAAATAAGTACAAACATGCTTAGTGTTTGGTCAGTAATCTTTGAGATAGACGTTGAAAATTATGAAAGGTTTCTGAAAAATCTGTTTTGTGTATGGTAAAAATAATAGCCGCGTGGAAAGCGTTAACCCCCTGGGGTCTACCTGTCTATCTTACAGTGGTTCTGATTAGTTTATTACAAAATGTACTCATATGAATAGCCAATTCAAATGCAGCTTGTAAAATGATTCACTCCCATCTTTATCAGGGATACAATTATTCTAACAATGTCTCTCATTGGTGCAATAAATGATGTATCCATCTTTTTAACCAATCAGCCGGTAGTTCTCAGGGGGTTAAACTATCTGCACTTACCTGTAGTACCAATATTCATCCAGACACCACAACCCAACGCAGAACACTTGAAAGACAAAGAAAGGAGCCGTAGCACGCTCAATGAACAGCTCTTGAAACTTTGGTGGGTCCATATTGAGTCTGTCAACAAATATATCATTTGAGAGAATAATTAGCAACATTGTATAGCAAAGTCCAAATGGGAATGAACAAGCATGAATCAATTTATTACAAAGTGAGAAAAAGGCCAGTAGGCCTAACCCCTACAAACAGGCATAACCTTTATGCCTGTTAGTCTTTATGTCTGTGTTTTAACAGACAACAGACTTGTCAACCTTATGTAACAGCTATTAATTATGAATAAGTCGCATGATCATCGGCTTTTTCCCTATTCGCTACACAGTAAACGCAAATATTAACCCCAATTTATGGTCCCATGTCACACACAATGTGGTGTAATTTGTGTTACATGGTCAAAATTGCCAAAAAAGGTATTTTGTTATATGTTTTAGGTATTGCCGCCCTCTACTAATTCATACCACTTTTTTGTTAAAAATTCCTTTCGTTAAGGCAAAATCGGCTAATTAATAGTTAATTAGTCCATTGTTGGCAATGTAAACAAGAATTTTCAAATGCGTTTTTTTCAAATTGGACCTACTGTACTAAAAGAAGCACACAATTGAAGTAATTGGTTGTATCAAACTGATACATACAGAATATATTGAAAACATACTAATACACAAATTGAGTAGTGAAATTTGGTAAAAGATATTGTAATTTGCATATTAATTACAATTTAATTATAACCTTAATTTATGCGGTATACCCAGAATGAAATTATTGTTTATCACTATGTAAAATTACCAAAGTAGTCAAGTTTCAATTTTGAGTCCACTGCATATGATAAATATATACATAAGAAGTAACTTTGTGGTGATGGACACTTTTGTAATTAGTTAATTAAGTTACTTAAGCGATCTTACTAAGTGGCTTCAAGAATTTAAACATCCTCTTTTGGTGTATTAATTTATCCAAAGGTAAATGACTTTAAAATGCTCTAGCATTTCTTTAAAGCATTACTAAATAGGTCCTACATGATTGAATGTATCTCTAAAACATTTTAAACCATGATAACACATTATTTATTAATTATACAGCCAATTAATTAATAATTACCATCGCTATAAATCAGAGAAAACAGAACTTCAGTATGCCCTAATGGGTTGATAAATGGCAATCATTATTTGTTTTAGAGGAATTTGTATTTATTACAAATTTATCTTTAAAATGAGATATTGATGAGGTTGATAGGACAAGGGGTTACGAAAATACAACAATTTATTCAAATCAACACTACGAAAATCTTGTATTTCCCTATGATAATACATTACCCGCACCCGCCTGAGCCGCACCCGCCTGAGCCGCCACCCCTGATTCTTCAGATTTAAACTGCTGTAACTCCGTTATTTAAATTCCTATTTCAATGAGATTTCACACTGTTATATAGACCTATCTCTCAGCTTTAAAATGATGCATCAACCATTTCAATAAGCCAAGGGGTTGTGGTGCTATAAGATTTTAATGACGAAACCATTCGGAAAAATGTAACACCGCCAGCCTTTTAGCATGCCCACCTTATGACATGCGACCTTATATAAATTACTCTAACGGAAAAAGTATTCAACCTATGATAGCAAAAGTATACATTTTTAGAAAGTTCTCAACATGGGCAATTCAAAAATGCAGTTTAAATCAGTGTAGGGGGCATATAGTGAACAAAATATAAGTGTGAACTCTAAAAAAATATTTAAACAAATTGGGGCACATTCATTAGCCTGTATGTTATTTTACCAATATAGTAACCCTTGACAATCATAGATGTGCTTGTTAGTAATTTAATGAGGAATTCAATAACGCAAAGAACATTATGTCATGGGTAGGTGGTATAAGAATTATATGGATCTCAAATAAATATAAGATTTTTTTTTAAAAATCAAACATTGTGAATCATAACATGTTACCACTAGGTCCTACCCTAATTTCAATAGCATAATTGGATTCCTCATGGAATTTCCTTTAAGAAAATGTATACTTTTTATGGGGTAGGGCAAGTAGTTAGAGTGATATGCTAACTTAAAGTGCATATGGCGTAAAATGTTAACAAATCGGACACGCAACGCAAAGGGTGGCGAGTTCAAAACGCATGGCCCTAAATAAATCCTGACCTATTCATTCAAAGCTTTGTTTTCTATGCACCCAACAATTGTTTGTTATCAAAAAGCTAAAAAAAATAAGAAGAGGGTGCAATAACAATGCGAATAACATTTCAGAAATAATTTAATGTTTAAAAGGGTTAGTGACTTTATAGATTTTCATAATGGATCATATCGACAATAACTTGAAATCTACTATCGATATCAATAGATTTTATACCGATTTTTGTGTGTATTACCTCAGTATAGATCATTCTGATACACCCTGTACTGTTGTTGTCAAATCAATGTAGCGCTTCATTGAACAGTAGACAACAGAGTTGATCTTTTGTACACAAAATAGTGGAGAATTTGGCACCTTGAAAGAGATCTTCCAACATTCTTAAGTGGCTGAGGACTGATGAAACAAGCGATTGCTACAAATACAAATGTTGTACGGTTGGAAAGATGAACACATCAGCTTTCCATTGATTTGCTACACAATATAAACATATCACGAAATATTCTAAATAAGGGTAATCAGGGTTGTAGCCAGAGCATTTTGAGTGCCGGGCGCAATATTTCGCTATTTGGGTTCAATATTTCGCTATTTGGTTGCATAATTCTCGCGGCTCAGGGGCCGGGATGTTTTTAGGCTTTTTTAATGCACTTTGGGGGTTCCTGCCACATAATTTCTTGTTTTATGAGGCAGTTTAATGATTTTATCCACAAATTGTGTGCCGGGCGGCCAGCCCAATTCTGGGCCCAGCGCCGGGCGGGCTAGCCCAGTGCCCGCCACTGCCGGCGCCGCCTGGCGTAGCTACAACCCTGAGGGTAATACAAAAAAGTGTACACACTTGTTTAGAGGAGTACATATAGCCCTACTCACTCATTGTCTCCATATTTCCTCTTAGCCTTGGCAATGTCTTCATCCTCCAGGAAACCCTTACAGTTCTGGTAGTCCTTCAATGGCAAGTCTGTAGGGAACGGCACCGCTTCAAATCGCTTCTTCTCCTCGGCATCGTACAGGTACTTTGTCTTCTGGAAGGAGAACCACAGCTGTTGCTCGCCGGTTTCAGGCACCTGTTGGTAAGGGGAAGGTCAATAAAAACCATACAATAATTGATCTAAAATAATCTTAAATGGATGGCCAGAATGATGTCACCCCCTAAGGCCTAAAAAAAAAAGAAGGTTTGATTGGCGTAACATCGCGAAAAAAATAGGGTAGGTAGGTCGGATTTTTTCTTTCTTTTTCTTTTTAAATCTATAAAACGTCTATGAAATTTTATATACCAACACACATACCATACAGACATAAACAAATGGCACAAATACACATTTTCACTGGGGTTTTTTCTTTTTCTCACACACAAAAAAAAAAAAATGGAAAAAAATTGGGGATAAAAAAAATAGGGTCGGTCGGGTTACGCCAATCAAACCTTTTTTTTTTAGGCCTAAGTATGCATATATGCATGACTATGGTCAGCGTATAGTAAAGAGGTATATGGTAGAGGTTCAGACAGGATTTGAGAAGGTAGATCTACATACCTAAATATATCTAAATTGGGTGTAAAAATTGCAATGTATCAGCCTGAAAATTGGGCACACATTTTCACAATTAGGCAAAAAACCCATTGTTGTGATGCCGTCAGCGAGTGACTCTAAAATCTCAAAAATCAGGGTAGCATTTTTTCTTTTTCAAAGATTTAAATTTTACCCAAATTGAAATTATTTTGTCAATTTTGTCTTGACATAAACCACAACAAGGCAGTAATATTTGTCAGCAATAACCAGGCCTTCACGTTTGAAAATTGAAGGTGTGCTTTAAATCGCACTCCTCAAAACATTGAGGTGTGCTGTAGGTGTGCCATAAATTGCACTCCTCAAAAAAATTAGGTGTGCTGTTTTATGACCAAATCGGGATCGTGGAATCAAAACAAACTGCACATTTTTTTTCGAAGTAAAAAAACAGGACCTTAGACGACTCATATTTGACCCTTAATAACCCACATAATACACCTTGACCCACACCATGGGGGATAATAACTCCTAACCTAATATCTTATACTAAATTATTCTTATCAAAAGTATGATTTTTTCAACACTGAAAATGAAAGTGTATATACATACATTAACATACATGTAGGTTTACTTGTCTTAACAGTTAGCCCCAGGAATGGCAAATCTACCTTATTTTGTTGTTGATTAATGTAGATTTGCCATTCCTGGGGCTAACTGTTAAGAACTAAACCTGTATGTTAATGTACACTTTCATTTTCAGTGTTGAAAAAATCATACTTTTGATAAGAATGAATTAAATAATTTAGTATAAGATCTTAGGTTAGGAGTTATTATCCCTAATGGTGTGGGTCAAGGGGTATTATGTGGGTTATTAAGGGTCAAATACGAGTCGTCTAAGGTCCTGTTTTTGACTTAAGAAAAAAGAAGAAAAAAAAAAAAAAAGAAAAAAATTTTTTTTTTTTTTTTTAGGCGTGCGATAAATCGCTCTTCTCGAAACCATTTCAGGCGTGCGATGGCGTGCGATCGCACTCGCACGCCTCAAACGTGAAGGCCTGAATAACAAAAATGTAAGAATTTTATTTTGGCACTTGGGGAAATCACAACAATTTTGTTGGCCTTATTGTGTAAAGGTAGCTTACATGGCTGGCTGCCTACACCCTTGGTGTGTTTGTATATTATGCTCTGTGTGCAAAGCTACACGCTGATATTTTTCTGAAGGATGGTGTTTCAGCAGTTCTATTTTATACATGTAAGAGGGGGTGGGGGGGGGGGGCATGTCAAAACATGTTGTTTAGAAAAATTAACTCTATCTAAATAATCAAGATAAAGTATTTTTAGTGAAAATTGTGAGGGTTAACTTTTGATTAGTGGGTATGCAATTTTGCAATGTGCATACTCACCAGGGCTTGGACTTAGAGTTCCTTTAGTATACTCGATAAATCGCTCTTCTCGAAACCATTTCAGGCGTGCGATGGCGTGCGATCGCACTCGCACGCCTCAAACGTGAAGGCCTGAATAACAAAAATGTAAGAATTTTATTTTGGCACTTGGGGAAATCACAACAATTTTGTTGGCCTTATTGTGTAAAGGTAGCTTACATGGCTGGCTGCCTACACCCTTGGTGTGTTTGTATATTATGCTCTGTGTGCAAAGCTACACGCTGATATTTTTCTGAAGGATGGTGTTTCAGCAGTTCTATTTTATACATGTAAGAGGGGGGGGGGGGGGGGGGGGCATGTCAAAACATGTTGTTTAGAAAAATTAACTCTATCTAAATAATCAAGATAAAGTATTTTTAGTGAAAATTGTGAGGGTTAACTTTTGATTAGTGGGTATGCAATTTTGCAATGTGCATACTCACCAGGGCTTGGACTCAGAGTTCCTTTAGTATACCCTACCACTGCATGTCTTCAATGGGGACTTTTAAAGAACGACTAATACACTTACACAGTGAGGAATACAAATGGTAGGGTATTCTAAAGCTTACCCCAGGGCTCAAAATAGACTGGGCTACGGGTGATTAGCCCCCTAATTTTACAAAATAGCCCCCGAAAAAATATCAATCAATCTTGCTTTTGATCGGCTCCACACTACTAACTAAGAGTGTATGATATACCTACAGGGGTGTGGATACAATTTAGGATGACATTCGCATTGATTTGCGGTTCCCCAGGTGCACTGTAACACCTAGCCCTTCCTTGGCTTTCACCAGACATTTTACCCTACTGACCATAGGCCTACTAGGAAAACTATCCAAAATGGGGTATTACATTACCCTCTAATGCACCTGCAATTCACTTACTCTATCAAGATGAAGCTTTAATATTTCAGGGTAGCCATTGTTTGCTGTAGGGACTACTTTCACCCACTCTGCCTGATAAGGTCCACTTGCCTGAAAAATATAATGAAATTGCATGTATTAATTAAGATACAGTATTTAACCTTTCTACACTCCATTCTGCCTCAAGTGTGAATGTAACTAAAAACATCAGTGTGCATGGGGTGAACAACATAATAATAATAATAATAATACCGTTCTTATATAGCGCTTTCCACAATGCAAGGACAGTCCCAAAGCGCTTTTTAGCCAATTATTATCCAGTTTAGATATCAGCATCCTTTGGTCGCTACCGTTCAACAAGTACACAAGCCTATCAGCACTACTTAGATTTTGATACCCTAACAGCTCCCCAAATATCGCTTGGGTCGACGAGGCAATAGAGACTAAGAATCTTGCCCAGGGATTCAAACACGTTGGCTGTTGGCTGTAGCGGGGCTAGAACTCACAACCTTTGTATCATTCGTCCAGTGCCTTATCCACTCGACCACACATGTACGCGTAATTAGCTATGCACAATGCATACATCTGCCTTTATAGTTTTAAATTGCTCCATTGTGTTCAGGAAATTCACATTGCACATAATACTCCATGCTCAATCTGTTCTCCCAGCCATTAGTTTATTTTTCAGATACCAGATGGTATACTTGGACCTCCAGTTATCTTTGTTACTTGCGACTCCGCAAGTTCCTCATGAAGACGTCTGATTTCGGCTTGCAGATGTGATATGTTGCCTTGCGTGCCCTCGTTGACTAACGCTTTGTTTTTGATCATCTTTGCTCTTCTTGCGAAATTGAATGTCGACAAAGTTTCACCAATGCACTTTGCTCCAGGGTGTACGTTAGCAATGATAAATGTCTTAGCATTTCCTCCGAGAGCAAAAAGCTAAGCTTTGAATCCCTGTATGGCACATGCCTGATCTTTCCATGTGCTATATCTACCAGTGATGATGTTACAGAGAGCAGACAGCAAACCTGACTCCCGATGTCTTTGTGTCATGTTGGCGTTCGCTTTATGCCAAGTCTACAAAATGGAGCTGGGACACTCCGATCGGATGTTGGAAACACCAGCTTTCTTTTCCTTAGATTCAATGCTGACTGTAAAGACAGCTCATGACTACGTGAACTCTCTCTATTCACAAATGTTGATGCAACTCTGCGGTTTATCCAACCGGATGATAGCACATTGTAAGCTTCTGCTGGGTTATTGACAACCCTGTAAACAGGAAAAATAATTTGGGAGCTATTGGCTCCTAAAGGAACGAGAGCATCAATGATGCAGAAGCTCAGCTAGCGACAAGCTATAAATTTCATGTATCCATTAGCAGGGGTCGCATTCTGACACGTCTGCGCATCCTAGACCTCTCACTTTGTTGTAGTGACGCGTCAGATCTCTAATTGGAAAGACTGCGGGTCCCGATCAAAATTGAAGGGACCCCTTAAATTTGACGATGTATGGAAATGGAAACCTTAAGAAATTCTGTAAATTACATATCCATCCTTCGCTCACAATATAAATTCATTAAAACTGTCCGTAAAAATGTAAAATTTTCAAATACCCAAACTTCAGGACCCCTCAATTTTGTTGGGGACCCTTAAATTTGTTTTTTTGAAGTCCTACAGGGTCCTGAAAAAAGTCATGAGACCTATTACATTTTTGATCCAGCTCTATCCCTGTCCATTAGTGACAAGCTGTCAATTTCATGTATTGGATAGATTAGGTCCATAATGTATTGGTTGAGCTATGAGGTGTTTTCTTTAAAAATATTTTTAAAACTCAGTAAATCACCCAATTTTATCATTATAAAGTTTTGGATCCAATGTCATTCACACTTGAACAGCTCAAAACATAATATGTATGCACAAAAATTATCATTTTTTATGTTTACCACTTATTTTACAACTTGACCTCAGATCACATTTGACCATAAAAGGTGACCTTAATAGGTGACCGTTGACATATGAATGATTAAATAAATAATTAGACACAAAAAAACAATGTAAATAAACCTCAAATACATCATTTTAGGACTCTGATGAGCTTTTACATTGCCTCTTAGATTTTATAGTCTGTTATATCCAGTACCCACTGGCATGACTGGCTTGGTAAATTAAATTATGCCTACCTACACTGGCGAATTCTGCAACTTTTCAGCATTTTACTCAGAACTTTCAATGGATATTTCAACTTAATGTGCACTTTTTAATTCTGCCGATCCCCAAGGATAGTTTAGGGGGCAATGTCTTGCTACACGTCCCGTAACTCAAGTGCGCATGCTCAAACCAATTAAAATATGTTGTAACTATACACGATTTATTCTTTATCGTTTAGTAAGTGTACATACTTCAATCTCGTTGGTTAACACGTATGAAATCTGATCCATATCGTGTAAACAACAAGTCAAACCACACGATATATTCCCATATCGTCGATTAACTGCGTTACCAGATGGTGCGAAATGATATTACGTGTAAAGCGATTGCTTTGCGTCTGTGGAAGAGTTGCTTAAAATATGAATAAAATGGCGGATGATTTAAATGCAACCGAGTCGATTTCTGTTACATTCTGAGGCCGAAATATACCGCAAAAAGGTCTAACCCACGCCATAAAATAAATGATCTGCATATAACCTAACCAGACATGTTTTGGGCCATATCACATTCGGCATGCGGCCTCATGTGATATGACATGCCAAACCATAGGTATTTTTCCGTATTGTGTGAACATGCAGGGGATAACTAATAGTACGGGACGTGAGGCAAGATATAGCCGTTTAGGGAGTGTTCAGAAATACTTGGGGCCTGGGGGGTGGCCAACTTGCAGTTTTGGGTTTCTGAACTTTTTTGACGTAGCTAGGTTATTCATATTGGGGGCGAGAAATGAGAAAGAACCAACAAGACTTTTGTGAGTCAAGAACTGTGCAATTTTTTTTGACTTTACACCTACTTTTGGAACGATTGAGGTACATTTTTGCCCCGGTGGTTTCAGTCAACATTGACTTTGGGTACGCATGATCGTTCCAAAACTCGCGGAAAAGGGCGGTTTTCTGTATCATGTCCGCGGACATTCCGCGAACATTTTATGTCCACGATTTTCCTAAATTAGGGGTGCTTTTTGAAGCTATGTCCGCGACAGGGCTGGAAAAGATGCAAGGTTTCCCTGCAAGAGAAATTTGACAAAGTTGGATTTACCGCTGGTTTAGCGGCGGAGGGGGCGGCCCCCCATAGAACCATAAAGGGCACATGCAATGCAAATACAAGTGGTGTGATTTGAGTCAAGTCTACGAGGAGGGACCAGAAAGCATTCATGGGCGATTCCACGGTAACACGCGTTACATTTAAGCGCGCCATTCTTTATTCTCCACTCTATAACTGTAAAAGTAATTTGAATGAAGTTTTCATCTTTTGTATTGTAATACCCAAGACTTAAGGCTAGATCCTCATGCTAACACCAATATGAAATATTAGCTCTTGTTAATGTCAGACCGCTCCGAATATTGGTAACACGCGTTACGAAAAAAGACGCACTAAAAAAAATCCCAACTTTGTTTTGCTTGTGTATTTCAACTAACCAACCTACAATCAATTGGTCACTACTGTAAGCAAGTACCTTTATAAGGTTTATAAAACTTACTAGAATAATAACAATAATTAAAGTTCTCATTTTTTTGTAAAATGCAAAATAGTCGGTAACACGTGTTACGGTAACACGCGTTACACTTTGTCCAGCCATAATTTATTAGCCTTAGATTCTTTATTATATTTCTAAATTAAAATTAATTTTGACTTTGGCAATTGAACTAACATATTAACCATAAATAGTGATAAATAACACTTGAAAATGTGAGGTTTTAGCACGTTTTCCTGAATATGAGTTTGGTAACACGCGTTACGACATTTTGATGGCCTATTGCAGAGTGGTGGTTATGAATTTATCTAATTGTTTACTATTTTTAAATAGGGCCTAACTAGTAGAATTAAAATTATAAGTGGCGTAAATTAAAACCAAATCAATAAAGTAAATATTTTCAAAAAAGTGTTGCTCCGGTAACACGTGTTACCATTTTTGGGGTAAGAAAAGTAGAATTTTTTCATAGTAAACATTAGCCAAATGTTGTAACATTTTTTTCCTAAACCTTTGCATGAGCTTTGAACAACATAGAGGTAAAAATAAATCTTTTGGAGCAATTTTCAGTTTTTTTGCTCCGTCACATTTTCATGGAATCGCCCATATGTGCTAGTTGATTATGACATCAATTGTGGAACTATTGATAGCTCTGTGAGTACTATGAAAAGAAAATTCCAGGTGACTGGTTTGAATCTATTCATGATACTCACTGATAATCAATATACCACAAATGATGTCATTTGTGGCGTGTTCATTTTTCTGGCCCTGTTTATTGTAATGGAATGTCCCACAAAGACTTGTAGCAGGATTATCATCCCTTTTCCTGTGCCCTTTAAGCTTTTTGGAAAATTAAGGTCCAATTGATGCCATGGTGCATCATATTATGGAATATCGGCTGTATAATGCCTAATACTCTAAAAAAACTCTTAAAAAAAAAAAAAAAAAAAAATTAGGGGGCGGGGGGGGGGGGGGGGGGGGGGGGGGTAGGGATTTCCTGCGATATGGCAACATTTCCCGGCACAAGGAGCTTGCCGATTTGCCCTCTTATTCCTGCCCTGGTCCGCGATTTCCCTAAATTAGGGGTGTTTTTTGAAGCTTTGTCCATGTTTTCCAAAAATAAGGGGTCATTTTGAAACCTATGTCCGCGATTTAACAAAATTAGGGGTGTTTTTTGTAGAGGTTTATGTACGCGAAGAAGAAAATAAAATAGAATGTCCTCGTTTTTCCCGCAAATAGAGGGACTATATATAAAGTGTCCTTGGAATGGTGAAAAAGGGGGGTCATTTTCAGGCAAAATGTCCGCCTTTTAGTACGAAAAAGGGGGTCAAATTGGCAAAATTGTCCGCGAAACACCTTCAAATAGGGGGTATTTCAAGATCCTGGAACAATCATGTGTTACCCCTCTGAATACGAAGAGAGAACACCAGGATTTTTTCATCTGTGTACTTTTGACCATCATAATTCCATGATTCCATTCAATATTATTGAATTATTATATTAAACAGTTGTAATTTTATCTATACCAACACTTCACAACAAGGTCATGGCCGAAATTTTATAATACAGTGTAGCTATTGATATACTGTAAAAGCTGAAATTTTGGCGGCGGTTTTATTTTGGCGAAAATTATGACACGCCAAAATAATGATTTCAACATTCATGCAGTGCATCCAGAAGGTCACCCACGAAAAAAACAATTCACGAAATGTCTATGATATCAAAATGTGCGAAAATATCTGTACACGAAAATATTGGCTTTTACAGTAGCACACTTTGTCTGCTGGTGGATTGACTGATAAACAGTCATTATATTTGTCCATTGATATGTTGATTCAGGAGTGTGAGTGTGACAGTAACAATAATTGTTTGTTTGGGCAAGCTTTTGAAGACAGGCAGTGGTATAAGGCAACAAAGAAAAAATGTTTGTTTGTCCATAGAGGTCCAAAAAAGGTAGGGTCTGTAGGTTGGATAATTTTTATTTTTTAAATACGGATATTGTATTTGGGAATATAAATTTGGCATGAATACTGTGAATGATAGTCATCCAAACACAAAACACATCACTTTGATAGTATTGAACTTTTTTTCATGAGTTTGTTAGAATTGAAATCCTGCTCGGACAGATTGTCTGTATAAAGTTGCAATATTGTAGTACTGGTTGCAACACTCGGTCAAAGGGTATTTTTTGTAACAAATTTGCAATGCGCAGATACCGTGAACATGTTGTCGGTCGCCGCCATTTATTATGATAGAAAATTTGCAAAAAGTGAAATAACATAGTGGTGATGTTCTGTTAGATATATATACGTGAAAGTATTACTAAACCTATTTTTTCCCGAACTAACAAAAGAAATGTTTTATATTATGTTGAAATCAGCTTACAGCGTACGAAATTAGGAATAAGACGGTCCTTTTGGCCATTTAAATTGCTCAAAAAAAAGTTATTTTAAAAAAATAATAGAAAATAAAAAATAATATGGTCGGCACCAAGGTACACGGTCGGTCGGATGTGGACAAACAAACAAAAAAGTATTCTTGGCCTAAAGGAACTCCTGTTTGTTTTGAATTTGACACAAGCTCAAATAATGATCAACAATTTCTTGATGCACCCCAGGATGCTTCACTTTCATCACATGACCAGATGACCTTCAGTTGTTAATTACTTTAACACATGTGTGACACTGTTTGTTCTGGTGATATTAAGCCCTGCTAATACTGTAGGGGCGCTAAGCATTATGGGGTACATCAAGAAATCTTCTTTGAATAATGATAGTGATAAATGACTTGCCTTGCATGTGCTTGCTTGACCTGGACGAGTTTCAAGACACCCTAGTTTTTTGGTTAAACCTTTAATAACATTTTAACGCAAGTGAAAAACGTCAGGAAATGCATCTCATATGTTGTATCGTAACATATCTAGAAGATATGCCGAGTCACTTTTTTAAATGTTTTATCTGTTTTGTCTTAATTGCCATTTTCTGGGCCATTTTTACTTCCTAGCGTTTAGAAACTATTGCCATTCAACATGCTATCACTGACCTTTCGAACGTGATAATAAGAGCCTCATCCTACTGTAGTAGGCTGAGCTAAAAAATCTAGTCGCCAGTAATTTTATTAACTTTGGTAACCATTAGCCCCTAATAAAGGCAAAAATTCTAGTCGCCAGTCAATGTTCAATATCTTCAATAATGTCTTGTTCACTCAGTCCAACGTCTGACATAACATGTATCGCATCGCAAAATGCTCCACAAGACAGCATGTTTGTGATGCAACTGCAAAGCTCCATCGCATATTTTGCGATGCCATATTTTGACTAGGAAGTACGAACAATGTCCAAGTTCTCACGCAACACACAAGCAAGGCCACAACATTACGAAACAAAACCAACAAAACTGAAACAAACATGGCGTCGAAAATTCTATAAGCGCGGTATTGGATTGGTGAATTCGCCAAATTTGCATACTGACAGAAATTCATTTTAGTAGGAATAATTGACCAATGACAACTAAATGCACATTCGTATGTAGTTGTTTAAGATTTCTTAATTATATTTCTTGGCGACTAGTTAGCAATTTCTTAGGTCGCAAATGGCAATCGCGTGTGGAAATATGATCGCAATGGCAAATATTTGGACGCATTTGCGACCGATTTAGTCGCTATTTACAGGGTTGGTTATTGACAACTTGTTCAATAAGTCCATCTATTCTCTCTGAGCTGTAGGCCTGTTGATGCCTGATCTAACGGATCAAACACTTGCTCATTGTAGATCTCAAGGAAGGATACTCGACACAGGAACTCAAAACGATCGCCAAACGGTGGCAACGACGCTCCTTCTGCCCCACCAAGTGAAGATGGTAGACAATGGAAACATCGCTTCTTGGATGCTATGTTTCTGAGAGAGAGAAAGGAGATTATGAATTGAAGTTCATTAAAGAAAAGATGGCACAATTGGAGGAGCTGGCCCAGAAAAGGGAGAAAGCCTTACAGTCTAGCAAAATGGTGGTTAGGTTTAGGGATAGCACCATATCTAGACTGGAGAATGCTGGCAAACAGGGTGATCAACCGGATGAGACTATTGCAAGCTTAAAAGATGAAATCAAAGTGCTTCAGGACCAGGCAGCATATAATCCAACCATCACCAAGTATGCTGTGGAGAACAACAGTATCAGGCAAGAAGTCTATAAACTGAAGCATTTCAGACAGTGCAGGCTAACAAGGAATATAGCAAGGAACAGGATGCGGCATTGGAGAAACTCTTTGGTGATCTCGGTGCAGAATTAGAAGGAGGACCATGGGTAGGCGTCACATCGCCCTCGCCAACCCCATCCTCATCTAGTGATAAACTACCAGTGTCAACTTTTCGATGGTAGTCTTGCTTCAAATGGCTTCCATAGCCCAAGCGCGCAATCAAATTCCACGTCAACTGCCTACTTATGTGGAGCATGTAAAGAACCTGTTACATGGGAGGAAAAAGGTGTCATGTGTGAGGACTGCGAGGTCTGGTATCATATCCACTGTCAAAATATCAATGATTCATCATATGAAGCACTTTGGTGCAACTAGTGTTGTTTGGACATGCCTTGTTTGCAATGGACCTAATTATAGCTCTGTGCTTTTTGATCTACACGGTATTGAGACAAGGAACAGTTTTAGTATTTTGGACGAACTAAGTGATCTTAGTTTTGACTCCGTTAACTCTGAAATTATCTCTCATCTGCCAAAAGCCACTTCGTCGCCAGTGAAGCCCAGGCCTAATCGCATTCTTGGGCCACGACCACTCAGAATCATTAATGTCAATTGCCAGTCGTTAAAAAACAAAAAGGGTCCTTTTTACAATGTCCTCGACAGCACTAAGCCTGACATCATCATCGCCACGGAGACATGGTTCAATAGCAGTATCAATAACTCGGGAGTATTTTAGCTCACAATTTACCATCTATAGACGCGATAGAAACGCTGTCACTGATGGTGGTGGTGTTATTCTTGCTGTTAACAGTGATTTTGTAAGCTCTCGGGAAGAGAAACTGGAATCGCCATCCTCTGAAACCATTTGGGTGAAAGTCAACATCACAGGTTGCAAATCCTTGTTCATTGGTGCTTGCTATCGTCCCAAACAAGGGGACGTAGAGACGGTTGACTATCTAGAATCTTGCCTGAATAAAATCACCAGGAAAGGCAATAGCTCTATCCTCCTGGGGGGCGACTTCAACTTTCCAGGACTAGATTGGAAAACACGCTCTCTGAAACCTAACAAACTACCCTAATCTTCATCGCAAATTTGTTGAAATCTTGGATGATAATGCACTAACGCAACTCATTACTGAACCAACTAGACTCCAAAATACTCTTGATTTGATCATTACAAACAGACCTAGCCAGATCAACAGGACACATGTTATCCCGGGCATTAGTGACCACAGCATTGCTTATACGGAACTGGACATAAAGCCTTCTCGTAAAAAACAAGTTCCACGCCAGGTACCTCTATACAGGAAAGCCAACTGGGAGGGTTTTCGTCGACACTCGCATGATCTTGCTAATAAAATCCACAAAGCAGAGTCAACATCATGATCTGTGGTGTATGTTTAAGCATGGACTCGATGCAGGAATTAAGAAATTCATTCCACATAGAAGAGCTAAAACAAAAGACTCCCAACCATGGATTAACCTTGATCTCAAAAGAAATATCCGGAGAAGAAACAAAGCCTTCAAAGCCAGCAAAAAAGGTGGACGCCTACGGGATGAAAATCGTTTCCAGCGGTTGAAAAAAGAAGTGCAAAAAGATCTTCGCAAATCCTACTGGGACTACATCAACAGTGTGGTATCCCCACAAGAGTCTGACCAGAGCACCTACTGTGGTATGAAACGTTTTTGGACTTTTATCAAGCATAAAAAATCTGACTTCTCCGGTGTCACTTCCCTCAAAGTCAATGGTAGATTGGTATCTGACGCAAAACTGAAAGCGGAGGCACTTAACCAGCAGTTTCAGTCGGTATTTACTAAGGAAACTGACTTCAATGAAACTCCACCTCCTCATAACTTTCCCAGCATGCGTGACATTAACATCACCACTCCAGGCGTCTTGAAATTATTACAAAACTTAAAACCAGGAAAAGCTGCTGGTCCTGATAATATAAGTCCCTGTGTGCTTAAAGAACTTGCCGATGTCATCGCAGATCCACTCACAAGGATCTTCAGAAAGTCGCTTGCAGAGGGTGTTGTACCAAAGGAATGGAAGCATGCCAATGTGACCCCAATTTTCAAGAAAGGCCAGCGGTACGACCCTTCAAATTATCGGCCAATTAGTCTCACATGTGTTGCCTCAAAAATTATGGAACACATTATCTGTAGCAATGTTATGGACTTCGCTGCTCGCCACAATATTTTCTATGCACTCCAGCATGGCTTCAGGGATAAAAGATCCTGTGAAACACAACTCTTAGAACTCATCCAAGACATTGCCAACAACATGCAAGATGGTTTGCAGACCGACGTGTGCGTACTAGACTTCTCCAAGGCCTTTGACAAGGTTGGCCATAAAAGACTGATAGAGAAGCTCAAATGGTACGGCATTGACAGCGAAACCAACACTTGGATTCAGAGTTTCCTCAGCGATCGTACCCAATCTGTTGTTCTGGACGGTGTTGCATCAAATAAAGCCCCAGTAATCTCTGGCGTGCCGCAAGGATCTGTTCTTGGGCCCTGTTTGTTCCTTTTCTACATCAATGACATTGCTCAAAATCTAAATTCTACAACACGTTTGTTCGCCGATGATACCATGATCTATATGACCGTCAAGAGCGAGGAAGATGCCCAACTCCTCCAGAATGATCTTAACACCCTGTCACAATGGGAAAGTAAGTGGATGATGGAGTTTCATCCTAAAAAATGCGAGATCATTAGCATCACCAGAAAAAGACAACCCACTCATTACAACTACGTCCTCCATGGCCAACAATTAGAACATGTGGATCACATTAAATACCTCGGGGTAACCATCGCAAGCGATCTACGCTGGGATAAGCACATTGATCTCATCACAACAAAAGCAAACAACACCCTAAATTTCTTGCGAAGGAACATCAACATCAGAAATACCAACGTCAAACAACAAGCCTACAAATCCTTAGTTAGACCAATCCTGGAATATAGCAGCACTGTATGGGATCCCAGCACCTGCACCCTCTCCAACAAAGTTGAGAAAGTACAACGGCGTGCAGCACGATTTGCATTACATCGATACCAGCGAACAGAAAGTGTTACTGCAATGTTAGACGAACTCAACTGGCCTACTTTGGCCTCTAGACGCAGACTGGCAAGATTATCAATGTTTTACAAAATTCACAATCAACATGTTGCCATTGACCCAAGCAACTACATGTATCTGGTCTCCAAACAGCTACAAAAGCCCACTCGCGTAGAAAACTCATGTGCCTACAACATTCCATATTCGGCTAGAGACTATCATTTGTCTACATTTTTTCCCCGCACCGTACGCGATTGGAACACCCTCCCCCAATCTACTGTCCAGCGCCCTACTGTAGAGTCATTCAAAGGAGCTCTCCAGTTAGACTAGCCTGCACACAGCCTACCAATCAGTGCAAGAGTCTTCAAATCTGAAGTTGGCACTATACTGGATGAAGGGATGAAGACTTTGGAGAAACACAAATGTTTCAATCACAGACAGATACTACCAAACAGGAGTTGTCAGAACACAAGGAATAGGTCAGAAAGAATCGTATGGAGTTGGAATCAAAATCGTGAAAATCACATTTTTGGTAAAACATCACATTTGTTGGCACTTTTTGGTCTATAATTCAAAAAATAAATAAGATATTAGAAAAAGAAGAAGCCTCCTAGGGAATTTTATTAGGATTATAATAAATCAATTTTGAGCTATCTTGCACGAACCTAAAATGGGTAAAAAAACATGTTTTTATAATTTTTTCCAAAATGGTCAATTTCATGTTCATGACTGGATTCATTGAACCCTTTCCTTCAAAAAACTGTATACTTTTATATAGATTAAATGAAGAATGAAGAAGTTACGGCAGTTTTACGGAGGCTGTACCTGCGAGTCCACACCCCCCTTAAAACCAGACCATGTGTACTAAACTGTGTTTAAGATTTTCACAAATTGATTATATTTATTTGTAAGCTAATCATACACTCTCTAGTGGTGTCGAACCAATCAGAAAGCAAGAAACTAAAATATGCGGAGTGCATTGAACGTGTCTAATGCACTCCGTGCGCGCACCTCTCCCTTTGATTTGATTCGTTGTTCAGGAATCGTGGGTTCACTGATTTTTACTGCGGGTGTTAGGGGTCGAAAATTATCGCCATTTTCACTTACGTACAGAGCGTACGTAACTTTTTACCCCCTCCCCCCTCGAGTTACGTACGCAATAAATGGCAACATTTTCATGGCTTGATATACCGTCATGTTTGATTAAAAACCATTGTATTAAAGACGAATTGCCGTATACAACATAAGAAACTGTACTGTACACAATAGAGAAAAATAAACTTATTGTATATCTCTGGTGTTGATTCTGCCGTTCTTTTCTTTGGTAAAAATTATCATTTTCTTTGATAAATAATTATCAAAAATTATCAAGATATTTTGAAACAAATGGCACATGTTTTAAATGCTTTTAAATACAGAAATGATAAACAACAACACTAGGAACTTGAGCCGTGGATTGTTTTAAAAAACACAGAAGCAAAATTGCTTCGTGTACATGAAACATTTTTGTCAGTGGCGTAGCTAGGTATTTCATATGGGAAGGGGGGGGGCAGAAATGACAGTGAACCAACAAAATTATTATGGCAAAAGAAATTTGCGCGTAGAGTGCGAAAATGTTTGACATTCCCAATTTTTTGCTATGATTGAGGTACATTTTAGCTCTAAACAAGTTTATACCCATAAATATTGCATTTTGGAGACACCACATGTGCGTGTAGCGCGCGAAAAATTTCCATGATTATTCTTTTATTTTGTACTTAAAAAGAGTCCTGCCTCTCAAGATCGCCATTTAAGTTACGTACGGTTGGGGTATATTTTGACCCCCACCCCCCTGTTACGTACGCTCTGTATGTAACTGAAAATGGTGAAAATTATGGACGACCCCTTAGCAAACTTGTTATACATGTTTTTATTCGTTTTTACATAGATCAAAAATTATGCTCAAATTGTGAATTTTGATTTGTAAGTGTTGTGTATGAATTAGGTCAATACATGTTTTGTTTTTCAAAAAATTAGAAAAATCAATGCACTTGCGCAAATGTTGATATGCTCACAATAGCACTCCCCTTCGGGGTCGTGTCATTATTCACACATCAACGCGCGTGCATTGATTTGTCTAATTTCTCTAGAAACAACACATACCAGCCATTCCACGTAAGGGTTGCAAAAAACTCAAAAATTGAAATCAAAGGGATTCAAAGGAATTCATTTCAGCCAGTTATATTTCATTAGAGTAACACTAAAACCATTCAAATTTCAAAGATTTTTCAAACTAGACCCTTTTACTGTATATTTACGGCCTCCTGAACTTGTGGTCAAAAAGAGGGCTCGGGGGTACAAATCACAAAGCAAAGAAAAAAATGGAGTTAATTCACAAGCTGCTGCTCAGTCTGCATTTATAAGATAGCTGTTGCATGTAATTTGACAAAACATCGGGTATTTTGTTCAATGCCATTAGCATTTTTCCAATAATTTCTTCACGAAAACACCCTAAAAATATGTCACGCGAGTCACAAAATAAAACAATCTTTTAATATTACTAAAAAAAATAAAGAGATTCAACTAATATAATAGTGGATGCAATTGAGTTAGTGGTGCTTTATCAAATATAAAAATAAAAAAATAATTTGCCCTCCATGCTATGCCCTACTATGAGCTACTATGTCACGCGTGTGAGACGGTTTTTGTACTCACTGACTACGAGGGATTGACACTGGTATACTGGAGACGTGGCGAAATTATATAACTTTAATTCTATTTTATTTCTGATAAATTCATAAACAGAAATAGAAATTATGCCAACTAAAAGATGATGAAATAATAATAGTCCTGGTTGTGCAACAAACAAGCCTGTTGCACAAACCAAACCAGGGAACAGAATGACTGTCTATGTGGCAATTCCACATAGACATAGCTTGGGCTTTTACAAGCCAAGCTAGGGCGTGCATCAATGAACACCAACACAGGTGGCAAACAAAGGAATCGAACTAAGGTCTTTCGAATTGCAAATAGTAAACAGGCATATATGATCTGAATAAATGAATACATTAAGGGAGTCGGTGTTGCCAGAATAAATAACTAAATAAAGGTGTATAAAATACACTGCTACAATAGCACACAGTTTCAAAAGAGGTGTCCTCACCGCTACTTAGCGAGAGCACAAAAATGTCATTTGGATAAAATTAAATTGGTGCACAAAAAGTTTTGATTTTTTGTGATGAGGGACAAATAATACTTTCGGCATGTAAACAAAAGAGAAAAGTGAATATACAAGTGCAAAACATAAGTTATTCATTGTTTTATATCAAAATAATAAGCACATCTTACACTACAATTTTAAAAGTACTTTTCATATCCAAAATATAAATACATTGTAACGAATGGATACACCAAAGTGACATTGTATACTTTATAGTGAAATAAATTCACCATTAGAATTATATCAAGTTTAAAAAAGTTAAAAAAACAACAAATGTGGAAATGATGCTTGATTTTCTTTGACTATTTAAATGCTTCTCATGGGTATTTCTTAAAATTAATAACTGTAAAAATTGGCATTAACAAAAAATATTGGCATGATAAAATTAGTTAAATAGCCTAACCTATGAGTTTTTTATGAAGGGCCTAAACTATGGCGAGTTGGCAAAAACGACCAACCCAATAAAATATGAAACAGGCACAAGGAAAACAGACAAGGACAAACAACTAATATTGCTATGCAAATGTATGTGTTTATGCTATGCTTGGTTATGGTTATGCTATGCATTATCTATGGTAAACGTTTCTGCGTCGCGTCTCATGGGTACAACTTACTTAACTACAACATGATTTTTAACTTGATTCAAGAATTAATCTAATTGAATCAAATATATATGACATAATTAATTGATCGGACCGGCTTCACCTCGTCGCGCAATTATTATGCTCTAAACAAAACAAAAAAGTGTGTCACACAATTATTATGATAATCAGTAACAATTGGGACGAAATTCTACATAATCTTTGGATCGGATTCAACCATATCGCACAACTATGTTTTAAACTAAAATTCTGATAGGGCCTACAGCACCTAATTAGTGCCATAGCACAATTCGCTCGCATGCAAAACTAAATTATTATTGCCGCATTGATATTGGTAATCAGATATCGCTTGCCACATATAAATAGTGATATTGTACATCAGATATCACAAATCTCGCTTGCAAATGCAAAAGCTAAATAGTATTACATGAATACTGCGCAGTATAGATATTGATAATCAGATATCACTGCCAACATTGAGTGATCACTCCTTACCATAACGAATGATTGAAATTGCCATTACGTGTAGCAGGAATTCTACTGTATAGAACAAGCATTGATCACAAAACTAAAATATTTGACATTACTTCAGTGCTCTTTAAAAGCACTAAATACCATAAATTGGTTAATTGAATTACAAACAAAAAGGCATTTCTGCAAAAAGCTGATCATGGTAAACATGAGCAATTTTAAATATGAGTATTGTGTAACTCACATAATTGCCTAAAAATTGAATGGTCATTACAGGTGAATAATGTTGAATAAACCATATTTTCACCAGAAATGGGAATTAGGATTGATCCCATTGTGATGAATATTAACATCATCACTAACAACTCATTACTTTTAGGACAAGCCATGATATTATAAAATGCAAACATTGAATCCTAAAATTACAAATTTCAAACAATAATTTCACAAAGTTCAGTTGATTGCACACTTGCTGGGCGAGACATTTTCTGTCTTGTAAGTGAGTATGCTGGGCGAGACATTTTCTGTCTTGTAAGTGAGTATGCTGGGCGAGACATTTTCTGTCTTGTAAGTGAGTATAACTATACACACGATTAGCTCTGTTTCATAGCTCTCATACGTCGTGATACGACTCAGTATGAGAGCTATGAAATGAAAGCATATGTTCGTACGCTGGCGATTTTCGTTTCTAGTTTGCCTATTTCTAAAACAATTGAATACACTATACCTGGGTTATACATGTGCTATGTACTGTTATTGCATCCTAGATACATTTTCAGCTCCATAAATGCTACTCAAAATGAAATATTAATGATATAAAATCGGCCCTAATCACAGCGAAATGAAAAGTCGTCAGCAAAGATGGAAGTCAATTCGTGGTAGTTTACGATTGGTTCCGAATATTTTCAATTAGTCTCGTTCCACGTTTTACTCCTCATGGGTGTACGCGTGTGTGCAAACATAGTAAATCACTAGGCGGACAACCAATACTACGATTTACGAATGCGATCAACTGTTAACAACAGCCTGGTTCCAAATTGTTGGCACCAGGCTGCTTTTAGTGAGATTCCGAAGAACGCACGTGACCTGTTTTCCGAAGATTTCTGATCTCAATTTTAAATGGTCTATTACCAAACTATACAATGTTCTAACATATTTGACATTTAAAACCATCCAATACGACAAATTATGTACAATTAGGGTCCTGGGTATGCAGTTTTCATTACGTAAATACAAGAAAGGGAATTAATGCGCTGTGCAAATGGAAGAACGCTATTTCATATGAACTCTCCGTATCGACCCTAGGTACATCCCCAAGTCTTCAAAATTACCGTACAAAAGCTGTACAAATATAGCCTGCAAGATAGCAACGTAGAGGGCGACGGAGAGTTAGTCTAATCGACCCTGAATTGACCCCTATTTCTTAGGCTGATTCCCGGTACCCAGAATCCCTTTTGGATGAGTTGTGTGGAGCCATTGATGCAGGGACCAAGCAAACTCGACGGCATTGAAGAACGGTAATCATCTAGTCGTTAAAAAACCTCTAAAATCTCCAGAATTCGTGAGCGTAGAATTACATCGATGGTATCAAAATAATCCGTAAGTATAGTTCTATAAGTAAGGATAACTTAAATTTAACTACCAGAAAATTTATTTTTTGTTATGAAACAAATACGACGTAGGAAGTCAATGCTTGTTTTTGTAGCTAACACACGATGATGTTCTACAGTCATCAAAAAAAGTAACTATACAGGTGATAAATTCGCTTTTAACTCTTAAAATATATATCCTACCTAGAAATATGAAATAATAAAGTTGTTGAAAAATTTGTCTTCTTTAATATGAGATATTGCACGCTAGGATCGGGTGATTATTGAGGAAGTGGCACTCAAAAATGTAAGGGGGAGTCTGATTTTCATTTTCACATTTTTATTTTCTACACGCGGACCAATCTACGGGTACCTTATCGATTACCGGTAGTGCAATTGGGGGATGCATGCGCAGGTTGGACAGTCGGCCGCATTGTTCCGATGGATCAATACGCCACACACACGCTACCTGTCGTTCTCTCCCCCGTGTTGAAACGTAAAATGTGAATTTGAAATTGTGACTTTATTTTACATTTTGGATTGTCGCTTCTTAAATATTCAACCGATCCTAGCGTGCAATATCTCATATTAAAGAAGACAAATTTCTCAACAACTTTATAAATTAATATTTCTAGGAAGGATATATATTTTTAGAGTTAAAAGCACATTTATTACCTGTATAGTTACTTTTTTTGATGACTGTAGATACTTATGCTGTGTTGAATGATGAAATGAACAATTTCGCGCACACGCATCGGGTGCTTCCTAATTTACATGAAACACCGTGTATACAATTAAAATGTATTGTCAAATGTATATAACATTGAATAAGTCCACCAGTTTGAGTTCAAAAATGTTATGTTGGAATACAGATTTGAAAGTTAGAACTTTCAATCGTTACGACTTTCAATCGTACTTATATAATCATTTAAAATGCAAATAACATAAATATTTCTGCATGAGTTTGATAATGTTATCAATATGACGAAGGAATATTTTTATTCATTGACTGACGGTTTTAATGTTAATCAGTTTTGTGGGTCATAAAATAAAATTGGCGGGAAAATTGACAAATTGGAAATTTCTCACCAGTTTGCTTGGATATCTTCGGATCTTCTGGCTTGCTTGGAACGGCAATGAGGCAACAGGAAAATAGTTCAGCACATCCAAAGTCCAAGGGAAAAACAAGTTGATACGTCACACCCGCACGGAAAAGAAGAAAAATGTCCATTCATTGAAGAACCAATTTGAAGAGGGAAAAAAACAGCTCACTCGTCAAATTAATAGCTGAGACGTCAAAGAGGGAAATAGTTCACCTGTTGAGTGTAGTTGAGTTGGGCGTCGTCTCTCTGCGTCGAGGGAATCCAATGTTATTTGTGAAGGGGAAAGGAAATGGTGTATAACTTTGTAGAGTCAAAAGTATTGCACACCAAATGCTGCACAGTCAAAACTGGACTGGTATACTGAGTAACTTCAGTTGGGGGAACGATGAATACAGCTTTGTTTATCAAAAAGCAATGTTCTGTTTTGAGAGCTGGAGTGAAATTCAATTCTCACTCTTGAAGATTTCTGGATACAGTTAAATTCTGCATAAACGTAGCTTGCTATCAAAGCATAAAATATAGTTACCACCAATAATTCTGTTGGTTTCAGGATATCAGCAAAGTTGAATCTACCGCTGATAATTTGAAGACGAAATACAGATACTGGATGCTGTTCCAAATTGTAGAATTGAAATATAACTACTGCTACGAAATGCAAAATGTCCACCAAATTGCAAAAGCTGGCAAATTTGAAGTGTCGACTGCACTGTTGTGCAACAAACAAGCCTGTTGCACAAACCAAACCAGGGAACAGAATGACTGTCTATGTGGCAATTCCACATAGACATAGCTTGGGCTTTTACAAGCCAAGCTAGGGCGTGCATCAATGAACACCAACACAGGTGGCAAACAAAGGAATCGAACTAAGGTCTTTAGAATTGCAAATAGTAAACAGGCATATATGATCTGAATAAATGAATACATTAAGGGAGTCGGTGTTGCCAGAATAAATAACTAAATAAAGGTGTATAAAATACACTGCTACACGCGAGTCACACAGTTGTGTCACGCGAGTCACATTTTCTACAGGCCACTACACACAACACAGAAGCCTGGGCACAGTGTAACTCATGCACAGAATGGGATAGGGTGTTAGGTTCCTAGTTCAGAAAAAACCAATTTGGTCACACTTGTAGAATTCGTTGGAGAGCCATTTGAATCAAGTGATGTCAAAAAACCTGTTTTGTAGCCTGTCACGCGAGTCACGTCAAATAAATTGTGATATCTAAAAAAATATTGGTTGTATGGCAAACATTTGTATACTTAACTTATGCATACACAATGTCTCAACTCAAATAAGTGATAAATTAAAATAGAGGAAAGCTAGTTTTTCACTGGTAATGCATTCAAAGATGGATTTTTGTAGAAATGTCACGCGAGTCACGCTGGAATGGCTGTTACACATTTATTGACCTATTAATAATACTCTTGATGCTGTGAGTAGTGATTGTCATGCACCAACTCTATTGAATGTACTATTACTATAGACCAGGTGCAATTCTCTTTTGTTGTTAGTCATGAATGTTAGTAATGTCAATTCAGCCTGCCTGGCTAAATCTTTTATGATCTAGATAGATTATGTAAAATACCCATACCCATGGTTGACACAATGAAAATTCTGACAAACATTGTTGCCAATCTAGTCAGCAAACAGTGAATTGGGCTAATTTTGAACTGTGTGCTTTTTTTCCACAAATTGTGCTACAGCCTTGAGCCTACATGTACAACAAAAAGAATTTGTTGCTCAAATAGCATTTTCTTATGAGATTACCCAACATTGGGCCATTTGTTTTTGGGGTAGGGGTGTGCCGCACAGGGTATCAAAAAGGGGGGGGGGGGGGGGGGGCTAGAGAACTGAACTGAGTGGATTTGTTATGATGAAAAATAGGGTCTTAGGAACTGATTTTTTCAAAAAAGAAGGTCTTGAGAACTGGCCTATAGTTCAATTTTGATTAGCAAAGAATGCAAATTTCGCGATATTTGAATTTTCAATCAAATTGGGGTCTTAAGAACTGATGCAGGCTCAAAAGGGAGTCATAAGAACTAGCAGCAGAGGGTGAAAAGGGGGGTCTTCAGCGCGGCACATACCTACATGTATACCCTTTTCCAATGTCAGTGCCCCCCCCCCCCCCCGGATTTGTTTGTCTTTTAATAATGGCCTAAAAAGGCTGGTAACACTGCGCATCTTTTACTATAGCTGAAATGGAACATGTACATTTGCCTTGGTCAAAATAATGTAGGAATTATGATCAGTGGCCCATATTTTCCTACTAGTGCAAGGATCAAGTGTAAGCGTGGACTATTTAAGGGACATGCATATATTGGTATAAAATTAAAAGCCCATTCTGTAAGCATGGTGGTAAGTGTACTAGTGTAGCCTGCCCTGCCTTTAGTGTAGGAACTTCTGGTTATTGACTTGAGTCTTGAGTACACTATTTTTCGGCAATATCCTCAAATAGGTCTTACACACGGAATAAAGCACAAGGCAGCAATTGTTTTGCAGTTGATTTACATTGTAAAAATGATAGCTGCCTTGTTCTTTATTCCGTGTGTAAGACCTATTTGAGTAGGGAGCACTGTCCGGACAGGGGTCAGACCCCCACCCTTATTATTTTTGCCCCACCCTTTTTACAGAGCCAACCTTTTTATTTTGGAATGTTCAACCCCCACCCTTTATACCGAAAAGGGACATTTTGATCATTTTGTGCATTCAAATTTGAAAAGGCACAAATTGGAAGAAAGGACAAAGTGACAGACTGTCGTAACTCGTGGCGAGTTTCCATTTTGAAAAAATATCACGATTTCCACAATAGATGGCGCTATATAACAACAAACTCAATCCCTGATCAATCTGTCAATTTAAAGATAGCAACTTTTTAATTTCGAAGTATATCGGACGCGATATCGATACATGTATATATGATATTACTAGCGCTAGCGAGCGGACAAGGTCGGTATTTTGATTATTTTGATGATCGCTGAGAAATTATTCTCCACATAGAATTAACCCCCACCCTTTTTATTTTACCTCCACGCTTTATACAACTACACCCTTTATATCAGAAATATTCTGACCCCCACCCTTTTGTTGATTTTTTGATTTCTGGAGTCCCACCCTTTATAAAGCGTGCCGTCCGGACTATGAGGGAGTCCAGCGAAACGGCGATTTTTCATTTCGTATCTGCTAACATGTGAAATGTAGCTCAAAGTAATTAATTATTTCTCACCTTTCCCATTTCCAAATCCTATTTTTAAAAAGTTGTGTAGAAGTTAAAAGAAAGATCTTTCTAGAAATATTAAATTTAGTTAGTAAAAATAATGCTTTCTATGTTTAAAATCGGCTTGAATTTAGCGTACATTCGGAGATATACGCCGGGACATGGCGTTCGTCCGTCGCCATTTTGAAAACTGGATTTTGTCATTATGTATTCAGGGTCACAAAAAATTAACCTCTACCCCTAATTTATTCATTTATTCATGACCTTCTTGCAAATGTGATGCACTTTTCAATGATACCAAATACAGTAAGTGTACATGCACCATTACTTCAGTGAGACGCAATTTCTCAGTCGGGAAAATATGCACATGTTTTGACGTTGCAATGCAAGAGAGATAAAGTTTGATATTGTGAGAAAACTAGTGGACGAAAGGTATTTTGCAGTGGTATTTTATGAAAGAATAGACTTTTATGAACATTTTGGTCAAATATCATGGCCATCAGTGACTGCGCTAAGATGCGATGTGGACTTTAAGAACGTCCTCGCTACAGCGACTCAATGCAATTGGCGATAGAGAATCTGGTGTGAGGCGTAGCATGATGGGATAGTGTGCGTGCAGTGTTGCTGATCGCTCTTCGTGTAAGTGCACACTGTTGGTGGTACATCCACTGTCTCCCACAATGCATTGCGTTGTAGTAGCACATCTTGTAGGCCTATACGAAATTGGTGGACTTTAATATTTAAATTATGATTTTTAATGACTTTTAGACTTTATAATGTGCATTGCTGAGACTGAACATATCATTTACAATGTTGAAGCAGATTTATCTAAATGTTAACACCATGTTTATATATATATTAAAAAAAAGATACTGGAACTCACATAATTATAATGCCGAGCACCCGCTCATATGGGCCAAAGCTACAGACATTAGGCCTAGTAAAAAAATAAACATGTTTCCCGTCCCCGCCCGCCTCCTTTTTGGCCGCCGCCTCCTATTTTTTACTATTTACTATTTCTGAAAATTCTGTAAAAAAAAAATTAATTTTTTTAAAAAAAAAAAAATAAAAAAAAATTTTAATTTTTTTTTTTTTAGTGATTGATCCTTTGCCCATAGGAATGGTAGGTGTAGATATGCTGTATCATTTCATAGCATGTTCATGCCATACATGACACAGAATTATTGACATGGCTTCTCAAATAGTAGGCTACCATGGGGACCGATACCTAACTTCACATAGCAATTGCTTGCAATTAGGGGACCGATACATGTAGGCCTACATCCTTTCGACCAATGATGTTTTGTTTCTCATTCAACCTGCAAAATGAAGAAATCATAAAGAAACGATGTGTACTTGGATATTAGGTTAACCTTTTCATATTTGTATTCCTCTGGCAATTAGAGTGGAAAATCCTGTTTAGGAGTGTCTGCAACACAGTCAGTTGGTCACTTTCGACTTGGCGGCCATCTTGAAAAAAATATCAAAAAATGGGAAAATAGTAAATAGTAAGACCCTCCCTCCTCCTTTTTTTAAAAAGTCCGGACGGGAAACATGTAATTTTTTTTACTATGCCTTAAGCCTGTTTTCTCATGATTTTACACAAGCATAACTTCACTATGCTTCATGCTATAAAGCTACTTCTACCAGCATTGGTTTCCTTTTGATAGTATCTTTCCAGTGATACCATATTTTATAGAATCTGAATCATACACTTGAATTGACAGAATACCGAACATGCCCTTATTATACGAGCCCAGGCGACACACACAAAGTAAAGTCAAAACCCATACCCTGACGACTTCAAACAAGCATAACTCCACTATGCTTGATGCTATTAAGCTACTTTAAGCGCCATTGTTTTTCTTATAAAATTCTCTTTCCAATGATACCATATTTGTTGGGGGTTTCTTTAAAAAATCCAAAAAGTGCTGGACTCCCTAATTTGAGGATATTGCCTATTTTTCTTGTTTGCTTTGAAAATGTGGATATTTTAGGCCTGTATAAAACAGGCCAACCCGTGCTTCAGGTATGTAAGTACCTATATTTACACGGTCTACGCAGAAAAGTGCGCTGCGCAATTGTTGTATAAAGGTAAAGTGCGCTGCGCACTTTTAACAATTATCCAAAGTGCGCAGATAATCAATATGCGTCCTTTCTAGAATTAGTAAAAGTGCGCTGCGCATTTTGTCGAATTATTAAAAGTGCGCAGATATCTAGTCATAGCTATAAATAAGACTTATTAGTCGGTAGGTTGTGGTTGGGTCATGAGATACGATTCAAGTGAAACTTATGATCCATATCATTTATTTTTTGACTGATATAAAAAAAAACCACTACTCTAGCTATAATTGTCTCAGTAAAACACGGGCGCCGGTTGGGGTCACACCATATATTTTAGACATTCGTATATCATGTATATCAATCTTCTTAATAAAATAAGTAAAGAAAAAAGCTCTTCTTACGGTAGACTATTATAGTACCATAAATATTAGATTGAATTTAACACGAATTCCTTGTGTGACATACGAATGATAACAACAGTAGTCTTCTTTTAGAAGAATTAATCGTCTTCTTAAATCCAAAATAAGAAGATCCGTATAGGTTTTATAGGATCGGGTTATAAGTTCCGTATCCGTGGAGGCTGGAACGAACTTTAAGTTCGAGGTTCCGACGTTAGCTTGGAAATTATAAGGCGGCATATTGTAAGGCGGCCCATGTAACTGACATACCGTATATATAGGGATTGCGGGTATAGTTACTATATTTAATGTACTATAGGCCCGACTTTGTTTTTACTGAGTACTGAGTTTCTCCCCCATACATATCCATTCCATCATGTTATTAATCCAGTTTCTTACACTCACATTCTCCTTTTTGGCCGTTTGCTTTTGAATTCCCCTATCTTTCCCCTTCTAAAATATGTTGAGTTTCATGCTCCGGATAAGTTCAAAGGAATCGTGACTTTACTGCGACATAGCTTAAGATGAGTAAAATCACATCACCGCAAATTCCCACAGCAACAATATTGTCAATGGTTAGATTTATATTAGTAATGTTTGGTGATTTTGAAATTGTCTACTTTCTTATTTATAGACCCTAAAATCGGGTGAACGCAGTTTGGGGTCCGCGGTCACGATGACATTCCTCACATATAAATGGCGTTAACAGCACATGAAGGTGTTTTTTCGGGGTTATCGTAAAAAATGCTAGGATTTATCGTAACACATGTGTAGCCTTTAATATTTTACATGTTTGCATTACAAACGATGCTCTGCTCAGAAAATCTTACTTACAAATGACTATTATAAACGACTGGAGATCAAGACTATGTGCGCAATTTTACGAAATCTATTAAGTGCGCAGCGCACTTTGATAAATTCTTGAAAGTGCGCATTTACACTTTAAAATCATGAAACCTCCCCGAAGAGTCACAACCAATTATAGATCGTACGTATAATAGGCATAAAGGAGTGTGCTAAACACTTTGTACATCACATGACTGCGGCCTAGTAACAACTAGGCTACCCGGGAAAAAACCACCGTCCCATGTTGAAAAGCCCGCCGTCGTATATAAAATATATAGCTATAATACAGTATTAGGAAGGGTCCTATTTCATAAAGGTCAACTTAAGATAAGTTTGTAAGAAGAATTCCTACTTTTATTAGAAAAACAACAGCAGCAATTCTTTTGGATAACCATTCCGAATACCTTAGAATTTAAGAGAATTCCTTAACATGTAAGCTAGCCTCGCCTCTTCAACTTTAAAGGGTTCTTCTAAAGAAGAGAGTTAAAAGAATAAGAGAGTTAAAGAATAATAAATCGGGATTTAAGAAGAGTTTTATGAATATGCCAGCAGTTCCGTACCCGATATAACAAACTTGAGAGGTTCCGCCAATTCCGACGTTTGAAACTATAAACCGGCCCAGGTGACATGAGGAACTTCGGGTATTAATGTACCGTAAACTTGAAAGACCTTTTACTCATAAGTACTATAAACATGCCGCATAACTGTGATCAAAAGTAATCATATCGCCGCAATTCCCACAGCAACCGACCGTGTAAACAAACAAACACTTTTAGTGTCAATGGTTCAGATAATTATGTCAGTGTGATTTTAAATTATATAGCCTTAATAATTATATCGGGTGTAAAGTTTGGCCAATTTACGTTTTAAACGTTCACGATTACTCGCCAACACTATGATACAAATTAGCATGATGCCAGTAGTATTTATAATGCCAGAAAGGTGGTCGGAGTTATCATCACCAGTGGCAAATCGTAAAAATGTAGCCCCCTAATAGGCCTACATATTATGCACAACCGATGCTCTGCTCAGAAAATCCTGTTTATAAATATTATAAACGACTGGAAATCAAGAATATGTGCGCAATTTAACGAATTCTATTAAGTGCGCTGCGCACTTTGATAACTTCTTGAAAGTGCGCATATTATAAAAAACACTTTGAAATCATAAAAACACCCCAAAACATACCGTTGAGACAAGTTAAGACTACATTGTAACATGTTGAATTATATTAGGCCTACTCTCATGTTGATAAAAAGGCGGAGGGCCCTAGGCGGAACCGTGCTTCTGGACAGAAGCCGAACGGTATGATAAACTTGCTCGTAACACTAACTTCGGCTAAAACTCAAGCTCTTGTATGTAAACATCCGACATAAACAAAGTATTAACATTTTCAAACTAGAAAACTCTAATAATGAAGACGGTGACAAGTAAATGTCTGGTTGACAGTTGTGTAAGATTGTGTGAAATCCGTGAGGACCTTAAACACACAATTAGATGAATATAATATCTCGCATTCATATATTATATAACTGATATGAAATTATAAAGGCGGAATGACTACTAAAAACTATTGTAGAAAATCAGAGGCATGCGTCGTTCTTAAAAAGAACAAAAAGGTAGCAATTGTTCAAGACTATCAGAACATTGTCAGGTGGCTGATTGCCACCTATGAGAGAATATTGTGGAGAGGGAAAGGTGTGTTTATTCCGTAAATGAAAACACGCGAAGATAGCTCAGATATTTAAAACTATGAATAACATACTGGTGAAACGAAGGCGCACGTTCCTCCGAAAATAAATCTGGAAAAGTGCTTTATAAAATAGTTGTTTAAAACTATAAAAGAATGTAGAAACTGAGAATGTCCTATACATTAACTTTTGTAAATAATAGGCCTACCACGTTCAAAACTATTGGCGCAGATAAGTCGAATTGGAGCATGCAGATAGCTATTTAGGCATAGTAAAAAAAATTACATGTTTCCCGTCCGGACTTTTTAAAAAAAGGAGGAGGAAGGGTCTTACTATTTACTATTTTCCCATTTTTTGATATTTTTTTCAAGATGGCCGCCAAGTCGAAAGTGACCAACTGACTGTGTTGCAGACACTCCTAAACAGGATTTTCCACTCTAATTGCCAGAGGAATACAAATATGAAAAGGTTAACCTAATATCCAAGTACACATCGTTTCTTTATGATTTCTTCATTTTGCAGGTTGAATGAGAAACAAAACATCATTGGTCGAAAGGATGTAGGCCTACATGTATCGGTCCCCTAATTGCAAGCAATTGCTATGTGAAGTTAGGTATCGGTCCCCATGGTAGCCTACTATTTGAGAAGCCATGTCAATAATTCTGTGTCATGTATGGCATGAACATGCTATGAAATGATACAGCATATCTACACCTACCATTCCTATGGGCAAAGGATCAATCACTAAAAAA
This sequence comes from Ophiura sarsii, assembly GCA_035610835.1. NCBI lineage: Eukaryota > Metazoa > Echinodermata > Ophiuroidea > Amphilepidida > Ophiuridae > Ophiura > Ophiura sarsii. The sequence goes on from CM069453.1 coordinate 58,243,392, forward strand.
ATAAAAAATAAAAAAAAAATTAAATTTTTTTTTTTAAAAAAAAAATAATTTTTTTTTTACAGAATTTTCAGAAATAGTAAATAGTAAAAAATAGGAGGCGGCGGCCAAAAAGGAGGCGGGCGGGGACGGGAAACATGTTTATTTTTTTACTAGGCCTTATCATTGGCAAATATCGTAAAAATGTAGCCTCCTAATAGTTATGCTCTGCTCAGAATCCTGTTTATAAATATTATAAACGACTGGAAGTCAAGACTATGTGCGCAGTTTAACGAATTCTATTAAGTGCACTGCGCACTTTGATAAATTCTTGAAAGTGCGCGTCTTATAAAAAACACTTTGAAATCATAAAAACACCCAAAACATACCGTAGACAAGTTAAGACTATACAATGTACATGTTGAATTATATTACTCTCATGTTCAACACACGGCCTTCTTATTCTGACATTGTTAATGTCAACGAAACAAATGACATCATATTTAGAGTGATAAAGGCCTGAAGTAGGCCCTTAAAGCTCATTCATACACTCTATGTAGTGTTGAACCAATCAGGAAGCAGGAATTACAAATACGCGGAGTGCATTGAAAGTGTCCACTGCACTCCGCGTTTGCGCCGTTCAAATCACGCAGTGCGCGTTTTGTTTTGATTCGTTGTTCAAGATTCGCGGGTTCGCCGATTTTCACTGCGGGTGTTAGCAAACTTGTTAAAGTGTTTTTAGTCGCCATTTACATAGATCAAAATTATGCTTAAATTGTGAATTTTTATTTGTATAGTGTCGTGTATGAATTAGGTCAATGCATGCGTATGTTTTGTTTCTCGAAAAATTAGAAAAATCAATGCACTTGCGCAAATGTTGATATGCTCACAATAGCACTCCCCCTTCGGGGTCGTGCCATTATTCACACATCAACATCAGCGCGCGTGCATTGATTTGTCTAATTTCTCTCGAAACAACACATACGCATTTATTGACCTATAAATATTGAACTTATGTTATACATGATTCAATTCATGATTAATGATCATGATTGACACAAATCCTATCATTAAAATCATGGGGATAGCTTCTCCGATTTTATATAGCCTTATTTGACTTGGTGTGATTGTCATGATGGAAATATGACTTCCGAGGGAATGAACTTTATGTCTCGGTATAATGTCCAAGTCCCGGGGATATGGTAAAATATGTCAGTGGCATACATGGCATCGGTTGCAGGTCGTGGGATATGGAAAAGAGCCCGAGACGGCAGGAGAGGACCTTCATTCCGAAGGGGAAGTCCCCCGCCGTCGTCGGGTCCGTGTATAGGGGAGGATGGGGCAACTGGTCCGGTTAAGCATTTCATGATATAAAAGATTAAAGCTCGTGTAAGTATTTATGGAATTGCTATGAAAATATCACCATGTAACTGTTTACATACCGTATAACATAATCAATGTTAAAATACACCTAAAGAAAAGGCCAATTACACTAACTGAAACTTGACTTGCACAGACCAGTTACCCCATCATTGGGGCAACTGGTCCTAATGTTCCAACGGTTAGAATACACATTTCATTTCGGACCACTTGCCCCATAGGACCAGTTGCCCCATATTCCCCTATCTAACATTCAAAAATCTGGCTACGCCACATTCTTAGGGGAGGTATTATCATGACTCTAGGGTCCTATAGGCGTGATGCACTGGTCCAATATGTTCCAACGGTTATGCACTTATCAATTGTAGCCCCGGCCCCGGGGGACCCGGGGATAGCGGGGATTAGGGCCGGGACGTACAAATTGCCGATGTGACGTCCCGGCTACAGTCGTGTACGGTCCCCGCCCTGCGGGGCACCAATTTTTGTACGCCCCCGCTACAGTCCCGGCCCCCCATGGCCGGGACAAAGTGTACGCCGGCGTACGGTCCCGGCCCCCCATAGCCGGGACAAAGTGTACGATGGCGTACGGTCCCGGCCCCCATAGCCGGAGCATAGTGTACGCCCCGGCTACGCCCGGCCTCAGACAGCCGGGCCAATATTATATTAGCGAATCGTTATCATGTTACACGGTTCACTGCGAGCATTTTCATGATTTACCGTTCACTAGGCGGCAGGCCTATATGGTTTTGTGAATAGTTTAGTTTACAGTGCTCCAGAACAAAACTTACCAGAGGCCTAAAACTAAAACTACTATAATGTTGGTATGATCTATTTCAGTCTGTTGTTAACCAGAAATAAATCGAGTCAAAAAATCACTTAATGGATATCATGCATATTGTGTAGCTTTATTTTTGATAGATCATGCGTACCCACCGGCAACATTGGAAAGTTTTGATCCAATTTATTTATTATGAACAAACAAATCTAATTGACTTGGGAGGGGGGATTTTGGACCTTCTTCGGGACTTGGGAGTGGGAATTGAGGGGGGTGGGCTCCCCCTCCCTGACGGGCCTGCAAGTAGGTGTTGTCTATCTGTCCAGGCCCTACCGTACATTATTCCAGGCAAAAGCACTACATGTACATGGTCAAATTGTACTAAGTTTACCGTAGTCATGGTAGAGAAAATCCAGTCATTGATCAATCGCGGTGGCTAATTTTAAAGTTTAATATAGTGCATGTCTGTATTTTATATGCCCCGGTGTGGATGATATGTACCTTAGCGTACGTCCCATGTATGTGTATGCCCCGGCTATGCCCCGGCTATGCCCCGGGGTGTACATTCGTGTACCCTAGCGTACGCCCCCGCTACAATGCCCGGCCTATTTTTTCAGTAATGTACGTCCCCGCTATGCCCCGGCTACACGCCCCGGCTAGCGGGGGCACGTTTTGTACGCCCCGGGTACACGCCCCCGCATAGCCGGGCCATGTTTTTTGTACGTTTGCGTACGGTCCACGCATAGTCCCCGCCATGCCCCGGGTCCCCCGGGGCCGGGACTGCAATTGATAAGTGCATTAGAATACACAGAAATCAGTGAATGACAACACGGAAACCAGGCAGTCTTTTCTTTACATACACATTTACATTTTAATATCAGGGGCGTATTCAGGGGGCCCAGCAGGCCATGCCCCCTCCATTGAACGTAGTTTTAAAAAAAAGAGGAAGAGGAGAAGAAGGAAGAGGAGAAGAAGGAGGAAGAGGATGTGAAGGAGGTAGGGGAGGAGGAAGGGTAGGGGTATATGCGGCGCAAATGGGGGTGGGGGTTACGAGGTCACGTCCCCATAATTTTAATGTGAGGGACGTTAAAAACGTTATACTAGACCTTTTTAGTGTTAAAAATTCCAACCTTTGCGCGCTTTGCACGTATTAGTTTCAATGTTTCAATCCGAAGCTTAACAAGAGGGCTTCAGAAACGTTTTTTCTGGATCATTTTATTTCAAAAACTGGGTTTTTTTGCTCGATTCACGCTTACTTTTTCAACAAATTTCAACACTCTAATGGGTCTCAAAACACCAAATATTCTAAATATTATGTGGGGACGTTAAAAACGTCATAATGGACCATTTAAGTTTTAGAAATGTCAATTTTGGCGTACATCGTACATGTGTACATATTGAATGTTTCATCTATTCAAGCTTAACAAGATGGACAGTTTCCCATGACCATTTTAGTTCAAAAACTGAAAAATTTTGCGCGTTCCGCGCACTTAATTTCTACAGGTTTTAACATTATAATGGCCCTCAAACCATGCCAAATATTCTAAATATTATGTTGGGGACGTTAAAAACGTCATAATGGACCATTTAAGTGTTAGAAATGTCAATTTTTGCGTACATCGCGCATTAGTTTCAATGTTTCATTATACAAGCTTGAAAAGATGGCTTCAGGACAGTTTTCCATGACCATTTTAGTTCAAAAAGTCAACAGTTTTGCGCGCTCTGCGCGAATATTTTATGCAGGTTTTAACATTATGTTGGCCCTCAGACCCACCAAATATTTTAAATATGTGGGGGACGTTAAAAACATCATACTGGACCTAAGTTTTAATGCAAAAACCACACCAAAAATTCTAAATATTATGTAGGGGACATTATTATCATACACCATTAGAGTTAGAAATGCATTTTTTCCGCGATTTGCGCGTGTATTAATTCTAATGTTTCATTATTTAAGCTTAACAAGGTGGCTTCAGTTTTTCATGACCATTTTATTTAAAACTCAAGAGTATTTTCTATACAGGTTTTAACATATATAATGGCCCCCAAAACCATAGTAAATATTATGTGGGGGACGTTAAAAACATCATACTGGACCATTTAAGTGTTAGAAATGCCAATCTTTGCGAGTATTAATTTCAATATACCAATTTCTAGGTTTTAACATTACTAATGCAATGACCCTCAAACCACACCAAAAATTCTAAATATTATGTGGGGACGTTATTATCATACTGGACCATTAACTCAAAATTTTGCGCGCATGTTTTAGAGGTTTTAATATTATATTATAATGGCCCTCAAACCACACCAAATATTCTATGTCATGTGGGGGGACGTTAAAAACGTCATACTGGACCATTTAAGTGTTAGAAATGCCAATTTTTGCGCGCTTTGCGCGTATAAGGTTCAACGTTTCAATATTTAAGATCAACAAAATGGCTTCAGATTTATTTTGCCCCCCCCCCCATCAAAACAGTACTGGATACGCCATTGCATATTAGTTAACGTGTAAAAACGAAACGATACATGTCTCATGAAATCCATGTTTTATACAGTTTTCGATGTTAACGTGTAAATATAGTGCAGTAATACTAACGGTGTAAAAGCAAGCGAAGTTTTCGACTGCACATTGTTTAGATAAAACGGTATATGAACCTACTAAATGGTTACAGGGTTGTGATGTTCAGATAACCCATACATTTGTCTATTATAAGATATACCCCTATCTTTTTATGATTGTAATTTCTTCATAAATCATCATTTTATATTTAGTAGGCCCTACTATAAACTATCTTGATATTAAATTAGCAAGCTATACATGTCACAGGGGAAGTATAGTCAATCTGACAAGTTATTAGTAATGACCCAATGGTTAATATACCCAAAAAGCATTGAATAAAATGCATCAATCATGGTATTTCGTCATTGCAAATAATTTTGAGTTTTGGTTGGTGATATGAATAAGCTATTATTTATATTATAGTAGCCAATTATCTATGAGTTTCTTTCTATTTACAATTTAGGCCAAATTATTACAGTAGTCGTTGCAAAGTATTGTCCTTGATTTATTGATTGACGCATGGATATTGTATCGTTAAATAGATCGATATTGATATCCATTATTAATTGCATTGACGAGCATGAAATACAATAGGCATATTTAAATGCGTACTTTGGAGAATTCTTAAAAGTGCGCAGCGCACTTTGATGTATTTATTAAATTGCGCAGATCCAATATGCTGCGCACTTTAAAGAAATATCAAAAGTGCGCTGCGCACTTTAGTAAAATCTAATACTTTGCGCTGCACACTTTTCTGCGTCCTTTTGCAAATTCAACACCCTCACATAGCTCCGTGCTTATGTTCGTTATGATGTTTTCAGGTCCCTCAATTAGGAAATTAGGAAATTGAGAGACCTGAAGTTAGGTCTGTTCTGGGACCAACCCACCTTACTACACGTCAAAGTACAGCGAATATGCACGGACCAATGACAACACAAGCAAACCAAAATCTGCACACAGCCAACGAATGCAAAAGCTATAAGCCCCGCTTCAAAATACTCGTCGACTCCATACAACACAGTCCAAGTGTACAACCAAATAGTGTATAATATAACGAATGGGAATACATAGCCGTGCAATATGGTAGGGCGTAAATTATACAAAGAAAGGCTCTCAATTTCCTCGCTCATGGATGTCGCCATTTTGTTTCACCGGCTTTATTTGATTGTTTCTATAAACTTGTTACTGATTATTTTTGTTAACAAGTATTTTAGAATTTTGGCTGTATATTTCATTTATTTTGTACCTTCTGAGGGTATTATGTAAAACAGCCTAATATTCTCTTGTATTCCTTTTCCATCCTGAAATGCGTGAAAAGACCCGTAAGTTTTCAGAAATAGAAACACATACTTATTTGACCTGTGACCCAGCAGGAAGCTGAATCTTGGCGAGTTTACGGAGTAAAGCGCATCAATCTACATTGTACGCAAATGTATCAAATCTGTAAACTCGCCAAGATTCGTCTCGCTGCTGTGACCCATGACCTACTTTACGTACACACGTGTGCACACAGCTGATCATCACGATCATATTCATAGACCACTTGTTTACATGGTTTGGTACCCACCTCCTGATATCCTGATATGATATCAACACATAGATTGTGCTTTTAGTGTAGCAGTTATAAGATCGGCCCCTGATTTTAATGAGTGAAGCCGTTAATAAAATGCTATATAAATAATGAATTGTGAAACTGAAATGTAATTGTAAGTAAGCTTAAAAGTTTTGTAAATATACCTTTTAATTTTTTATAAAAAAATAAGGCTTATTAAATTAATAAGCCTCATTTTTTTATAAAAATAAAGGTTTAATACTTAAGATTAAAGACTTGACTTGAGTGAAAAGTAAATACCTAGGAGCATGACTAGTTCCCGGGGGGGTCGGTGAACATTACCAAGCGGGTACGCATCCGCGTCCAAAAAAAATGTCGAAAAGAGTCCAGATTTCACCACACGACGTCGTTGACGTCTTTCTGAAAAAGGGGTACTTTTTAGGGGGCATCGCACTTTAGGGTATCCATTACAGCATCGAGGTATCGACGTTTAGGGGTACTAATTGTTGTATGGCATGTGTGACTTTTCAATAAACATGCAAAAGCAGCAAAATGTTGAAAAAATCTTCAATATTTCTTTACTTTAATTGTATATCCCATGCATATCTGTATGAATGTCTCATGATATGAATTAAGATTATTTTAAGCATTACTATATACGCTATTTAGGGGTGCATTATTGAGTGTTGGTAACGCCGTTTAGGGTAGGGTTTGTATGTGTTACGCCATTTAGGGGTATCAAAATAGTGTTCCGGTTTACGCCATTTATGGTCCATTTCAGAGGTGCTTGGACGCGCATGTGTACCCGCTTGGTATGTTCACTGCCCCCCCCCCCTGCCAGAAGGCTTGCCCCCCACCCCAATGAAATGACAAACTCTATGTATACTTAAAAAAATGGTCAGATATGCCCCACCCCCCCCCCCCCCCCCCCCACCCCCAATTGAAGACCCTAGTTACGCCCCTGCCCGCAATGTGTATTAGTATTACAGGCATACGGAAGCTGTGAAATATGTGCCGGGACAGCAATTTGAGCAAACACGACATTGTCGAATCCCAATTATTGTTCACATTGTACGTACTTGTGTCATTGGGCATCCTATATATGTAGACAAATAAAAGTTGACAATTGACATGTTCAACTCGTACAGCAATTTGTCCAACGACGCCGGCCCACCTCCAAGTATTTCAGATCAGATTTCTCATATTTTGTATTATTGTTTTTAATTGTTATTGTTTTGTTGGTTTTGCAATACTTTTTGGTTTTGAATTGAAAATGACTGCTATTTTAGCGGGCATTTAATTTCACGAATCTGGAAATTTCACTGATACTTTCAATGCAAAATTGTTAGGTTCACAGGTATTTAATTTTGCGAATCCACATCCCTCGCGAAATTAAGTGGTTTTACAGTATATTATGTTTTTTCCATTTTACTTTTATTAAAATAAATTATATTTCATTTTTCTTGCAGATAGAAATTATCCATTTGGAGATTTCAGAAAATTCCTAAGAATTGCACAGCCCATAGTTACTTTTTCCATCATCAACAGAACTGTAACTTTCAGACCAGCTACTAAAGAATTGCAGATCTAACCATGTGAGTAAAGACTGGTGGTGTGGTATTACAGAAAATAATGCTTGTATATCCAACCCTTCTGTTTTCCACCTGATCCCCTTCCCACTTCCATCTTTCCCTTGCCTTTCTCCTCCTGCCCTCCCCCTCAAAGCGCGCCAGTGTACTGTACTCTCCTAGAGACATCCACATAAAAAGTCAAGCATTCCAGTGTAAATACCTGAAGAGGACTCTATGATCCCACCTCTGACACCAAATTATTATCACACACCACCCAATAATTCAACAACTCACAGAGGCATACCAACCAGGATTCAAAGCCTGGAGCTCCCACATAAAAGTCACGCATTCCAGTGGAAAGACAAGAGGACTCTAGGATCCCACCTCTGACACCAAATTATTATCACACACCATCCAATAATTCAACAACTCACAGAGGCATACCAACCAGGATTCAAAGCCTGGAGCTCCCACATAAAAGTCAAGCATTCCAGTGGAAAGACTTGAAGAGGACTCCAGGGTCCCACCTCTGACACCAAAGTATTATCACACACCACCTAATAATTCAACAACTCACAGAGGCATACCAACCAGGATTCAAAGCCTGGACCTCCCACATAAAAGTCAAGCATTCCAGTGGAAAGACCTCAAGAGGACTCTATGATCCCACCTCTGACACCAAATTATTATCACACACCATCCAATAATTCAACAACTCACAGAGGCATACCAACCAGGATTCAAAGCCTGGAGCTCCCACATAAAAGTCAAGCATTCCAGTGTAAAGACCTGAAGAGGACTCTAGGATCCCACATCTGACACCAAATTATTATCACATACCATCTAATAATTCAACAACTCAAGACCTGAAGAGGACTCTAGGATCCCACCTCTGACACCAAATTATTATCACATACCATCTAATAATTCAACAACTCAAGACCTGAAGAGGACTCTAGAATCTCACCTCTCAAACCAAATTATTATCACATACCACCCATCAATTTAACAACTCACAGAGGCATACCAATCAAGTTTCAAAGCCTGGAGCTCCCACATAAAAGTCAAGCATTCCAGTGTTAAGACCAGTAGCGTAGCCAGGGTCACTTGTCAGGGGGGGCAAAGGTATTTTTCCCGGTGAGCACCAGTTCGACCCGGTTGGGGGGGGGGGGGGGATGGGGTGGGGGGGGGGTTGATGTCAAAAAAAACCGCACGGTCCAAAAAAAAATTGCACACTCAAAAAGTCGCGCAGTACAAAACACACCACAGTTTTGGCCAATCCGGGTTTTCATCAGTTTTCTCTATAACATTTTTCTTTATTTAGCCGAAGTCCTGCTACAAAAAAAAAATTGACCCGCCAAATTTCCCCTTTTGTGCACGCTACTGCCTTTTCCTTTCCTTTTCCCTTTCCTTCCCTTTTTCCCTTTCCTTTCCTTCCTTTTCTCCCTTTCTTTCCCTTCCTTTACCTTCCCGATTTTCCACTGCCTTCCCGATTTCCCGGTCAAATTATTTTTCAGGGGGGGCACTCTGCCCCCCCTTGCACCCCCTGGCTACGCTACTGGTTAAGACCTGGAGGGGACTTTAGGATCCCACCTCTGCCACCAAATTATTATTAATTACAACAACCCAACATTTCAACCACTCACTGAGTTATACCAGACAGGATTCAAAGCTTGGACCTCCCACATAAATGTGTAACATGCCAGTGTAAAGACCTGACGAGGTTTCTAGAATCTCACCTCTCACACCAAATTATTATCACATACCACCCTATAACTATAATCAACTCAAAGAGGCATACTTACCAGGATTCAAAGCCTGACCTCCCAACTAAATTCAAGCATGCCAGTGTAAAGACCTATAGAGGACTATCCCACCCCTGACGCCAAATTATTATCACACAACACCCAATAATTCAACAACTCACAGAGGCATACCCATGGCCTGAAAAAATGTTTTTTCCCGGCAAGCGATTCCAAATTTCCCTCCAAAATGGAATGCCATTCTTAATGAAAGAGTAACATTTCCCTCCAAATGCCAAAATTTCCCTCCAAATGCTCAAATTTCCCTGCAAGGAGCTTTCCGTATTGCCTACTTTTTCAGCCTGTGGGCATACCAGCCAGGATTCAAAGCCGGAACCTTCCACATAAAAGTCAAGCGCATCAGTGTAAAGACGTAATGAGTTGGGTCAGTCATGTCGGGTTTACAAATTATACCAAACACAGCTACACCTTAACACTTTCCACATGGCAGGCATCTGCAGACGACATTCCAAAATGTCACCAAATGTTTTAAATATTACAAAATAATTAAATCTCATTACCATATTTGAAATCAACAATTCAACATGAATGAGAAAGCCATTATAATAAGTACAAACATGCCTAGTATTGGTTCAGTAATTCTTGAGATAAGACTTTGAAAGTTGGGAAAAGTTTCTGAAAAATCTTGTTATGTATATATGGTAAAACTAATATAGCCGTGTGGAAAGTGTTAACACTTTCCACGCGGCTATTAGTTTAACCCAATTTTCAAAGTCTATCTCAAGGATTACTGAACCAATACTAGGCATGTTTGTACTTATTTCAATGCATTTCTCATGGTGATTCCGAATATGGTAATGAAGTTAAATAATTTTGACATTTTTGAAACATTTTGTGACATTTTGGAATGTCGTCTGCAGACGCCTGCCGCGTGGAAAGTGTTAATATGAAAATCCAATTGTGTGTTTCTTTACAGGGAGGCAGTGATAGGCTTCGTGATGAGGTACTGCGGGGAACACATGGAGGCCTATGCGAAGTGTGTTACAGACAACCCCAAAGATTGGCAAACAAAATGCGTAGATCTCAAGGACAAAGCTACAGACTGCTCAAATAATCAGTAAGTATCCAATGAGTCTGTCACAGATCAAGTCACAGTCAGATGTGTCTCAATTCAAGTGGTTTTACGATATTCTAATAGTCTACTATGGTTAGACTCAACTTTCTGAATTCAGCTTAGTTCAGACTTAAGTCAAGTTTAAAGTGTTTTGGATCAGTGACTTGTCAAGTTAAAAAACAAATGCCTTCAGGGACTTGAGACAAGTTATCATTATGTTCCGATGTTGTGCCCAATTACTTTTATCCCAGCAATTTAGCTATTGGTCGGTCATACATTCTCCAGTTCCTAGATTAAGCAGACCAGTGGTCATGCCCTAAAACACTGTTTTGATGTAAATTCCACAATGACAGGACACTTACAGCCTGAAAACAGACTCTTCATGGCCACAAGGTCTTTGGTCTGTAAATGTAAGACAAAAGTGTTAAGGCAGTAAAAACATAACATCAAAAATTGTGAATTAAGTCCAAGTTAACTGAAGACATTAATCGGAGTTACTTTAAATACGAGCATGTTAATTCATCACAGGTACTGTTGCCAAGCATCAAGCTGTGATAAAATCTTTCCTTAAAGGCGTAGATCCACTTTAAATAGTTAATGTGGGAAATCTCTATTTAGGGTTTATACATGTAAGGCAGTAATGTCAGTCTATCTAAAATGTTATGTTGTTGTTTATGGTATTGGTGTTCATGTCATTGTTCTTTTCATTATTACTTACAAAAATACAAATGGTGCTAACTTTTTATTTCCGCAGTCCAGCCGTGAGAAAGATAAGCCATGAATGCTCCAGTGAATTTCAAGCATACGACAAATGCCTGAAACTTAACCCAGAGGACGTCACTGTGTGCGTTGACGTATTACATGCATTTATGAATTGTGCCCAGAAATCCGCCTTAAGAATAGAAAATGCATATGTGACAGAAGGTAAGTGGTAGGCCTATGGCCAAGATGTAATGTGCGATAAGGGTTGTAGAGGGTTGTAGCTAAAACCCTATGAACCCTGTATGTGTGAAGAGGGGATTGAGTAATTGAAATGTTTAAACAATTTAATGAGTGAGCCTAATTAATTATGCAAATGGAAATTAGCCAAACGCCAATGTACGTTTGAAGCTCTCCACATGTACTACACATGTACCAAGTCACATCATTATAGCTCATCCCATCTATCCACATACTTTACTTTGCAAATTTTATGAATACATAATTAAATATGATTAGGAAATTACCTGGCAACTGGAATTGAAAAAAGAAAGGGGTTGCCAAAGCTGTTGGTTTTATGGCCCTTTGACTTAACATATCTCAGCAACCGAATATCCGATTGAAATAAAGTTTTCAGTTCCAGAATCGTCAGACCAAGGGCTAAAACATATTTGGTATTAAAGGAAATATTAATGTTTGACTTGGCCAATAGAGCTACCTTAACCCCCTGGTCTTACAGTCTCTCTGATTGGTTCATTGCATGATATAACCCTCTGAGTAACCAATCAAAATAGTGCATCTATTTCTCTGTATGTTGACTCGCTGTAGCACTAGTACCTTTCTTACAGCATCCCAGATTGGCTCATTAGATGATATAATGTTATGAGTAACCAATCAAAATACTGCTTTGAAGCCAAATCGGCCGGTAGACCCCCGGGGGTTAACAAAATATTACATGAACAGATTGCTTTTTTTCTTTGAAACTGGTCTGTGATTTGTATAAACCAAAGAAAAACAAAATTTTATCAGCCTCCTTGAATAAGAATCCATGTCAGGATGAGGCTACTTCTACCCTATCAATATCTGAGACTTTGCCACCCAAGTCTTGAATACAATTCTTAGTTGCAAGTCGAAAAATGCAGTCGTTTTGTACATTCGCGATTAGATTTTTTTATAATTTTGTTGTTTATTTATTTTTATTTTTGTGTGTTGATTTTTAACTAGTTTCGTTTTTAATATAACATTCCTCAAAGGAAGAGCCGACATAAAGTGTTTTTTAATACTACTAGAGTTTATTATATTTTTGTATCAACGAGACATTACAAATGATACAAAGTCACCCACTACAAAGTCACCCACTACATTACACTATAGCTTAATCAGTTCCGAATTGGCGAGAAATATTCAGGTTTTATTTCTTGGCGTTGCAAAAGTAACCCAAGCGTACAGGCATGATTATATGGCCATATGATCACAGTTTAGGTCACATATATGATGCACAGTGAGCTTATTGTCTTCATGCACACCCGCATCCAGCTGTATTCATTCGCTGCTGTAAGGAGGCTTCGCTAATTTGGAGCGGATCAGACTATAGCGCGCTACAAGCTAATACACCCCCCCCCCCCCCCCCGCCATGTAAGGTGGCGGAAAGGAGAGACCAAGTGTGCTGAAGATACAGATTGAAGTGAGAGAAAATCCCAGCGCACAAGAAATAGTACACACAGACAAAAACAAACACAGGTGTACTACTACACTTAATAAGACACTGAATAAAAGCTCCTCTTGAGATGGAATGATACAGCAAGACGGAATAGGTCTGTCAATCAGTGGCGTAACTAGGGTGGGGTGAGCAAGGGGGAGGGGCACACCTGTAAACAGAGGGAGGGGGTATAACTGACTAATTATGGTTAACATACATGATTTGCCATTTCATTTGGGGTGAGCCTTGTGGCAGGGGGAGGGGGGGAAATTACCCCCTGCCTCATTCTCATGGTTATGCCCCTGCTGTCAATCAAAAACTAGATCACCCAAAAAGCTGATCAGAGAAATAAGTCAACCAATCAAGAAGAAGAATCAAATTTGAGTAATTATTTATATTTACAAACAACTTCATGAGGTATGGTCTTCTGTTAGAGTTTTACTTTCGACTTTAATATTTTTACTGGTTGGTATTTTTATAGAAATATCACAAATCTTGTTCGGTTTTAATGGTCCAAATCAAACTTGCGGACAAGTTAAGGCAAAGCTCTGTATTCTTATTTGGTTTCCTTGTAATACGTAAAAACAAATCAGAGCGATACGATTCCTAATTACCTCAAAATCATGGTTTTAGAGTGAATTTAGAGTGAAAAATTATTTATTTTCACTCTAAAACCATGATTTTGAAGTAATTAAGAATCGTATTGCCCTGTAACTTGGAATGTATGCATGATTTATGATCAGAAATCTGCAAGAAAATCTGCTTTCTATTTTTTTTCGATGTTGAGGGCGTTCCCTGGAAAGATCACATAATATACCTTTAATTCCATTTCATAATTTACAACACTGACTGAAAAAACAACATATGAAACCAATTGTCTAAATCAGTTTTTTCTTTGTTATTTCAGATAAACAGCAATTATCATAACATCAGCATGCATCATGGGTATGATTGTGAGATGTCATACTTTGTTGCTAGTGTCTCCGGTGCTTCGGACGTATCTGTGTTCAATTTTGGTGTACAGAAATATTTGTGCAGACTTGCATAGCTACATGTACATGTATATGCTGAGGTCTTTGTGGTGGACAATACTGTAAAAGCAGAATTTTTTACGGTGGTTTTATTTTTTTGCGCTTTTCACGCACAATATTTTTCCGCAAAAAATTATAACGCACGAAAATAATGTTTTCAACATTCATGCAGTGCATTCAGAAGGTCGCCCACGAAAAAAACAGTTCGCGAAATGTCTGTGATATCAAAATGAATGAAAATATTGGCTGTTACAGTATACCAATCTGTGATTTGGTTTGTTAAGGACAAGGCGGCCATAGATTTCCCAATGTACACCGTTTCTACCTCCCTCTCCTCGTTCTGTGTCTGTGTGTGGGGGTGGGAGGGGTAAAGTTATCAGAGGGGGCAATCACCCCACCCCTGCCTGGCAGACATGTACATTTCTGCTTGGCTAGTTGTATTACAAAATCAGATTGGCAAATTACAAGAACTATAAGGAACTTTTTCATGCTATGCAGTGGCGTAACAGCCGGGGGGGCAGGGGGGGCACAGTGCCCCCCCTGAAGGTGCTCAGCAGGAAATTGAAACCTATCCACCAGGAAAAATAGAGGAAGGGAAAAGAGGAAAAGAAGGGGGAAAGGGAAAGAAAAGAGAGAGAGAAAGGAAAAAGGGAGGAAAAAGAAAAAGGAAAAGGAGAAAAAAGGGGAAAGAAAGAAAAGAAAGGGAAAGAAAGAAAGAAAATTTTGCAGTACAAAAAGCACAACAGTCAACAAATTGTTGACTGTTGTATTTTTTGTACTGCGAAATTTTGTGACCGTACAAAATTTTGTGACCGTGCGAATTTTTTTTTACCCCCCCCCCCACTTACGTGAAATTCACGAGGTGACTGACTGTGAAAAAATTTGGGGCAACCTTTTACGAAAAATTCCGGGACAGAATTATTCTAACCAGGATTTTTTTTGGCTGTGCCCCCCCTGACAACCAACCTCTGTTACGCCCCTGATGCTATGTATGAACTATACTGGAGCAAAACAGTTGTATTCAGGTGTGCAAATGAAGTGCAAGTCGGATAACATTTTGTTCACAAAACATCACATCGAGGGTTTAGTTAGTGTCACAAAGTCCCTCACTGCAATGGTTGCCATTGGTTAGATTGTGTCTTCCTCAGGCCGCGATGAATTTTTATTTTTTAATAGCCCGATCGGGCAAGCTGTTGAGCAAAATAACTTGCCCGAATCTTGCCCGAAATATTTTTGACTGGAAACCGAGCCGGGGTCATCGTCAGGTCATGAGATATGCCGAGTGTTGACTATGCCAGGTTGAAATGCAAGATTGTACATGTTTGTATTTGTTTACTTCAGTCTACGGACAGTTTTATTTCTGTTTTTAAACAAAGTCAGCGACAATTTGATGAACTTTATTGTGGTAAGAATGAAATCTTAAGCTTAGCTAAAGAGTCAATAGTCAACCATTGCAGCATACTGAAAAAATGTGATTGCCCGAACGGGCACTGCTACTTGAAAATGTAGTAGCCCGAAATGAATAGCACTTGCCCCGGGCATTCGGGCAGCGTAATTGTCGCAGCCTGGTCTTCCTTCACAAGGGCATATCTTCAAACACCCTTACTATATGGCAGCTATTGTAGATATTGCCTTTTCACATAACTGAGATGCAAGTGATAAAATATCCTATCTGCTATAGCTGCCCTGTGTTACTTTTAGTTTATATCAATGGATCTGCTATATAGACTACCACATATGTGACCCGTCACGTCAAAATGGACATGTTGGTGGCCCGAGTCAAATCCGAGTTTTCAGCTTTGAAATGATACCATGTTGAAGGTAAACAGACTTTGTAATCAAAAGATATGATTTGAAGAAGCCAAAGTTGTTCTATTATTTTCTTTATTCACCAAATATATTGGCCTCTATCTCAAAACTAGGTTTGCCGACAACATGTCCTTTTTGACGCGATTGGTCACATATGGTAACATCTGGCAGCTATAATTGCAGATGGACCCTTGTTGCACTAAACCCTCGAATACAGGTCTATTTGACGCGCCGCTTGGATTGGGCTTCTGTCTTACTCATTCCTCAATGAATTTTCCTATAGTTTGATCAGTTCCAAATTGGCAAGAAATATTCGGTTTTTATCTCTCCGCGCGCAAAAGTAATCCAAGCGGACGCACGGAATTATGGCCACACGCACATGGTTTTAGCCCCACGCACACGTCACATATATGATGCACAGTGTGCTTGTTGCCTTTATTTGTGCCCACGTTCTTCTGTATCCATTCGCTGCTGTAATGAGGCTTCACCAATTTGGAACTGATCAAACTATCGAAAGTGTTTCTATATAAAAAAAACCACAGAAAGTGTTTCTATATAAAAAACAACACTTGAAGGTTATTTTTTAGTGAAATCTGTGTGTTATTTTTTCAATTAAAGGTAGGTGTTCCGATTTCTGGCCCGATTTTCAACTTTATGTTTGCTATTCTAGATGAAGGGTCATCCGTAAAATAGTAATTGGGTAGTACACAAACTAGCCGGGTAGCTGCATTTTGGCCTATAACGTCTAAATGGAACATATCTTGCGCCACAATTTTACCGAAATAATGAGACAAATATGGGTTTTCTTTTGCTATCAAAATATATTGATATGATTATGAAGACAAAAAATCTTAAGTGATCGGAACATACACCTATAATTTGGTATAAAACTATGTGAAATTCTTATATAGTGGGTGTGGTTTTGGATGTCAGTTCAGGCAATTTGATTGGTTTTAGGCTAATTTTCTGCTGATACGCACTATATAAGATGAGACAATGGTATATAGTTTGGGGCGGGGCTTTTCATTCGAATAATAAGACCTTCAGTGTGTATGGTCAGTAACCTTGCTGGGTCATTAGATTACCCTACACAAAGTTGCCGGTGTATGCGTTGTGCGTACAATGCAGCGTTGCCATGTGTGCGTGTGCTAAGAACGTGATTAATTCGAAGCAGGAAGTTGGTAAACAGCTTGCAGGATTCGCCGATTTTATAAAATTTTATAAAGGGGGAAATTTGTTGTTGTTTGATTAAAATAAATTTAACAAAATGCGTTATTTCATGATAAAAGATAAAATAAAAGATAGAAATAACTAATAAACTAAATAAAAATGAGAATAAAATATAGTTTGTAGCTGTTTTGCTATATACGATGGTATTATAATGTATAGGCTGTACAATATTTGTGTCGTCGTGTATGGCCGCCGCAAAATACTCTTTCTCAAAAAAGTGTTATGTCGATAGCACAGTATATGATGTAGACTACGAAATGATAGTTACCCAGCTAACACATAACATTTTTAAATATAAGTTTTTTAACATTTTAAACACATAACATATACGTTCTAAAAACGTTTTTAAAATGTTATGTATTGGCTGGGTAATATATATAAAGGGTTCAACAAAAGAAAGTATACCACTTTGTTGATGTCATTTTGAGTAACTTTCAATTTGTTTTTGTCCAAACAGGCTAGATAGGCATTTAGATGAATCTTTTAGGCATAATTTGATACCAAATTTGCCCCCTAACAACAAAGATAAACCATGATTAGCACCATTTAAAGGAAAATATCCCATTTTCAAAAGTCGCATTTCCAATACACAGCACGAGAAGAAAGGGCCAATTGTTAACACACACATATGCCGTATTTATCCCGTACTGATCACCGCGCATATCCCTCAATGCGCGGGCTAATTCAAATGTAAACTGATGCATGGGTGAAGGATTTGAATGTAAAGGAATGTTATGGATGGGTAGAACATGGACAGATTAACCAAATCTTCTCGTGCTGTGTATTGGAAATGCGACTTTTGAAAATGGGATATTTTCTTTTAAATGGTGCTAATCATGGTTTATCTTTGTTGTTAGGGGGCAAATTTGGTATCAAATTATGCCTAAAAGATTCATCTAAATGCCTATCTAGCCTGTTTGGACAAAAACAAATTGAAAGTTACTCAAAATGACATTAACAAAGTGGTATACTTTCTTTTGTTGAACCCTTTACTATGCATAATGCTATAGCAGATGATATTCAATGCCACTGTTTATAAGGGTTGGCCTTATTTGGTGAATAAAATGTGAGCGTATGGACTTTATAAATATAACAATGAATGCAGTAATGAATGAAGTGTATTAAGAAAATATGGTCAAAATAAACAACTGTGTACATAGTTTCTCATACAGCACCAAGATATATGATGTTGTGTTTTATTGTTTAGCCAGTATGAAACAAAGGGGCATATATTTAATAGCAAGACTAGGCACGCCTAGTAGAGCTGGTCGGATATTTGAATGTTAAAAAATGTTTTTGTCTTGTAATTTGGCAGAATATAATTATGTAATTTAGAAAGTAGTGTTATGTTACAATTTTTTTTTAAACTGTGTTTATGTTTATACAAGATTGATTAGGATAAATTATATGTTAGTGTGTTTTATCAGGCCCATGGTCTAAATGTATCCCTCAAAGGGTGCATGGTTCCATAACAGACTCATGATCTAAATGTATCCCTCAAAGGGTGCATAAATCCATAACAGGCTCACAGTCTAAATGTATCCCTCAAAAGGTGCATAATTCCATGACAGGCCCACGGTCTAAATGTATCCTTCAAAGGGTGAATAGTTCAATAACAGGCCCACGGTCTAAATGTATTCCACAGGGGGATGCATGGTTCCATAACAGGCCCACAGTCTAAATGTATCCTTCAAAGGGTGTATGGTTCCATAACAGGCTTACGGTCTAAATGTATCCCTCAAAAGGTGCATAATTCCATGACAGGCCCACGGTCTAAATGTATCCTTCAAAGGGTGAATAGTTCAATAACAGGCCCACGGTCTACATGTATTCCACAGGGGGATGCATGGTTCCATAACAGGCCCACAGTCTAAATGTATTCTCCAAGGGTGCATGGTTCCATTCCATACAGGCTCACGGTCTAAATGTATCCAATTGCGGGCACCATAGGCAACATTTTCAAGATATATCATATATCACAAAAATATTTAAGTTCAACAAGATGGCTTTCGGAATTTTTATCATTATTAAAATCATAATGGATCTCGAACCATCCTAATTCTTCTTGTTTCAGAATGCTGAATATTTGCTTTAAATGCCTTATAAATTAAACCCAGGAGCTTCCAGAGGCCCCAACGCGGGCCCTTGACCCCACCCACTTGATGTGGATGATGTTTAAGTTTGAATTTGAATGTGCACATTTTGTGATTGGATTTTACTCTTAAATAGTAATACCTATATGGAGGAATAATTGTTTTTTAGTTAGTAGGCATGAGAGAAAATGCCAAAATTACTGCTTCAGAATGCTGAATCTTTGCCTTAAAAATGCCGAAAACCCATCGCCCCGTGGACCCCACCAGGGGCCCTGAGGCGGGCCCCTAGAAACCATACCGCTCGTAGCTCCGCCGCTCGGTTCGCTCACTCCGCTCACAAGGATACAACATTCCCCCATCAAAACAGTCTTGGGTACGCTCTTGGGTATCTGTATACCTTTGCAATAATAAAAATAAGATTTATCGGTCAGGAACAGTGTGTCTTGGTTTGAGTTATCAGCTTCTCATTTACTGTAGGTCAACACGTAAGGTTTTGAAAAGTCAAATTGGTCGTAGTCATAATGTTATCAAAATTACTAGGTCTCTAAGGAGACTCGTCTGCGGATTGGTCTAGTGTTTTACTGTAGTGATATAAACCAAGCTTGGAGTAATTTTAGGTAAATCTTCCTGCAGCTCCTTGACATTGTAGCACCTATTATAGCCTTGCCATCAAGGCCTTCTTATTTGAATAACCATTTCACTTTCCAAAACAATAACATTAATATTGCAACAGTATTTCTCACTTTACACCAGGCAATGATTTCATCCCATCCAGTAGCCACCTGTTATTACCCATATCACTGATAGGCCAGAAAGTTTGGTTGCAGGAAGTGGCGGCTAGCGGTTGGTATTTTGGGAGCTCAGTGTTTGACAGGAAAGAGCCTAGGGTGTAGTTATGTTTTGTCAAAATATCCATATATTGAAACAGTTACTAAATATACATGTCATTGTCATGAATGATAAGTGTGTGGTGTATAACGGTCATGACCCTTATGAGGACACGGCATCCCTCACACATTATCCCAAACACATAAAATACATGCGATAGGTATAGGGTCAATGAGATATGCACTAGCTCTACAAAATATTATAGTTTCGAATCAATGGAAAATATTACTTGTACCAGGAATTGGGAGAGAGAGGGTTGTGAGTCTGAGACTTGAGATCAAGTATACACCTATTAAGGAGATTAGACTAAAAAACAGGAAAGAACCATGGATAAACAATGAGATTATCCTTGAAAATATCAGGTACAGTGACCACTTATTGTACAAATTCAACAAAAACTGATCTGTACAAGGAATATTGTCAAATGAGAAATAAGATTCGGAGGGATGCAAGATCTGCAAAAGCAGAGCCATTTAGTAGTAAAATTGAAGAACACAAAAACAAACAAAAATTTTGGCAACAGTTGAAAACTCTTGGGTATGGTAACAAAACTAAAGGTGAGACCAAAGTGGTTCTTGACATTGATGGTGAAACTTTGCTTTGATTCAAACAAAGTAGCAAATTGTATCAATGAATTTTATACTTCTGTTGCTTCAACATTGGTTAGGGAGGACATCAAAACTCGACCGCACGGCAACCGCCGGCTCCACCCGGTTGGACCGCATATCATTGTTTAGAACAATAGAATCCGCGGCTGCAACCGCACGGAACCCCACAGAACCGGCGGTTGCCGGGCAGTCGAGTTTTGATGTGCTCCCTTAACAAATTGGCACCGGCAAGTAATAGTTTTGGCACTTAGAAACTATACTACAAAAGTAAGAATGTCTCCCCAAAGGGTTTTAAGCTATCGCCTGTTAGGGTATCGCATTGACTTGGTGTACAAAGGTCTACTCAAGTTGAAGCCCAATTAAAGTACCTGTCATTGTCTAGATCAGTGGTTCTCAACCTTTTTGGCCCACGACCCCTTTTGACATTCTTGGTCAGTACCGTGACCACCCTCCCCCCCCCCCCCCCCCCCAAAAAAAAAATTGAGAAAAACAACCCAATTTATTGAAACTAAAACTGCTTGGTTATATGATGCGAGCGTAGCGAGCAGGAAATTTACCATATTTGAAAGTTTCTTTTGAGTTTTTAAGCCTTTTTTAGAGCGAAATATCAAAATGGTTCCCCGAAAAGCTATTCTTCATGACCCCCTGGAAAACCTCAAACGACCACCATGGGTCTCGACCCCCAGGTTGAGAACCCCTGGTCTAGATACTATACCACCAGCGAAAGTCTTAAAAGACTGTGAAGCGGTAAGTAAAGATAACATTGCTTTCATCGTTAACTTGTCTATCACCAGCAACACCGTTCCCACTTATATCATGTATATGAAATTTGCTAGAGTAAGGCCTTTATTCAAGAAGAATTGTAGATCCGATGTTGGTAATTATAGACCGGTTAGCATATTGTTCATTGTCTCAAAAATTCTTTAAAAAAGTAGTGTACATGTATTTTCCAACTTGATCTCTCTGATAATAATTTGATTTATATCCTGCAATCTGGTTTCAGAGGCTCATACTAACTGATACATGCCTTATTTACCTCACCGATATATAAGATCCCAGATGGCTGCTGGTAAATACACAGGTATTATTCTCTTAGACTTACAGAAGGCATTCGATACAGTAGACCATCGACATACTTTGTAACAAATTGCAAGATATGGGTATTCACATTGACTAAATGGGTCAAATCATACTTAGGGAGTGTTTATAAATACTTTGGTGGGGATGGATAATTACTTAGCGGGGGGGGGGGGGGGGGGGGGGCAAAAACTGTTGATACTCTGCACAGGGGGGTCAAAAAAGTTTTTGAAAACCCCAACAGAGGGGGGTGGGTCAAAAAAGTTTAAAAAACACTTATTAGTTTTTACCTACATGCACATTATTTACGGAACGTTCATAAATCAACGTAAAAATAGCTAATTTGTTGGCGCGCGTACACGGACATAATTCCATGTACTCGCCCAGCTAAAAAAAAGGGCAAATTCATTTAAATAGCAAACAACAATTGCACGCACATTGTATTTAAAGCCAGGATGTAATTGGAGGGAGCATCCTATACTAATAATTGATTTCAAGAACAGAGATCTGTGCATAAATATAAGTTATTCAGGGGATAAAAGACCATGGCACTAAACTAAAGATACCTGCAATTGAAGTGGGAGTTCTGATTCACTCTAGATTCTACAACATGCCTTCCTACAGGCTGTCCCAAAATGATTAGTACCCATCGATGCCCAAAGTTCAATATTTTTTGTCATCATCAAAATCGATAGGATTAGGTCCGTTGTTTTTACATCATCTTTGTCATACTGTACTATTTTATTAGAATTTCAGATCATGAATATCGGTTTTATCAAACTCAAGATACACTCCATTATGTAAAACATGGTGATTTCACCTTTTTGACGAAGTGCTAAAAAATTTGTGTGCTATTACAGCTTGTTTGAAAGAAACTTGTGTATTCTCATAATCTTGCGTGTCTTTCTGTTGTAACTGTTATTAGTTATGGGTGTTTAAATCATTAATAATTCTTCTCCTTAATTCAATTTAACGGGTAAAAGAAGTTTGTCACACTTGAGTGACCCCATGCATTGTTTTATTTGACAAGTGTTTAGGACTTCTAAATGAAGTGGTATTTGGTGAATCACCAGTGGCTTAGATTTCATTTTCACATTGGAGAATGGATTTCGTGAGGTTAAGGGACTATATCATTTTTACCAAGTTTGTAGGAAATTGCATCCCCAATATGAAAAAGAAGTCTAAGCCACTGCTAATTACCATGACCACGTCTTTACCTGTTCTAATGTCCCTCAAGTTTAGCAGTCAAAACTAGCTCATTATAGAAACAAAGCTTGGGGTTGCTCATGCGTGACGATCCATTTTTACTCTTCAAATTGAATCAAAATGAAGAAGTATTAATGGTTTGAACAACAATATGACACAACAGCAGTTTGAAATAGAAAGGAACCAAAGGTATTAGCAGACAAGAGATTAAGAGAATGTATTAATTTCTTTCAAACAAGCTGTTTAAAATCACTTCTTTTTGCCCTTTGCCAAAAAGGTGAAATCACCATGTCTTACACAATGGAGTGTAACTTCATTAAAATAAGTCCGATATTCATGATCTAAAATTCTAATGAAAGGGTACAGTATGGCAAATATGATAGAAAAACAACGGATCTAATCTCATTGATTTTGATGATGAAGAAATGTATTGAACTTTGTTCATCGATTGGTACTAATCATTTTTGGACAGCCTGTAGATGTGATGTGCCATCAAAATAGAATATGATACATGGTCAAATTCTGTAAAAAATCCCATAAAATATATCTTATCTATGTTCCCTGAACTTGGATAACAATGAACGGGGGGGGGGGGGGGACAAGAAAGTTTCTGGTGCAGGCAGTAATACAGGGAGTTCAAAAAAGTTTGTGGCATGGCGATAGGGGGTCAAACAGTTTGTGGCATGGCGAGAGGGGGGGGGGGGGGGGGGTCAACAAGTGTTGATATACCAAAAATGAAATTATCCAGCTACCCGCCCCACCAAAGTATTTATGAACGGTCCCTTATCTGACAGACAACCGATTGTTAATCTAAATCAGGTTGAATCCAACCCCGACCCACATGAATCTTGTAGCGCTCCACAGGGTAGTATGGCCGCTGCTCTTCTTGTGTTATGTTAACGATATGTCATCAAGCGTTAACTGTAATCTTTTGTTATATGCTGACGATAGTGCCTAAAATTTGATTATTGTAGCTCTTCATGGTTTTCTTCACTTTCTGCAAGGTTGAACAATAAGATGCAAGTTGTGCAAAACAAGTTGATTAGCTTCATTTTGAAGCTGGTACCCAGGTCCCACACCCGGGAGGGGGGGGGGGCGGTTCTTTCGCCAAAATCGTACGTGGATGTGCCTCCCGGACTCCCGGAAATGTGACTTTCTCTATACCTATTTTTTGGCCAATTTCCCACCCATCAATATACCAATTTTGTTAGAAAGCACCCAATTTTGCACAAATTTGGCGCTTTGGTGTGTGATGAAAACCACCCTATCGCTATACCAATTTTTGCGAAAAGGCACCCCAAAAGGTAGGCACATAATACGTATACCATATCAAAAAAGCCTCAAATGATACACCCAATTTATGCAAATTGGGCGCTTTGGTGTGTGATGAAACCACCCCCATCGCTATACCAATTTTTGCGAAAAGGCACCCCAAAAGGTAGGCACATATATACGTATACCATATCAATGTGAGAACCCCCTCCCCGGGTCCCATTGGTGATGACGAATTAAAGAAGCTGGGAATGTTGATAGTTGAAGACCGAGTTAAACATCTTAAACTCAATCATGTTTTGAAAATCTATAATGAAGACCACACTGAAAAATAAATTGGTGTCACAGCGACGCCTTCTTGGAGTCAAATGTAAATGACACTTACAAAGGCGTTATTTTGACTCCAAAATTGGTGTAATCGTCAATGATATGGGTTTGCACATAATTTACGGTGACACCGTTAAGTGTCCGACGGACACCTTTCAGTGATCATTTACTGATTTACACCAAAACTGGTGTCAGATTAATTGAAATAACTCCAAGGGCGTCAATAGTTGGCGGGAAAGCTCACGGTTTTTAGAGGCGTCGAAGCAGCATGACACCAATTGGTGTAATTCTGACACCAATTGGTGTAATTCTGACACCAACTGGTGTAATTCTGACACCAATTGGTTGTAATTATGACACCAAATTGGGCGTCTATCAACATATCAACGCATAGGCGTTTTCTCGTCGCCATTTTGTTTGCATGTTACGAGCCGGTAAGACTGGTAAGTACCGATCTGCTCCATTTCCAGACATTTTTGATAATAATAATGACTGAGGACCCATTTTTTTACGCTTGTTTTAGTGTCAAAATGACACCAAATTATTTTTCAGTGCAGAGTATACCTGATTTATCATTTTACCAAATGTTCGGCAGTGTAACACATTTTCTGGTTCCTAAAGCTGAAGGTCAGCAGTGCAATACATTTTTCTGTTGTTGAAACAACGGGCAGTTCAAAAAGGCAGTATTAAAAGTCACTTTTTAATGAGGCTGTAATCTTAATAATTCCGTTTTAATTTTGTAAAAATCACAAGAGTAAACCTTGAACTGTCTATTTTTCATTTATGCAAAAAAAATCCAACATGTATCGTATAAAAGGCTGTTTGTAGGCCCTTTACATTTGCATTGGTAATTCGAATCGAAGTAACACTCGGAGTCAGAAGTTTAACTGGCAATAGTAGTATAATGTGCAGTTTTTCAAACCATTCGGAGTAACGACTTCGTTCTACTCAAGGCAGAAGGAAGGAACACTCGCTCTCAAGATGAACACGTTCTTATATACAGAACTTCATGGACAAATGAATTGTAATCACAAGTAATCATGCCAGTGCTCACACGTATAGATTACCCCTTCTGGCAAAACAGAAGGAATAAACTATTGTTAATTGTGTGTTAATTAATAAAGACTGGTACGACCACTTGTGTTTATGTTAAATCCATGGTGGTGGGGGGGGGGGGGGGGGGGGGGGGGGGAAATCCTTGTGAAAAGGGTCATTGTTCTGTATATAGAAGCGTGAACATCTGAGAGCTTGTGTTTCCTTGATTATCATGGGAATATCATGAATATGTTTAATTTAAAAGTATTTCTGTCTTATAAATGGTAATGCATTTATATCATTAAATAATTGTGATATATATATATTTATATATGATTGTTAATGCTACCCTTACATTACTTCCTTCCTCAGGAAACTGATGGTCCTCCATCAGCAGGATCCACACAAACAAGAGAGTTAATTTCGAGTAGGGATAGGTATGTAAGGTAGCACTAACGACAGAAAGACCCTGAATATGTTTTAAAAAAAAGGTTATAAATCAAATGGGGGAGAAAAAAAAATGTAATGGAGACATATATATATAATCAAAACACAAAGAGTTCATATAATATCAATTGAAACCATCCGTAAACACAAAATTCGCCGTCCTGTGTTGTCCTGCTCCGGCACTCACAGCTCGCATCCACGGCAAAGACCTCCAGGTCATTATGATGATTGGCAGACATGCCATTATATTGAAAAAAACAGATTTTTCAGAATCCTTTCCCAATTTTCAATGTCTATCTCAAGGGTTTACTGAACCAATACTAGGCATGTTTGTACTTATTTCAATGCATTTCTCATGGTGATTCCAAATATGGTAATGAAATTCAATAATTATGACATTTTTGAAACATTTTGTGAAAATTTGGAATGTCGTCTGCATGCAGCCGCCTGCCGCATGGAAAGCGTTCGTATTGAAAAAGTAGGGACCTCCTGATCCACTCTCATAGATTCAACTACATTGTAGTGGGCATTTGTTAAAGTTTAAAATATTTATAAAATGGTTCATACTAAAGCAAAACACGCCGAAGCCGAATGATGGCTTCCTGGTCCATGTAGGCAAGTATGCCATAAATATTTTAACTAAATTAATGCTATATTGTTGCTATCCCTTGGTTTAATACGCAGTCCGATGTCGCAACTCGTTGAGCCATATGAAGAATGTTTCTGCCTTAAAGTTTGTGGCGGTCGGCTGCATTAGCAAATAAGATTTAAAAAAAACCCAAGGGATGCCGTTGGACATGGCCCGCGGATAAAAAATAAAATAAAAATATATATTCGCCATCACGGGGCTCATGTCGCCGTGGAGCAGAGTGAGTGTGAAGATGATGTGATGTTATCATGTGTCGTCGGGAAAATATGCCACAGGACGTGATCTACCTCTCTTGTTTCTCGTGAGTCCCTTCTAGGGGACGGGAACTCAGACCACGGTGTAGCACCAGGACGCACGCGATTTAGGGTACCGCGTCGTCCGCTGGGGTGAGAAAGTGGTCCACTGTTCGCCCCTTTAGGGTTAGAGTTCAGTAGATCATTTTCGCAGAAGATATAGATATATAGTAAATATATATACGTGGGATGATTTCAATGTTGGTGCTACCGATGACTCTTAAAAAAATGGTGTAAGACTGTGAATATATTGTGTGGGTTGCTCAGTTAAGTTTTGCTCAAATACATGGCTAATATTTATTACTACCGTTGTTAGGTTAAATATATCTAATTAGAGTATAATGATTAGATTAAATATGTTTACATTAATTAATTGGTCTTGAAAAGAATCTTGACAGCAATTAGTTCGCGGTCAATGGAGCTTGTTTAGCTACACTTTTTCAAATTAAAACTTTTCCACCATAAGGCCACCATTACCGTATACATTGTATGGTTTGTATGCGTTCGGCCTATCATTGGCCTAATACCCGCCGCGGGATCTATAGTTAGGCCTATTCCCATCTTGTCCATTATAATTAGGCCTATAATTGTATCTTTCGTTAGACCTATTGCGTTCATTATAGGCCTATCATAATAGCTCTGCCGCTCGTTTGACTTGTCCCTATCATTAGGACTATCACAGTAGGGGGAACCTGATCGTCCATCATGGTGGACAGGCTTATTAAAGGGTGTATCCCTCTTCCTATCGGAGTTCCTACCTCGCTCTATGTTCCAGGAACTGATGAATTTATCCTGTTCGATTTTCATCTCATTAATTTGCTTAATCAAAAGGCTTATGTCTGATTCATATTCATCACTTTGATTGGGTGGGCTCTGAATATGTTGAGCGGGGTACAGGTTGCGTTTCCTTGATTTGTGCCGTTGGGCGGGGATATTTAAATCGGGTGTAACTGTAAGGGGGAATGGAAATTGGTGTGTTTGGGCCTGTGAATATTGAATATGCGCCCTCTCAGAATTTTTGACTGTCTGGACTGCTTCTGCTATCGTCCTGACATCAAACTCATAACACCGTCCCCTCAATAGGCCTACAGGGCTTAGGCCCGCCAAAAACCTACGTAAAAGCTCACCCTCTAACTGCCCGTCATTGTATGTCGGGAAGGCTACTATGATCATGATGATTCCAAGGATGGAAAAAGGATCTTGACGTGTGCTAAATTTATAGCGCCAGGTATGACTTCTCCCTCAAACCTTATGTACGCCCATATAAAAATACAATGAAATTATGGTGGGTACGGGGCAGAAAGTATGGCAGTTATCATTTCGTAATTATAGGCCTAACGTTGAAAAGAAAAGGGGGATAAAAAACAACCCAAAAAAAACTGACTGGCGATTTTATTTATTTTTATTGTGTATTTTTATTTATTCAGTGGTACTCGATACTGTGTTGTCTGCGTTTGGTGCAGATAGCACGATTAGTTGTGAAGCCACAGTATGTAGGCTACTACGTGACTTGTAGCACAGATCTGTGCTTGTAGTGAACATGGAGCAAATGGCCTATGGAAAGATAGATTAGTGTCACTCAAATGGAGTCAGCACTTGAAATGTAAGAGGCATGGCCTACTTTAACAGAGAAACAAAATTATTTAACCTAAGCGGCAGGTGTTTTTTTCTAACCATGTTTAACTAGTGAGCAACTTAAGCAACCCTAAAATATACCACAGCCTTACCTTGTTTCATCCACTGAAAAAAAAATCATCGGCACTGCAGCATCCATGGTTGGTAACAAAAAGTATCGCTTGAAGAGAAGAAAAGCCGCCAAATTGGCCACCAGATATAAAAGGCTGTTTGTAGGCCCTTTACATTTGCATGGGTGAATCCTCGAAATAACGCTCGGAGTCAGAAGTTTAACTGGCAATAGTATAATGTGTAGTTTATTCAAACGACTTCTACTCAATTAAGGCAGAAGGAAGGAACACTCGCTCTCAAGATGAACACGTTATTATATACAGAACTTCTGGGACAAATGAATTGTAATCATCCCAGTGCTCACACGTATAGATTACCCCTTCTGGCAAAACAGAAGGAATAAACTATTGTTAATTGTGTGCTAATTAATGAAGACTGGTACGACCACTTGTGTTTATGTTAAATCCATGGTGGGAGGGAAGTCCTTATGAAAAGGGCCATTGTTCTGTATATATATAGAAGCGTGAACATCTGAGAGCTTGTGTTTCCTTGATTATCATGGGAATATATGAATATGTTTAATTTAAAAGCAAAGTCTTTCTGTCTTATAAATGGTAATGCATTTATATCATTATATATATTTATATATGATTGTTAATGCTACCCTTACACATGTACCGTCCTTAATGGTTCAGTGATTTCAGACATTTGATCTGCAGCCCTATGATGGAAACGGACACAAAACAACAATATATCCCAAGTGCTGATCGCTTTTGCCAATTCTAAGAGACAGGATGTACTTACTTATCGGTCAATGATAATCGTTTCAAATGTCAGATGTTTATGGCCGGACGCATTAGTCGAGAAGACTTTTGCCACTGTTCCAAAAGTGTATGTCCGAATAAATAAATAAAATAAAAATATATCTGAAACAGAGTACCAAACATTTGTTGGACAAATCAGATATTATAGCATGTTAACCTTTAAAAAACAGTATCGTTTAATTGTTAAAGGAATATCTAAGTTAGGCAACACAGATAATCGTTATTCAATTATTGTCAAGTAGCACAATATGAAGATTCTAAATAAATGTCATACACGCGCGCTGTTTGCTATCTTCAGTAGATAGCGTATTGACATTGACCCAACATTGTAAATTACCTCATACTTGGTAATGTTTTTGATTTCGTGCTGCATATAAAATCAACGGAACCAAAACAAAACACGTTTCAGACTTATCATTTTACTCAACAAAATGTAACAAGATCCTTGATGTGCTCAGAGCGCCTATCTTTGTTGTTGAGAAAATGTTCCAAGCCGAAATAAAAAAATTGATGGGTGGCCGATCCAGGAAACCGAGGTCGTGTTCCCACTATAGAAAATGATAGCTGTTAGGCAAAAAAAAAAAGTTGTGATGCCCTTAACGACCGACCCTAAAATCGCAAAAACTAGGGTCGGCTTTTTTTTTCTTTCTTTTTTTCTTCTTCAATCTTTTCATTTTTCATTTTTCTTTTTTTTAGATTTAAATTTGATCTTAAAGTGTCTAAATGTTACTATTTCTTGCTTGAAATGATTAAGTTAGCTTGAAAAATGTTTTTAGACTATTATCGCACTAGAAACTTTAGTAAAATGACTGACGGCCTATATGCTACCAATTTTGTCTCAACATAAAACCATTTATTTTTCAGCCAAGAAAAAAAAAAATCCGACCGACCGACCCTTTTTTAAAATTTTTAACACTTATGGGGCAACACAACTTTTTATTTTTTGCCTAATGTGTGAACGCCATACCTCCTTATATAGGTCCGAGTCTGAGTCAACATACAAATCGCGTTCTCGTTCGGCACTGGTTCCATACTACATTATTACTACATGTATTAGTCTCAGGGTTCCACGTCGTATCGTAGAAGTGAGACTCCTGGACTAGCATGAGACCCTTTATTTCGCGAAGTAGACTCCACGACGAAGGATCGAGTCCACGTCTTAACAGGCATAGTGCACTATCATTTCAATTAGCCTTATGATCAGTTATTGAGTGAAATAAATTAGCAAGTTATCGTGACACCGTTAGTTATTGATAAAGGATCGATACATTATGTCAATAAAATTGACACACAGCACACAAAACCTGTAAAATCTTAATGCAGACACCACCAATCCAAAGCTTATAATTATGTCAGAGCGTCCAGTACCGAGATACACCAAACTAAAACACAAATGCACAAACAAACACACAGATGTCATTTCATGAATTGTAATTCACTTTAATTACGTTAGATTAATTTTTTAGAGAAGAGCCAAGAAGACTTGACAATGCATTGGCGTATGTCAATGCCCTGGAGCTATTCACGAGCCACCGCTTTCTCTTATTATCCTTCGCGAAATCGCCTCTCGTCAGATTACCAAAGCGGAGCCAAATCAATCCCGCCTTTTGTTATAGTGTATTCTTTAGCCAAGGAAAGTTAAACACATAGCGCTGAGTACCTGATCGGTCGACAAGTGCGTGTTGTTACACGGATTGGTAATAAATGTTGTTGTGATCTACTGTACAGTCCGTATATTCAACGACCAGTGTTGTAATTTGGTATATCTGACCGTACGCGTTTTTACGCATCTTAGAAAGTTATTTACTAGCGATCAATTCTACAAAATCTACGATCATCACCCACCAAGTTTGAGGGGATATCATTTGGAATATCACGCAGATATCGATGGTTTATTCTATGTTTGACGAGCCCCACGAGCGTGCTTGGTAACCAGGTATATTCGGGATTTCCCCATAACGTTCGGCCTTGACTTCTTGAATACACAAAACTGGTCCACAGCAGTCGTCGCAACATCATCATCTAAACACGTCTCAAGTCACGTTCGGCCGTATCGACTGCATTTTCTTCAATTCATCATGTGTAGATATGACTTTAGTGCAAAGACTGGACTTCGGATACAGTAGAACTCCAAACACTAAACAATTCTGTCCTACGAACATCTGTTACGAAGTCCATCATTTTTTCATCTCAAAGTATGTCTACGAATACGATCAAGAATATGAACTTGTTCTCTAGACTCTAGCTAGCTGTGTACGCACATAATTATTTCTAAACAGGAATATTTTGAGTGAGATCTGATCAGAAAGTATTTCTGTGATCATGGGATCTGCATCGTCCAAGAAGAACATCTCTTCTCACTTGTAAGTTGAATGTTTAAATACTGATGCACTTGCTTATACCGTATCTGGTATAACAGTTACACAAGTTTAAACTGTTCAAAACTATACTATACATTCGTTCCAAAAAAGGACCGAGGTGCAATTATTGCACATCGGTGTATTATACCGGGGTATTCAGTGGCGGATACAGGGGGGGGGGGGGGGGGGGGCGGAGGGGGGGGGGCGCCCCCCGTAAATTTTTTCAATATACCCTTAACGTGTACGCGCCCCCCCGTAAAATTTGACAATATACCTTTTTTGTGTACCCCTTTACCTTTTTCAGAGACATAGGTAGGTTCCGTTGGTACATTTGCCACTTGTACCATACGATTTTTTGTGCCGGTTTTGTGTTATTGTACAATGGCTAGAGTTTATTAGGGGCATTGGGCAAGTACCGATCAATGTCAAAAGAACTAGAAGAACATAATAATTAGAAACGATAAACAATCGTCCCTGTGTGAAACTACATGTAGTATTAAAGTATTACCAGAGAGAGATGATTACACCGTATTACTATTTTGATGTTTATGGTAATCCATATTTATGGCTTCGGAACCGGAACTGAACTGAGCGAATTTTATGACCATACAAAATACGTTCTTAAGAAATGATTTTCTCTCAAAATATCGGTCTTAAGAACTGGTTTGTTTTTCAAATTTGATTAGTGATGAATGCAAATCTTCGAAAAATGTGGGTTTTAGAACGCTAAGTGTAATTGTTTATATATAGGATTATGATCAGGAGGCGTCTTGCATAACACTTTCCACGCGGCTAGTATTAGTTTTACCATGATTTTCATATGAAACATATTTTTCAGAAACCTTTCCCAATTTTTCCAAGTCTATCTCCAGGATTACTGAGCCAATAGGCATATGTACTTATTTCAATGCATTACTCATGGTGATTCCAAATATGGTAGTGAAATTCAATAAGTTTGACATTTTTAATTAAGACATTTTGTGAAATTCGGAATTTCGTCTGCAGACGCCTGCCGCGAGGAAAGTGATGGAAGTTCATTATCATTACGGATTCATTCAAATCATCCACCAGAAGAGATCCCAAATAAATGGATAGTAAAAAATACGTGCATCAATTATACTGCAAGCTACATATTTGAATTTATCCAAGTAATTTAGAGTGGCCTGAACTAAGAAGACTTTGCCAAAACAAACGCACATTATGGACAATTTCGGGTACATCCTTTGTGTAAGCATAAGACATTCATAAGTTAGACTTGTGCAAAAGCCCCATTACGGAAGCTGTATAATCCATTAATCGGTCAATAGGTGTTTTTTGCTAGGTTATTTCCGTGCTGTCTTACACCATGGATAAACCCCTTTCGTCAAGATATATAAAATTGACTTGTTTTTTTAAAACAACATCTGCTGCGAAATTTGTATTTATCTGTTAAGTATTCACCAAACAAATAATTGCTGTCGATTAATACAATTATCAGTTTGCAGTGTTCATTGCACTATTTCTTTTTCTCTCTATGAAAATTGCACTTACCTATTCTATATTGCAACCACTTTTTGGCGAACGGCATCAAATCAGGAAGATCTGGATTCATCTGCATATCTTTAATAAAGTCGTCCAAAAACATTTAATAGCAAACTCTGAATAATTATTGAAACATTTATCAGATCTATAGACTAGTTGTCTGATCAAGCACTGTAATTTGAACTATTAATATGATGTAGGCCTATATAAAAGTATACTTTTTTGGCTCAAACATTTTCTGACATCGTAACAAAATTAGTTTTTTGGTAAAAACTGCCGAAATTGCACCACAATCATCTAAAGACACGTCTCTATATAGATATTATATAGGAGCTGTTTTAAAATAAAAAAAATTAGGCTTAAAATTTTTTAGTTTTTAAAGTTTTGATTTTTTCAAACCTCAAATATGTAATTTTATTTTAATTTTGAACAAGATGTGATAGTTTGAAATGTCACAGGATTGATTAAAGGTAAATGACCCGATCACTTTGTTTGGGCTATGATTTTTTTTCCACATCAATATATTTTGGTATCAGAAGAATCCCCATATTTTTCTCATTATGTCTGTAAAATATTTGGGCCCAGAAATGTTTCATTTGGAAATGATAGGCTAAAATGTGGTGAATTACTGCCAAAGGTGGTTAACCACCAGCCAGTGTGTACTACTCAATGGGCACATGTCTTTTGACCTTGCGCTTCTAAAAACATTGGAGTTATGCAACTCAAACTTTGGAATGCAACAATTTTAAGGATGACCTCATGTAAAATAGAAAACATCAAGTTGAAAATCGGGTCATCTACCTTTAACCCTTGATGAGAAGATACTATTTTACAGTTTGAACTATGTGATAACCTTTGCCACGTCAGGTCTAGAACTCCTAGTCTTGAAAAGATTCCTCATTTTTATTTTTTATATGGGTGACAATATTATGTCTTTGAATACATTATCATGCAAAGTTGATTGAATCATGATTGAATGAATGGCTCATCATTTTTGTGGGTTACCCACCGGTGAGGTGACCTCACAAAAAGATCTAAATGAATCGTTGCCTACGTACACATGGATACTCAATTGCTTCTCTTATGTGCATTCCCGTGTGCATTATACATGTCGGTGGAAAGTTGATCAATGACACCTTTTGTTATAATGTATAGTTAGTTTTAGAGATCGTTACAGTGTGGTATTATGCACACACTCCTCATCGAACCATTTTGTAAACACCAGCAAAATATATTTAGCAACCACAAGACTATGTAGCTCTGTTAGTGTTATAGTTTAGCATCATCGTAGCACGGACGGGATTGTTATCGCCAAATTTGAGTGGATTTGTATTTGGAATATGGTAGAAATCGTGACGTTTAGTGGGTGACCGCGTGCTTAGTTACGAGGGATTTCCCAGTCAGTGATCCGTGTACCGTGTACAGTATTGATTTCCGGGTTTACCGGCTGAGCAAGTTCTCTTGGTCTGATACACCAATAAGTTATTATACTTCTTGGATACACATGCATGATCTGTAATGTACATGGAGTATACATTTTAGCCATCTTGTAAACGCAAGTTTTAAACTATGTACAACGTTGTGGAAAATGTCATCGTTGGATATAAAGCTACCTGAGAGTGCTTGGAATTTCCGTGATATAAACTGCAATTGATTGACACTTATTGTCAAATTTGACTTCTCATTTTTCAAGTTGGGATTATAGTCACATAATTATGGGGTCGGCAGCGTCTAAAAACAAAGCGAAGAAGATCACTGTGGTGGCCAGGTACGTAGGGCTACTTTTTTTTTGTAATGTCACTCGGTATAATTTATTATTGTGGAGAAGATTAATCCAGTTCTCAATGTTGTTACACAGTCGTGGGGTCGTGTGGTGTTGTTTCAATTTCAACTGTAAAATTTACGTCATAATTGTTCAGTATTTTATAATCAATAACACATTATGGGTTGTCATTTGATTTACTGAAAAAGACAGACGTTCATTTAATAAAGCACAAAAAATACACAACAAAAACGAATATTGTATAGGCTTTCACAATTTCATTTTGTTGTAATCAAAAAGGTGGGGGCCGCCCCCACCCCCCCCCCCCCCTACCCCCCCCCCCCCCCCCCCCCTAAATAAGGTTTTG
Organism: Ophiura sarsii; assembly: GCA_035610835.1. NCBI lineage: Eukaryota > Metazoa > Echinodermata > Ophiuroidea > Amphilepidida > Ophiuridae > Ophiura > Ophiura sarsii. The sequence continues at coordinate 58,278,969 of CM069453.1, forward strand.
AACAGATTTCTAGAAAATACATTGGAAATGTATTCTGTTGATATGGACAGATGATTATAGTGAATAAGCAACTTCACTATCCTGCTTTAGACTTTTCCCCCAAACCATTCTTATTTTTACAATAGGCCCTACAGGGTGAGTCAAAAAGACTGCAATAGTGGAAAGAAGCCATTTTGTTTTTAAAACAAAAATGGATTTTAAAACTTTTTAAAGGTGGCAAGAATGATGTATTTAATCCCAACTTTGTGTGAAAAAATGAAGTCGATCGCATTTTTCGTTTGTATTTGGTGAACCTTTTGATGACGAGTTTGACATTTGACATTTACACGTTTGTACACGAGATACCCAAAATATGCATCAGATCGCAAAATGTGTCTCTCATTCAAATTTGGAAACTCGAGTTCATTTGTGATGTTATTGGAATTTGATGCTTCCTTTCTTGTTTACATGTGAGTAAGCATAATCAATTATAATCGTACCCATGCAATGAAAGCGTACAATGTTCTAAATTTTAATAAAAAAGTGAAATTGTCCATATTTTTGTTGGCGGGATATTCAAACAAGAAAATGCAATGTGTGCCATTTCAAATGAAAATCACTGTGCTCGTGGACGAACAGGTAAATTTGGTTGTGCAGCAACTTTTCACACAAAGTTAGGATTAAATACATCATTCTTGCAACGTTTAAAAAGTTTTAAAATTCATTTTGGTTTTGAAAACAAAATGGCTTCTTTCCACTATTGCAGTCTTTTTGACTCACCCTGTAGTTCTTGCATTCGTGCCATCCAAACAAGGTCGAGTCTTAGCAAAATGTACCTGCAGAGAATGTTGTGTACTATGTTTTGCATTAATTTGTACATTGGTGGTACATAAAATGATTTTTGTGCTTGGTTTCTGTTGCAAGTTAAGAGTTGCGTGATTGCTTCACAAGCCAAGGGGATTAAACCAGTGCGTGTCACTGATTAAACCTGTTGTTGTCTACTGTGAATAATCATGGACTTAGGGCTGGGCCAATGGAATTGGGTTGTTAGTTTGCTATTGGAGGTTTGAAAAACGGGACGAGGTGACTTTTCATTATTCATTATTTTGATTTTTGAACGGAATTTAAGGAACCCCACTATACAAAGCAGTGTTTAATTTATACTTGCTACCCATTGATTCATGTATATTATTATAACACCCGAATTAACTCTTTTAAAACAATTAACCAATGTGTTGTTGAAATTGTCAAAAATGTGCCTGATAATATAATTGCAACGTCAATTACATTTGAAATTTGAGTAGGTAATAACATTTTCAATATAATCATATACCATGGCACCACTGCCAATACAATCCCTTAAAATCAACAGGAAGAGAGGCCTGGTATATAGAAAATGTAGATTATTTATTCAAGTTTGTCAGAAAATGTAATTTGTGCAATATAAATGAACGTTTTGGTAACCTGAACATTTGGGTCGGGGGGGGGGGGGGGGGGAACTGGGAATCAACCTCGATTTTTGTCTATAAATCCATAGTACAATGTATGCCCATATGGGATGCATTTTTTGTTGCATGTGTTAAGTTCAACTTGTTACACTCACAGAACACCTTGTATAGATGTTTGTACACTGAAAATATTTGTTAAATGAAGAAATGAATGTAATTTTTAAAATTATTATATATCAAAGTGACTCTAGATCTTTCTGACTCGCCATTCAAAAGCTATAGGCACGCACATATCCAAGGGCGTTCCAGAGGGGAAGTGGGGGGGGGGGGGGGGTGGACACCCCATTAATCAAATCTGTCGGCAAAAGCTGCCCTATTTATCAAATCTGTCGGCACAAACGAGCTTCCGTTGGTACATTTGGGATTTTGACCATATAATTTCTGTATTTTTTTGTGGGGGTGCTTGCAGTAGCGTGGGCAAAGGTTGGGGTCTGTGTGGCCTCTGATTGGCCATTTTTTTTTTGTTGACTGTGCTTTTATTTTGAATTTGCGATTTTTTGACTGTGCGATTATTTTTGAGCGTGCGAATTCTTTTGACCGTGCGATTATTTGTGACCGTGCGAATTTTTTTTGACTGTGCGCTTATTTCTGACCGTGCGAAATTGTTTGACCGTGCGAAATTTTTTGATCCTCGATGTTCACATTCACAATATTAAAACCGTATGTTTTTTATGTTTCGTTTATTTTCTCTTGCACTACCATTCTCTTTCATTTAATTCACATCACATCCATTTCATAACATGGGTCTAATATTACAGGACGAGTAATACTAATAGGTATGAACTAAATGATCTTATTGCATTATCATCAGATACCGCTAAGGGGCTGTCATTTTCTTCGGTAGGGGGGTCCAAATAAATATCCGGGGGGGGGGGGGTGGGTTATAGTACTTTTACACAGAAAATACGGGGTCATGAAATTAAAATCATTGAATAGGGGGCATGCAGTCAAAGACAAATTGTAGTTACAATACTGTAAAACATATTTAAAATTACCATCTGAGTAAGGGGTGGGAGGGGGGGGGGGGTCATACAATTATTCACTTTCGTTTAGGGGGTCATACATTATGACGACGATAAATGACACTTTTGGGACCCCTACCGAAGAATATGACCGCCCCCTAAGTTGGGTTCAATATTAAAAAGTAAAGCTGTAAGCAGAATGTGCACCTCATCAGAGACTATATAACTATAGGACAAGTATCTCGAAGGCAAAGTCCCCCGTTTACTATGCGCAAATTCACGGGTGACGGTTTTAGAGGGGGCGCACTATCATGGTCGTAGCAAACCAGACGACCTAAGACGTGGTGGATTTTATCGGCTCAAAACATGATTTGTGGCACAGAAATAGTACATCATTGGTCACAAAAAGCTGATTGTGATTTAGAGTCAAACTTATTTGCTTTGATGATAGCGGAATTTACAAATGTAGTTCTTATATGACACGAAACATTCAGAATTGGTTATTTGAAATTAATTTGTACGTGGAACAAAATACGAATTTTAAATTGTGGATGGCTTCGTCTGACAGTGACAGAGGAGGGCGTGGCGTTAGTTACATTTTATGAATATTGTAGTTAGACCAGTTGGGAAAGACGCTAGATCGCGACGATCACATCGTGTGAGGTCATGAATAGTAATTCACAACGAATGATTGACAGTCGGGTTGACAGTTTACGCTTAAGGGGGCTGTGCACCTTCAGGTACAGCCTCCGTAAAACTGCCGTAACTTCTTCACAGTATTCATTTAATCTATATAAAAGTATACATTTTTTTGCAGGAAAGGGTTCAATGAATCCAACCATAATCATGAAATTGACCATTTTGGAAAAAATTATAAAAGCATTTTTGTTGTTGAAAATCTTTATTATTTTTTGAATTATCGACCAAAGAGTGCCAACAAATTGGTCTTTAAAGATTTAAAAAACAAACACCGATTCCTAGGGAATTGTATGAGGAATATAATAAAACTATAGTATGACAAAATTTGACACAATATATTTTGAGTTATCTTTGCAGAACCTAAAATGGGTCAAAAATCGTGTTTTTTATAATTCTTTCCAAAATGGTCAATTTCATGATCATGGTTGGATTTATTGAACTCTTTCCTGCAAAAAAATGTATACTTTTATATAGATTAAATGAATAATGAAGAAGTTACGGCAGTTTTTATAAAACTAAAAAATAGTGGAAATTGGGAGTGATTTTCTTTCTTTGTGGACTGATTTTCTTTCTTTGTGGAATGAATTTCATTCTTTGTGGAATGAATTTAACCCTCTTGGAATGATTTTACTCTTTAGGGAATGATTTTACTCGTTGGGGAGTGATTTCACTCCCCGGTCGGACTGATTTCCACTCTTCTCACTCTTTTGGAGAGAGATTTTTTCACTCTTTTACACTTAGAGAGATTGAAATTATTTATGCCAACTTGCTCATTACGTGCAATAAAGCATTTTAAAATCACCGACTTATCCCCGAGATGTTAACTGAGAATAGTAGCACGTTTATTTTTCCCATCAATGTTACAATGGAAATAGTTATCATTCAAATGTTTGAAAAACTGCGGATTAAGCTATAGGTAGCCGGTATATACTCTTAAGCCAAGAATTTCGATATATAGCTTTTACATCGTTATTGTAAGACTCACTATATAGCATGCTTGTGCATGTACAGTATGTGACTCTCGAATGGAGGTAACGGTCCAAAAGGAAAGAAACTGGCTTCGACGACGCCGGATTCGAACTCGGGACGCTTGAATAGGTATAGTCTATAAGCTCACTTTTTATATAATCACGTACATGCGCTTCTCAAAATTAAGTTTTTCGTATAGTGTCTTACATGTAAATAGCATGTCATGATTGTGCTGATTGTAGGCTATAATATGTATAGGGTGAGTCAAAAGAAGTTGTACGGGAATGAATATTTGTTTTAAAATAGTCCAAACAAATTTGACAAACCAATGAGGCACATATTCAAAGAGCTACTTATTCCGCTCATATGACAAAAGGAATCATTGAAATCGATCAATTATATCAGGAGATATGCCTGTTTTAATAAAGGAACCCCTTTTTTAGCTGTCCACGGAACGCTTAATCTTCTTGAAATCTTTCCACGTTACTGGGCAGCAAAATGTACACACGGGCATTCATATTCAAATGAGATTAAAGCCCGGGAGTTCAAACACAGTTGGGAATGGTGTGCATAAAATAAAAAAATCAGTGACTACAATAAGAAAATGATCAAACATTGAAGGTCCACTTAAAACAATTAAGACACCTTAGAAGACAAACATAAGCAATCATTTTACCGCCCACTCAGAGTGGAAAGATTTCAAGAGAATTAGCGTTCCGTGGACAGCTAAAAATATGGGTTCTTTTTATTAAAACAGGCATAGCTCCTGATATAATTTATCAATTTCAATGATTCCTTTTGTCATATGAGCGGAATAAGTTGTTCTTTGAGAACGTGCCTCATTGGTTTGTCAAATTTGTTTGGTCTATTTTTAAACAAATATTCATTCCCGTACAACTTCTTTTTGACTCCTGTATACGAGTTTCATAATGTTTATATCGTTATTTTCATACCCCTTTTCAAGTTACACATCATTCCAGGTAGGCTACACTTCCTCTATGTCATGCCATCATTATCATGACATTATAGTACCATCTCATCATTTCATTTTCTTAGCGTGGTTTCGGCGTTCAAAGATGCCGGCGACAGAGGCGCAGCCAAAAGTATTATGGGTGATGATGAATACACTCAAGAAATAGGTAAGTTGACGAGATACTTACAGTCGTCCAAGATACAAGAGTAGATCGTTCATTCTTGTTGTAGGGGTCACACTACTAAATAGAGCCCCATATGGATATGTACAAAAACACTGATATAAAACTCTGTTTTAGACAACTAAATTGCGAAATTGGGCCTTGTAGAGTGATTTTTTCTGAAAGATGATCACATTTTCTCACCAAAAAGTGAAAAAATAGGTAGGTGAACCTGCTTGATTTTTCAAAATACGCCCATGGAGTTGACTACCTCTCTGACGAGCTTGGAAATGCCGCCATAATCGTCAATGTTTCCAGTAAAAAACACAAATTTGAACGATCTCAAAATTTATCTAGATGATATTCACAGTTTATAGTCAGGGTGCATGTAGGTGATGCCCCATTAATCATAATTAATCAAAAATCATAGGCATTTACGCAATTGTATTACTGTCAAGTTTTTTTAATTGAGGATTTTGCCATGCATATTTTCCGATTCTAGTTTTAAACACCGCCCTTAAGGAGATGTCCCGCAAGCATAAAAGTGTGCATTATATGTTAGAAATATAACTATCGAGCCCAACTTTTGTAATTATATAGAAGAAAACACCACACTTATGACAAAAACAAATAAAAACCGCAATCTCTCAACATGCCCTTTTTAAAATTCGCGGCGATCGAAAGTCCCAGTGTCGATGATGTCATAGTTGTACAATGCACATGCGCAAATTTGAGCACCGATACCCATGACGTCATCGACACCGGGACTTTCAATCGCCGCGAATTTTAAAAAGTGCATGTTGAGTGATGGCAGTTTTTATTCATTTTTGTGACTAGTACGGTGTTTTGTTCTATATAATTACGTAACTTCGGCTCGATAATTATTTTTCTAACAAATAATGCTCAATGTTGTGCTTGCGGGACCCTTCCTTTAAGGGTAGGGGATACCCCCATTTAGTGTAGTGCACCCTGTACATTTGCGTTTCCAATGTTATTTAACGTTCTCGACCTTTAATCGTTCGGTCGGGCTTGTTCCCCAACAAATGTCGGGATATGTTGGTGCAATTTTCAGCAATTTTCGAAATTTTCAAAAACAAAAATTCAAAAATTCAAAAATTCAACAAAAAAGTTTAAGCACTTCCAAAAATGCAAACATTTCCCAAAAAATTACAAAAAAAGGAGAAGAATTTGTGGAAAAGTCGAGAAATAATGGGTAGGTCGGGCCCGTAGAACAGAGTTTTTGTTAGTCGAGCGATGCGCAACGACAGAAGTACATGTATGAACGAACCTTTATCATGTTTATGCTGATACCAACTACGAGAAATAACCGTCAATTTGCTTAGCCTACTTATTTCGTCGAAGCAATACAGTTGGATAAAAACTGACGAGACATTTCAAAATTATCATCAACGCTATACAGCCTCATACAATTTTACTGGGTGAAATTCTTGAGGGTGAAAAACTAAATATATGGCCAAAATGTGTGCTCGTAGTGTTAATAGTAAACATGGAATTTCCCCGTATTATTCACTCTTAAGAGAAAATTTGAAGGGTGAGAATCAAAAGTGAAGGGTATTTCATCCTTTGTATAGGGTGAGTGTAAACACTGCATAATTTTAAAACCAACCATGCAAGGAATAATAATTAAACAAAACGTCCACTTGATTGTTGTTCCATCCACAAATTGTGTGAATATACTTGGTTGTATAAGTAATGTAATTGTGTAAAACAGGGGTGGAGTTAATAGTCAGTCAATCCAATGATATGATATTTTGGACGACACATTATTTGTGTCACTTTAATTCTTCCTTTAAGACAATCGCGACAAGGAGTCACATCAGTCGCCCAGGGGAGATGTAAACTCCAATGCGGTCTCCAATGGCAACAGAGTTGTAACAAATGGAAAAGTCTTAACGAAAGAGGAGTCGGAAGAAGCTCAAGATGAGGTCCCAGAAATGGTGAACAAGAAAGACATGGAGAAATCCGCCGTTAAAATTCAAAGGTAAGAGTATAGAAACCACCACAACTAAACTTGACAAGATGTATGTATGTAATTCATTCAAATATCTCGGAATGCCAAATCAACAGTTATAATATACAAATGACTGTTTTTTTAGTCTATTGAACATTGTTTGTTCAGCTATGATAATATGTAAGGCGGCGAAAAAAAAACCCCAACTTGTTCTACGGGAAAACGGACCTCTCACATAGGGTCGGTCAGTCTGGCGGGTTTTTTCTTCTTTTTTTTCCGTGAAATGTTGGTGAAATTTGAATGATTTTCGAAATTTTCAATAAAATCAAAAATCAAACAAAAAAGCGAAAAATGTTCAATTTTTAAAACTATTTTCATAATAAGTGTTTGGCCAAATTCGTGACCGGGCCCGTAAAACAGGGACTTTATTCGTCGCCTAATAGGCATTACAATTATTTCGGGTCCTTCTGGAACCGGGTCTGCAACTGATTTAGACTTGTTCTACAAAGCAAAATGACTTTTAATCCACTCAACCACCACTAGCTTAAAAAAGAGAAAAGCCCGAAAATCTCAATTTCCCGATAGCAAAGAACAAAATAATGAAAACACTGCTTTATTCTCGGAATGATCTTACTTTCGTAAGTTTGTATACAGTCTGCTTGCTCATAGAATTATTGCGCTAAATATGATCATTGCTGCTTACTCGGAGTCGTAAGGCCCAAAAAATTGTTATGTTGTCCTCCACAGCTTTTACCAGCGGAAGCTCAAAGTTCAGCCAACAAGAAGTTGAAATCACTCTAAGAGTCGCACATATGTTATAAATAAACACTTAATTTAATATTCAATGCCATTTAAACTGTTAAAAAAAAAATCTGAAAAAAAAAAAATCTGAAAAAAACCCCAAAACAATCGGAGCGGCCCTAAATCTGACGAGCGGGCGGTCGAGGACAACATAACAATTATTTGTTGTGCCTAAATAATTATGATAAATTATGCTGACAGGCACATATTCTTGCGACCGGTCAGTGTAACCATACATGTACATACAGTGTTTTGCTACGCGCTGACTTAGACACTGAAGAAAGGGTAAAATATATTAGTATTACACGGTAAACCTTTCTCTAGGGGGGGGGGGGGGGGGGGGGGGGGGGGGGGGGGGGGGGGGGGGGGTGTACCGCGCCATTTTGTCCCGAAGCAATGGTTATGACGTCATATTTTTGTCGATTTTCAGAACTCTTGTATTGGATTTACGTGCAAAAAATATGCCCTTGGCATCATACTTTCCCAGGTGTGCAGTTCATTTTAAATTTCAGATGTTCAAATGGATGGTTTTCTAAACAATTCTAGAAAGAAAATCGAACTGCACACCTCTGAATTGCCAAAAAAATGCTTTAAACAAGTCCACTTTTTGTGCCTTTGAACAGAGTGTCTGTCGGGAATGTAGAATTACTAGCGCATTAACCCATGGTGCATGTTCGCTGTGTATCACAGATCGTAACATGAATAATGCAACACGTTTCAGTCAAGCAATGATTGGGTAAGGGTATGGACTTACTGGGTCGATGTGTGGTAGAGCATGACATTGTATTCAGTGAGATCATTTGCATACGTGGGACTTCTACACCATACCGCTTCCAATGTTTTTGGACCGTATAAATGACGGCATTTCTTGTGTTCGAAAATGTCAACGTTTTTTACCTTTCTTTCAAAAATAAGGAGTATCATCACATTACAAACACATTTTGTGCGAGAGAAACACACACATTTGGCAAAAATGGCACAATAAAAATCCGTTCGTTATAAATAAAATAAATATGATTAAATACTAAAACTATCACAATTATAGTCATCGGTCTCTGTGGCGTGCGTACGTTGGACGTGTCGTTGGCAATCGGCAATCACGGGTTCGAGTCCCGGAAATTGCTTGTTATCCTTTTATTTTTCTATCTTTTAAACTTGATGGTAGATTAATGTAACATCATTGTTATGTCAATTTTTATGAATTATAAAGACCGCCCATGCGTTTATAGTTGTCTTTTTATTTATTTATCTATCATTTTACTCTTGATTTATTTAACTTTGTATCTAAACATTAAAATGCGTAAACAATTATATTATTGCTCGATAAATAAGTGATTTAAATTGAGTTCAGTTTGATACTGATAGCAAAACTTGTTGTAAAATCATTTTACTAATGTGTCCAACAATTTCTCCTCTTTGCACACTTTGTTTATACATTCAGAGATGTCACTTTAGCTTGTTTATAGCTAGGCTAATAATATACAATTGTAAGCAAGTTTGCGACCTCTTTGATTTTAGGCTGGTAACACAATCCCATAGTGCATTTCGTTAAAACAGTGTAAATATTTTTTTCAACTGTACGTATCACGTGACAACCACGATCGTTTTCGCAAAATATCGCAAAATGGCGCGGTACCCCAACCCCCCCTAACCTTTCTCGAAAAACTTGTGTTGCGCCCTCTGTGGTTGTATAGTGATCATCGATCATACAAGCTCATCACCCGAGAATGGGGACGGTACAGTGCCCTCTGTTATCATGGTTATAGTGGTGTTGGCTATAATTATTATGAACTTTGAATAAAATATTCATTTATTCTGTCCTGTTTTATTCTGTCCTGTTTTATTCTGTCCTGTTTTATTCTGTCCTGTTTTATTCTGTCCTGTTTTATTCTGTCCTGTTTTATTCTGTCCTGTTTTATTCTGTCCTGTTTTATTCTGTCCTGTTTTATTCTGTCCTGTTTTAACTGTTTTTAATTCACTGGACGCGGGAGCTGGATCTTATTTGCGTAATGTCAAAATCAAAACTGTATTTCCATCGTTGGTATTTTACGATGTACGTGTAGATGCTATTAGGGGGAAATGAAAAACAAACCCGGTGGGAGGGCAAATGCGGAAAATAAGAGCTTATGTTTGCGGCTCAGTATTTGATGGTTAATAATGGGAAGATGAACCATATCCAGTCTTAAACTTATTCATGCAATATTTTGTCCCTATTTCGACCAAACGGATGAGTTATCCAATGTGACACAGTACAGACAAAAGGTTCGGGGGCACTGACATTGGAAAGGGGGGGGGGGGGGGTGTTAGGTATGTGCCGCCCTAAGACCCTCCTTTTCAACCTCTTCTGCTCGGTCTTAAGACCCCCTGCCCTTTTGAGCCTGCATCAGCAGCTCTTAAGACAGACCCCCATTTTATTTTAAATTCAAAACTGTTTCGAAAAATGTGCGGTTACTAAACAAATTTGGGGAATAGTCAGTTCTTTTAAGAACTGCCTATTCTTAAAAGACCCTACATTTTGGGGAAAATCAGTTCTTAAGGGGCCTTCGTAAAACTGCCGTAACTTCTTCATTATTCATTTAATCTATATAAAAGTATACATTTTTTTGCCAGAAAGGGTTCAATGAATCCAACCATGTCAGATCATGAAATTGATTATTTTGGAAAAAATTATAAAAAACACGTTTTTTGACCCATTTTAGGTTCTGCAAAGATACCACAAAATATATTGTGTCAAATGTTGTCATACTAGTTTTATTATATTCCTCATACAATTCTCTAGTAATAATTTAATTTTTTTGAAAATCTTTATTATTTATTGAATTGTAGACTAAAAAGTGCTTACAAACGTGATTTTTTACCTCCAAAATCGTGGAAATCACAATTTTTGGTAAAAAAATAATCACATTTGTTGGCACTTTTTGTTCGATAATTCAAAAATAATAAAGATTTTCAACCCCCCCCCCACACCGATTCCTAGGGAATTGTATGAGGAATATAATAAAACTAGTATGACAAAATTAAACAAAATATATTTTGAGTTATCTTTGCAGAACCTAAAATGGGTCAAAAACGTGTTTTTTATAATTTTTCCAAAATGGTCAATTTCATGATCATGGTTGGATTCTTGAATGAACCCTTTCCTACAAAAAATGTATACTTTTTATACAGATTTTGAAAAAAATATAAAAAACACGCGTTTTGACCCATTTTAGGTTCTGCAAAGATAACTCAAATATATTGTGTCATATTTTGTCACACTAGTTTTATTATATTCCTCATACAATTCCCTAGGAATCGGATTTTTTTGGTTGAAAATCTTTATTATTTTTTGAATTTTCGAACAAAAAATGGGTCAAAAAACGTGTTTTTTTATAATTTTTTCCACAATGACCCCGCTTTTCAAAAATCCCCTCCGCTCTGAAGCCCCCGTTTTTGATACCCTGGATGGCACATCCCTACTCAAAAATAAGTTGAGTGCCCCCCCCCCCCCTCATTCCCCGCGGTTACGGCCAGCTACACTCAGTATACGCATGCGTGGACGATATTCCTCTAAGACATATTAAATGCGTTGATGTTTAATACAAGGTATCAATCAAGGTCATGTTATTTTGATCTAACTGATAACAACACAATCAAGGTCATGACCTCATACACCTGCCACAGGAAACACGACATCAGTACCCGCAGGCACATGCAAGTCGTCATAGTATACCGGTGGATGTATTAAAGTCACCGAACTGTGTTGGTGAGATCGAGGCTAATAGCGGAACTTGTTGTGGCGGCGCCGCGGATGGTGTTAGACATCCATCATATAAATTATGACGCATGTACATTTTTACAAACTCGTTTTTAAGCATCACTGTGAAAGACTTTACAACATTATCATATTAATCATTCAGAATATCGGAAGTTAGTGCATGAGATGTAAACTGCTCACAAAAGTATCGAAACACTTAGAAATGATCCAATATATAACGGCTCGAAAGGTAGGCCTATGCATTAATCGAAGCAAATAACCAAGTGCATAATTTTGTTCTACGTATTTTGACACCTCGATCGTTGAGATATGATGTTGCGGAGCGGAGTTATTGTCATTTCAATGATCGTGGGTCCAGTTTCAAAAGTGACACTCATCCCTATTGAAAAGCACGAAACTGATCATTCTAAACAGTAATGCAAACCTCTTTCTATAGGATGATTGTCACTTTTGAAACTGGACCCACGACCATTGAAATGACAATAACTCCGCTCCGCAACATCGTATCTCATCGATCGAGGTGTCAAAATACGCAGAACAAAATTATGCACTTGGTTACTTGCTTCGAATAATGCATACCCTTTTAAGCCGTTATATATTGGATCATTTCTAAGTGTTTCGATACTTTTTGTGAGCAGTTTATATTTCTACTATGTATACTATCATTATTGCAATTTACCAACGAGATGTGCAGTTTCCACGATTTTCGTAATTTGTCACTGCAAAAGATTTGTTATTTATTTATTTATCTCCTTATTGTTTTTATTTGGGTCCCACGACCTTGGATATTAACCCAAAGAGCCTCGTATTAGCTTATTTCTATTGGGGTCCGTTAGATGTGTGAACAGATACAGACCGGGATTATCCCCTACTCTTTACAAAAGAGTCTGTAACTTTTTAACGTGCTCGGGTATTGCTCTCCCGATGCACGGGACCAGCATTTCTACGTGACTTTCGAACCACAGTTTTTTTGCTGCCATTAGGAAATCGTCACAATCACGTCGCTTCATTTACCTGGCTGCCGATAAGGCGCACAATAATCAGCACTTAGATTGTTATAGGCCTACCTGATATTTCTGTATCGCATGAGACGATACACTGGTGAAAAATATATATTGAAAGATTCTTTCCTTTTTGCATTGGGCTATTCCATTTAAAATCCTTACACCCCCTGTGGAAGACAGTACCTTAATAAGGGGCTGTTAACCCTCAGGTATAGCCTCCGTAAAACTGCCGTAACTTCTTCATTATTCATTAAATCTATATATATGCTCTACCACGACAACTGCCGCGGTATTGAGCACTCTCACTGCTGAGACAGGACAATATTATTATATATATATATATATATATAAAAGTATATTTTTTTTGCATGAAAGGGTTCAATGAATCCAACCATGATCATGAAATTGACCATTTTAGAGAAAAGTATACGTTTTTGACCTATTTTAGGTTCTGAAAAGAGATAACTTTAAATATATTTTGTCTAATTTAATTTTGTCATACAAGTTTTATTATATTCAATAAAAGTTTTCATATATGTTTTTTGTTGTTGAAAATCTTTATTATTTTTTGGAATTATTTACCAAAAACTGCCAAAAAGTGCCAACAATTTGATTTTCATGATTTTGGAGGTAAAAAAATCCAATTTTTTGGTATTTTAGGTCGATAATTCAAAGAATAATAAATATTAAAAAACTATTCCTAGAAAATTCTATTAGGAATATAATAAAACAAGTATGACAAATTTTGACAAAATATTGAGTTATCTTTGCAGAACCTAAAATGGGTCAAAAAACGTGTTTTTTATAATTTCCTCTAAAATGGTCAATTTCATGATCATGGTTGGATTCATTGAACCCTTTTCTGCAAAAAATGTATACTTTTATATAGATTAAATGAATAATAAAGGAGTTACAGCAGTTTCACTGAGGCTATGCTGAGGGTTAACAGTTTCCTTAATCTTCCCCACAGGGAGTGTGAATTTCAAATTGGGGGTAAACCGGTAACCTGCATTGGAGATAACTTCATTTGATCTTCACCCCCTGTGTGGAAGGGGAGGGGGGGGGGGGGAGAGGTATTGATTTCAACTGGAATACCCCATTTTGATGTTCCAACAGTCACAGCACTCGATATCAAAGTAATGAATTTTATGTCGGAAAAACCTTTTAAAATGAAATGAATTAAATTCATATGGGTAAAATATATTGTCCCCTGCGCCAACAAATATCATGTATTGGATTGGATAACTTACCAATTTTCATTTTTCAAAACATCCTGACCCGCAACCACCCGTGCAAACCGTCGCGACGGTGTAATTGAAACTGACAGGCAACTTTAAAGCGGCTTCATTTGCATGTCCATGTAAGGCAAATAACACGTACCCCTAAATGTTAAGGGTCCATCTAAACATGCTAAAGGTTTTAGGTTAAATGTTGATCCATTTGCAATATTTCCATAAAATAACATATTTGATTGAGAGTGCTGCATATAAAACGATACCAACATTTTCTCCAAAATACATACACCCACATTTTGCGGCATGGCGAAGTCCTAATTATTCCACCTTGCATGGCTTTACCGTGCCGCATACAGCTGCCTAAGCACTATGATGCCGTCGAGTGACGTACCCTTTACTGATACTGAGGGCAGCTTAAATAGAAATATGTCTATTTTTAGCACAAACTTGTCTCCAATAAGCCTAGGTCAAATTGCCATTTTGGGTTTTTATAAAATTTGACAACATTAAAAAAAAGAACCACTTTTATACCAAAATTGACAAAAATGGACTGTTGAAAGTCCAGATTAGCAATTGATAATATCAGAGAGCCGAACATACATCCAATATTAATACTAGCGGCACCTTCTCGTATAGCTTTCTGTACCGAGTGCAACCCCCTCCCCCGGGGTATAGAAATGCATAACATCCGACCCGATCGAGAAATTAAACCAATCCAGGTCTGATTAATAACCTTTCCCTTCCTTCCTTTTCATAACAATATTTTCCATGAATGCATACGTTACGTGCGTGTCGTAGCCTTTTGACATTTTCATGATAGTCTAGAAAACATGGTGATGATGCAAGTGATGAGACGGGTACGACTTCTTCGCTCTGTGCTAGCTGCTCTGCAGAATTGAATCAACAATCCCTCTGATTGATTGGATCAGTAGGGTGAGGAAGTCTTGCGCTGGTATGGATTCGTAGTCAGTGGTTGAGGAAAAGGAGGAAAGGAATTTATTGATTTTCAGGGTATGATCATTGGTGCAGGTGAGGGAGGTGTGGCAGACGACCAAAAAGGAAACTCCATCTAAATCAAGGTCGATAGAGGTCAATGGACGCATGTCACATGAGGTTTACCTCGCGTACTCTACGCGAGGTCAACCGATCCCACCCGTGGTGCGCTATACGTAAGCTCGATCCCACGGCTCTGATTGGTTAGCGGCATTTTGTGAGTTTTCAAGCATGCGCAGTAAGCTGATCAAAGTGCGCCCGCGTATGTCGGACTACGGCCAGGAGAATATGTGCCGGAGGTCCATGGGCAAAAAGGATTGTTGCCTTAGGGGGCGTTCATTTTCTTTCGTATAGGGGGCGGTGACGGCGGTCGTCGACATTTTTCTATGACCCCTCCTAAACGAAAGCGATTATTGTTATGACCACCCTGATCAGATGTTAATTATTTTTTATGACCGCCCCCAACACACACACATTCATCTGTACTTATAAAGCCTAGTTAGGGTAATTAGGGAAACAATTGATGCGGAAGTTAAACAAATAGGGTGGACGAACCAATTTGAAGCGCGCAAGAATTGTCAGTGTTAATTAAAACGTTGTTTTGACTCCCTATTACAATGGTATTAATTTCATGACCACCCTATTTTCTGTGTAAAAAACTATGACCCCCCAGGATATTTGGGACCCTCCTACCAAAGACACTGACAGTTCCCTCATCCATTGCCCACACCCCCCCCCCCCCCCCCCCCCCGGCTTGGTGACGCCATTGATCTTTTCCATAACTGATAACCTATCGCGTTACGTGTCAACTTTTACGATCATTTGTATACAACGTAAAATGTTCAAATCTTAGGCCTACCCTTACTTGCAGTTCAAGAAAAGGTGGTTTGGACACAATAACACTTGAGCTATATATTATAGCATTTCTGGTTATTTGAGAATTCGTTGCCCTCTAAACTTTGCTAAAAGAACGTTTAAGTGATTGCGAGCAAGATTTCCCGCTTTTATATTGATTATATGATTTGTCTCACCATGACGCGACAGACAGCATTATTGCGCCTAATTCCATCGTAGAAAATACAATTCATTTAGCAATGAATACCATTGCTATTGGTTAGAAGAGAGCTTAATGTGATTCGAACATCTACAATGTACATAATATTTAGCTTTCTTTGGAATTTTAGTTTTTTTAAATTTGGACGTTTCTGACATAAATTACAAACTATTTTGTACACATGGTAGATTCTAAGTTTGACCGAAAGTATCACTTTTAAAAATCTATCAATAGAGACCTTTCGTGTTTGGGATTAGCGGCCATCTTGGAGGTAACACTCAACTCTATAATCAGTCAGCTGTAGAACGGGGCCCCGTTTCAATTGAGGGCGCTCTAAAACGACGGGTGTACGTAACTAAGGTAACGCACACTCGTCAATTTGCACAATGATTGAGTTTTCGCCTTTTACCTCCAATTATCTGCATAAAAAGTACCTATCCATCGAGTTGCGGGCAGCATAAAGTACCAGAACTCCCCGGCAGAACTCCTTGCGACAATAAGTTCGATGATTTAACTTAACCTTTGATCCCAACATCACACGACACAAGCTAAAATTGTGTATTTTTTACTGATTTGCTGCGATGAGACCACCATTCACATCCCTTAGAAATTTGAAATTTGGGACATAATAGCAACCACCCTCTGTTGATTTTTATCACAAAAAAGTGCAGGTGTTTTGAGCCTGGTGGCGTTATTCATGGATGACAATATATACGACCACGGGTCTACATGTTATAAACATAGGTCGCTACAGGTGTTGAAACAATGAAAGGTGACATTAAATTTGAGAATTCACCAATGATAGATCTTAGATCATTGACGCATTGGATGAAGAAAATACTGAACTTCAACGCTAAACATTTTCGTGGAGAATTGCTCATCAGAAGAAATACAGCAGCTGCTTAAACTTTCCTAATTTGTCTTCATCAGATTTAATTTTCATGTATTACCATGCGTTAAGCTTCGTCGAATTCTCAGCAATTTTGTGTATAGATCGTTAAAATCGGCTAACTAAATCGTCTATTATAGTAACACCAGTAAACGATTTTGAGAATGTAATACCTATAGATTATAATCGTGCGCTCCTCTGGCAGTTCCCTCCGTAGCTCAATCGATAAGAGCGCTGTCTATGAATGCAAAGATTGCTGTGCTGCTGCTGGTTCGAATCCGCTTAGAATCACCTTTTTTTTTTAAAGTAAAGCAACACGCAAGTCAAACGAGGGCGTCTTGAACATAATTCCTCTCTAAGGGATGTGCATTGTCTAGACGAGATTACACCATTTTTTAGAATTTTTAGGGTAGGTGTGATAATTTTTACATTAAATATAAGCCCTATAGTATTCAGTAATGATGCCTTTGTAACGGTTATCTCTGTGATAAGAGAGTTATTTCGTTGTGCAAAATCGGCAAAATCGGCTTTTTATGAATTTTGAAAATTATTGTGTCGTGAGGCCGTTCCCTTGGAAACGCAATCACGTTTATGCTGCGGACTTTAAAACGATTCGGTTTCACCAAAGATGAGCTCAGTGTTGTATAGAGTGGATATGTCTTGAGTACGCCGATGTGGTATGGCACTCGAGTGTTTCAGCTACTCAGTCTCAACAAATAGAATCAACTCAAAAAAGGGCATGCAGAATAACCCATGGTCGTAATTATACTCCTTACGAGATGCTTTAAACATTTGCAAATTTGACACCCTCTCTGGTAGACGTGAAGGGCACTGTCTTAGGTTTGCCGAAAGGGCCTTCCAAATCAAATCGCACCAGTTCTCTTATACCTCCTACCAGAGGGGAGTGTCGTGGGCGGTTTTTACGCTATAATACAGGGTGGTTCAATAAAACGTTGACAGTTTTTTGAAGCCATTTTTTTTAAAATTCTGTAGATTTTAATTTTTCTTCTTCAATATTCATCAACTATATGATCTTGACCATCTATGCTGAAAATATCATTACAAATAACCTTACGGTTGCAAAATAACAGCAGCTATTTGAACAAAGTCTGTCCCATTTCACTCTGTCCACGGGTACTGATTTCGCGACGTTACAACCAGTGTGGTTCAATAAAACGTTGACAGTTTTTCAAAGCCATATTTTTCAATATTGTGGGATTTGGTTTAATTTTTTTACATATTCCTCAAAAATATCATCTTGGCCATCTATGCTGAAAATCTCAATGTTAATAATGCTATGGCGGCAAAATGTAGCCATTTGAAGAGAATCTCTCCAAAATCTCTTTGTCCACGGGTATGTCTACGGGAAATGACCAGCAAGATAACATTAAATAGCATCGTCACTATTAAGGCATAGAGCATAGACAATTACACTTCCAATCTATTAAAATCAATAATTTTAATTAGGGTCACTCGTGGTATTATTATTACGTATTGACTTCACACCTGAATAGATAGTTAAGATGTTAACAATTACCCTGGTTTCCAGGGTTGCACAAAGTTGTTTCTTCCCCAGGAGCAAGGTTTTGAGCTTAACATTTCCCCACCTATACTTACAGGTATGATAAAAATCAGATTACAATATTGGATTTTGCGTGAAGCGCGCACATTTTTTTGTGGCATTTTACGCTAAAATGGTGACATTTTGTCTAATTTAGCAGGAAAATCTGCGCGAAGCGCAAAAAAAAATTGCTTTTATATGCTAAAATTGTCGATTTTTTCAAATTTTAACTAAATAGAATTTTTTTGAGGGGGTGGGGGCACAACAATATCTTTGGGGAAATGCCCCCCCCCCCCTTGCCCCCTGTAGCGTCGTCACGGGGGAAAAAGCAATAAAACAATAAACACATTAGTATACCTGCAACCACAGCTCATAACCCAAAGTTTGCATTTTTTTCTCTTCATCTTTTTTCACCCTTTTCCCCAATACTTTTTCTTTTTTCACTTGGCATATTTCCTCAATTCTGCTCATTATTTCCCGGGAGCGGTGCTCCCTGCTCCCGCACTTTGTGCAACCCTGCTGGTTTCACCTGGCGGGATCTTCAAATCTTAGATTACTGCAATTCATCATTCAGTATTCAATGTAACGTCGCGAAATCAGTACCCGTGGACAGAGTGAAATGGGACAGACTTTGTTCAAATAGCTGTTATTTTGCAACCGTAAGGTTATTTGTAACGATATTTTCGGCATAGATCTGGTCAAGATCATATAGTTGATGAATATTGAAAAGTTGTTTTTTTAAATCTACAGAATTTAAAAAAAAAGATGGCTTCAAAAAACTGTTTTATTGAACCACCCTGTATAAGCTTTCTCAGCTGCAAGCTATGACTAATATCTAGGTTCATAAACAGTCAATATAATGGTATTTGCAATGTACATAATGTAATTTGATATTTTTAATGTATTTTTATCTATATGTGCAATATTCTCTTTTAAAGTAATTAATAAGTTACCTTGCCTTATTTTTCAATTTTTGTGATCATGTCAATTTCATGTAATTTGGCCTTATAGGGTCACGAATGTGAAATATTAATAAAATAAAAATAAAATAAAAGAATCTGACAGCAAGCTGGTTCGATGGACACTGGATTAGGGCGGTCAGAGATTGGGGTAAACCGAGGATCTAACATTGATTGATCTATGTTGTGTTTACCAGGGCACTTTTTATTCTTCAAAAAGGCTATTCTTTTCTCATGTCTGAATGCTGACACCAAGATTGTTAACTTTATTTGTTGGGAGTGGCTGTTTTTAATAATAATTCAACCAGCATGCTTTAATATAGGCTTTTAAAGCCTGGCCCGAACAATTTGCTTGAGTCTGGTCCCTTCAGGACCCAAGCGTGTGTCTGTACCGACTGTGTAAACAAACAAACAAACAAACAAAAGAAACTCGATTGGGCGTCTTAATCCCGTTTTTATTAACACTGACTTCGCAAATTGCATTGCATAATTCACGCACGCTCACAGCTGTTGGTATTGAACTACACTGAACTCCAGTCACAATGTCGATTTGATTATTGGTTA
Organism: Ophiura sarsii; assembly: GCA_035610835.1. Taxonomy (NCBI): domain Eukaryota; kingdom Metazoa; phylum Echinodermata; class Ophiuroidea; order Amphilepidida; family Ophiuridae; genus Ophiura; species Ophiura sarsii. Next base: position 58,299,008 of record CM069453.1, read on the forward strand.
ATCATCGATCACTCCCTCCTCATATTTATATATTTCTAAAAACGGACGGGCTACTGTAAGAAGCGTTGCGGTTCAATAGGGAAAAAAACAATTAATTAAGGGTTAATTTGACCATAATTGGTTAGCATTGATTAGCCACTCTAAAAATAGTAATTTTGATTGAGTAAAGTTTGCGTAATTACGTAGTCAGTTGTAGTGGTTTCACTCTATGGTTCGTTAGATTTCCTTAACCTTTGCCTAATATTGCGATAGTCACGAAGGCTTGTAATATACCATGGATATTAATATGTAAGCCTTACTCCAGAAGAACTAGGCTATTCCTTTTTAGTGTTTTGTTTGTGTGTTTTAGTATAGTCTTCATTTCTTACTGAATATTTGTATTTGTCTTTATTGATTTGGAATTGATATTAACGACTGCGTGATAGTCGTTTAGAGGGTAGTCTGGAAATTCCTAACATTCATTTTGTACAGCTGAATTTTAACACTTTCCACGCGGCAGTCGTTTGCAAAACAACAGTTTCAAAATTTCACAGAATATTTTGAAAATGTCAACATTATTGAATTACATCTCCCTATTTGGATTCACCATGAGAAATGCATTAAAATAAGTACAAACATGCGTAGTATTGGGTCAGCAGTTCTTCTTGAGATAAGACTTTGAAAGTTGAAAAAGGTTTCTGAAAAATCTGTTTTGTAAATAGTAAAATAAGTAGCCGCGTGGGTAGTGTTAAGAGAGGGGCTCGACCCCAGCAGCATAATGAATCCGTGTTTAACATACAAACAACACGTTAGGCCTATTTGTTTAAAACAAAACAAAATATCCAGGGTTTTAAGTTAATTTTACTTCTCCCCGTTATCAAAATGGAACAGTTTGCTCAATAAACTGTCACTGGCCAACCAATCATCAGTGGTTTAACACGCGCCCGGCAATACGCAATTAAAACGCGCGGGCGTCTAATGGGAATTCAACGTTACCAAGTGTGGACACTTCATGCGATAAGTCATCCATACACACTTTAACAAAAGAAATTATATAATGTGAAAAACCGCATAAGAATGTATTGTTCATGTCATTATTGTTTTGTATTTTTCTCTTCATTAAAAACTTTGTGGTATAAACCGGAGATGTGGCCCATAGTCTCCATGCGGCAGGCGGCTGCAGACGACATTCCAACATTTCACAATATGTTTAAAAAATATCAAAAGTATTGCAATTCATTATTATCTTGGAATCACCATGACAAATGCATTGAAATAAGTACAAACATGCCTAGTATTGGTTCAGTAATCTTTGAGATAGACTTTAAAAATTGCGAAAGGTTTCTGAAAAATCTGTTTTGTATATAGTAAAACTAATAGCCGCATGGACAGTGTTAAGTAGTTGAACAAACCCCACTTGCGCTGATTTTCAATAGAATCAATGGCAAACTGGAGTAACTGGATCACACTGTGAATATACGAGCTGTGGCATTTCAAAAGATTCTTTGTTTTTATTCAAACATAATTAAATAATAACAAATCATCAATGTTTCTAATAAGGAAAACAGTAAAAACAACAATATGTTTTGCTTCGTCCACTCTTTGTAAAGCCCCGCATGACGATACAAAACCAATTACCTAAATAAGTCCAAACAAACGGTTTTTTAAAACGTTTGTTTTAAAATATGTTTAAGTTCTCCAAAACGGCGAAACTGGCCCAACTCATTTGATGACCTCTTTGTTTTATATGGGCATTAAGTATAACCAAAAGCCACTAAATCGTTTTGGGTATAAACCGATAATTTATTTATTTTTCACTATGAAACATTATGTCACTGCAGAGTTAATTCTTTTCTCGGAGACATAAATGCTTTTATTATTTTATTGTTTTTAATCTTTTGAATAAAATTAATTTCTAAAAACAGACACCCCACATAAACAGTTAAAAGTGAGGGAATAAAATGTGATCAATTAAAGTTTAAAAGCGACAAATAACCTGTATACGCCATAATTACCGTAGGCCTATCTGTGTTGTCAGCCTATTCAATAACATGTATTTGAATCTGTTTTATTCCCTGTGTAAAATAATGTATCGGAGATGTATGGCACGCCGTTCGGTTCAAAATTAACATTGTTTTTGCATATCAATTTGTGTTTTACGTACATGTTTTTTGTATACCAATATGTGCTTTTACGTATTTATTTTTAAAATTTTGAACCAAACGGCGTGCCTATGCCACGCCATTTTGTTCAATATATGTTCAATATACAAACAACAAAAACATTTTAAATTTATGTAAAACACAAATTGATATGCAAAATAATTTTGAACCAAACGGCGTGCCATAGAGATGTGTTCAAGTTTAACATGGTCATTTTAAGTGTACATATCTTACAATATAGGATTGGGCTCAGGTGCGTAGGTGTTGGCAACCTGTCACATAACGTGTTATAGCAAATAAGTTAGTCTAGCTATCATTTTTGAAATGCGATACGTTTTAGAGTTCTAAATGGAAATTTGTTTTGGAATCTGATCTCGCCTTGCATAAATAACATATTTCTAATGGGAGTTCCAAGACGTAAGATAAATGTTATATTATTCTAACAACAAACTAAAATCTTATGTGTTTTTCGTTTAGCGGGACAGAACTAAGCGAAATATATCCGTTGGACACCCAAGTCGTTAATACGCGGCGGTATAGTTTGACCAAAATTGACCAATTTGACCAAAATGTTTTGAAAAAGTAAAAAAAAATTGAATTCCGTCATCATATTTGGAATCAAAATTAGAAATGCATTAAAATAAGTACCAACATGCCTAGTATTGGTACAGTAATTCTTGAGATAGACCTTGACAATTGGGAAAGGTTTCTAACAAATCTGTTTTGTATAATGGTAAAACTAATAGCCGCGTGGAAAGTGTTAAAGGTCTAGGTGTGATTAGATATCATTATCTTGGGGTTTCGCTCGCTCTGACCTGGATATTTGATAACTTGATAAAATGCGCTTGAATATGACGGGATGGATGCGAGCAGTTTTCTATTGCCGAGTAAAATGCCTCGCTGAAATGATAAATGACTATGTTTTATTCTTAAACAGCTAAAAAGAAAGTTTTTAAGCCATTAGTTCTCAGAGAAATCGGCAACACTTACGAGACTTTTAAAGCAGCTTAGCAACTTTAAGCAATCCCCATTGGTTCTCAGAGAAATCGGCGACACTTTGACAATGTATATGTCGAGCGTAGTATAGGTGGAGCTGATACTTTTAGATTTTGTGAGCGCTGTAATTATTGAACTATGACTCAAATGTATCTAAAAGTATACATTTTTGGAAAGGAAATGGGTCAGAGAATCTAAATTTTGCATCATTTTTTGATCAAAAATGTTGAATTTTTGAGAAAATTATATATATATATATTTTTTGTTTTTGACCCAGGTTAGTTTAGGTTAGAGACTACGAATCTGTTGTTTCGATAGTACTGGGACATTTCTTAACATCTTTTAATTTGGTGGCGAATATTTCATGAGAGTGGCGTTGCTAAGTAGGAAATTCTGCAGTCATTAGTAAAAAAATATAACGCACCCAATCTAAAAAACCTCCTCATCAGTTAGCTCAAGAACTGGAGCCCGTTTCACTTGAGGGCGTTCTAAATTGACGGATGGTCGTTGCCATGGTAACGTGTACCCGTCAAGTTGTGCAATTATTGTATTTTCGCTTTTCAACCCTAAATATTTGTCAGCCTGTTAACCGCGACGTGACCACCATTTTCTAGGTTTTTACCATCTTATAGAATTTTGAGGGTATTAATGAATGAATCTGATCCCGTCCGCAACTTGTGTTCAAGGACCACAAGCTCATATATTTTGACACCGCTGAAATGATATTCATGAACAAGTGTATGTCAAAACACTCAAGGAGATGGTGGTCGGGGAGGTAAAAACAAAGATGTCAGGTAAAACAAGGATGGCCACTAGCTTAAACAATAAATATGGGATATCCTACATTCTTAAACTATTTTGTCAGTGTTATTGCGCTTTATTCCGTTGAGGGCGCCAAGACGGAAAATTAATCTAATCATGAATATTTTTCTGTATCGATGAGCTTGTGGTCCTGGGACACAAGTTGCGGACGGGATCAGATATATGGGTATTAAATCTGGCCTACCACTTTTGCATTTCACCACAGACGAACTGGTCATACACTTGTTCACTTTGTACTGTACAGAGTAACACGGACAGATTGTAAACTTGTCAAATCCCCAAGAGAACTGGATGTGGCTAGAAACCTAGAGTGGTTGTTCGCCTTTAAGTGTGAATATTTAAATATAAGCCTTATAGTATTGAATAGTAATGAATTTGTAACATTATCTGACTGGATTAGAGACTTATTTTACGCTTGAAAATGGGCAAAATAAGACTTTTGTCAATATTGAAATTACATGTACAGTGACGGGAAACCGTTCCCTAGAAAACGCAGTCCCGTTCCCACAAGCCCGCCCTCTATTGAGATATCGAACTATGCGTTAGACAGACTCTCGTCACTTAATGTGTCACCGCGTACACATTTAGAGTAGTGCGTCACTATATGATAGCCCGCCCTGAAGCCGACGCATTCCCGTTCCGAAGACTGATTACGCGTTTGGCGCTAATGCGTTCAACACATATTCTGGACTGATACAAATCTTGCTAAAAATGTTGTTACGCTTTATTCCATTGTGAACTTGATTAAAGTCTAGCATCGTTTCCAGGAATGTACGTTGGATTCGGGTCACACATGCTTACAGTGTCGCCCCCCCCCCCCCCCCGACCCCTTCTCCGTCTTGGAACATCCCAGAGTAATCTCCGTCAACGAGAAATAATTTGTGTGTAGTCTGCTTCCGGTCCGCTACGGTGGTGGAGCAGACGATGATAAAACGGCTTTAAATTGGAATAAGATGAAACCAGCGCAGTCAGAGAAATACGTCATATTATCTTTCAATCGAGCTTAGTGTTAGTTATCAGTAAACCTACTAGAAATATTCACACTCTGTTAATGTTCACGTCTGCTCTGCGCGCATGATTGCACGATGAAGTATAGTATTAGTAGTATGAAATGGTGATGAAGAAAAAAAATGATAACGTACACAATAAGGTTTATCGCGAATCGGTAAATAGCCGTTGATTAGCCTGTTCTGTTGCATTGTGGGATTGAAAATTGGCAAAATATACCCCCTTTTCTATCCCACAATGCATCAGAAAAGGATAATCAATGGGTTTTTTCGATTGGCGATTACTCGGATTAGGCTTATTGTAACATTTGTATTGTAAAGGAGCGTAAAATTAAGCGCGAACAAATCCCACACATTTTATAATACTCGATTTCCATCTTTGCCATTTTATAAAGATAAAAGTATTAAATCTTAGAATAAGTATTTACATAGCATACGCGGCAGTATTAATTTAGAAAATGTTAGGATAAATTAAGGTCGTTATTTATGCAGGGATGATAAATTTGTTTATGTTATTATGTAGTGATTTAGATTCCCCCCTATAACCACTGCTTTAATAAACACAAAGACATTTGATAAACAAGTCAATTTTGCACATGATACTATATTTCATAAACGAAAATAATCCAGATATTATATTTTTTGCCCAGTGATGCTCAATAACCACTGCTTTAATAAACACAAGGACATTTATAAACATAAATTAGTAATGTAGAAGAAAATGGTTGTCAGATGTGGGTTAACCTTTTTTGAACCACCCGGTAGTGTAAGCTGTTTTCTACCGATTTACATGTTGTGTCAAAAATGTGATAGAGTAATAATTAGCAACTGGACTTCATCTAAGGGGCGCACCATTAGATTTCCAGGGAGGCGGTAGGAAGTTTTTGGAAGAAAACAAATTCCCCCTCTATGCAGGCCCCCCAAAAAAGTTCCCCCCCCACTGATGAGTAAAAAAAAAAAAGTCTACCCCACCCAACTCAATATGAATGAATACATTAAAAAAACAAATTCGCTTTTGGCGGCGCAATTTTTTTTTTTTCACCCTTAAGCAGCCAAAAAAAAAAAAATCACCCCCGGACCCAACTTCCTACCCCCCTGGAAATCAAATGGTGCGTCCCTAACTTCCACCTTCCAATGCATGATACGTAGGCATAACCTGGTCACACAATGAGAAAGAAGTTGGATTCCGACTAAAACTTACATTACGTATCGTGTTCTGTGAAAAATAAAGGGACGTTAAGAAAATTAAGAGAGGGACTGATTTTGAAGTCTCATCAATTGTACTACTAGCAGCAGGGTTTTCTTAACGACCCCTTGCTTAACAATGTTATGATCCTTTCCTTGCAATGTAGTGTTAAAGGGAACCACACTGGTGGCCGAGAAACCCGACCGAGAAACCAGTGATCATGTGATGAAATTGAAGCATGCTGGTGTTGCTCAAGAAATCGTCTTTGGTAGTGGACCCGTTTTTCGGTTTTCAAAACACGTAATCACGAATGTCCAATGTCCATTAAAAATTCATTCAAATATTATCGTTGAAATTGATGGGAAACGGTAATATCCGGGGGGTATCTAGTAGATCGAGGTTACGGGGATGTGCCGCCAAATAGGGTCCCATTTTTCCTCTGGTAAATGAATGATCCCTTTTGAAAGCCGTTTTTGGTAAATGTATGGGTCTAAAATGTTGCTGTTTTTCACAGGAAATTTAGCACGATCTGTCAAATATATAAATGTATCTGTCTCCGGTAAACGTATGGGTCCATTTCCCCCCGACAATTGGTAAATGTATGGGTTATTTTCCATTTTGCTGGCGGTATATCCCTACAATTTTTTTTTAGTACCCCCCCCCCCCCCCCCCCCCCCCCTCGGGGGTAAAATGTCGTCAAGCTTTCGAAACCTTACGTTTCTTCGTCAGGAACGTAAGGTTTTGATATCTTTACGACATTTTACCATATTTCTTATCAATTTCAACGATATTATTACATTACTTCATGCATGTATCTCGCACAATCCGGTACAGATATGAGTGTTTCGCTGATTCATCTCACCAATATTCATTATTCAAATATGTCACGTAAAACAAAACTGTTTCATCCTAACAACCATGCAGTTGGAAAAGTCACTCCACTGTTTGTTTTTTGTGGATGATTTTCCTATGAATAATCGGTTATTAACCAACCGTCTAAACGTGTAATTGCAAATGCGATAGATTAGGCTCATACACTGCAAGAACGTTGGGTAAACAATTTACACAACGTTGGTTAAACTATGAACAACCCCGTTGTTGGGTAAATAATTACCAACGTTTGGTAAAATGTTGGCTAATTACCCAACGGTTGGGTAAAGTTTTGGCTAATTACCCAACCGTTGGGTAAAATTTCACCAACAGTTAGTTAATATTATTTACCAAACAACGGGGTTGTTCATAGTTTACCCAACGCTAAATAATTGCCCAAACGTTCTTACAGTGTACGCATTGCCATCCTGTATTGTTTTAATCCCGAATTGCCAAATTGGAAACAACAATCTAACCACACCATCGTACTCTGTGGGTCATCAGGAAAAAAACCCCAATAATGTCTGCTTGGGTCACTCACGTTACTACGGTACGCTAAACTGCGACCGTAAGTACGTTTGAAACCTTCATTCTCATCAATTATCGGCCATCCCGTTTAATTATCCGCCATTACTGAAATTAAGTAAATATCACAAAATCGAAATTATAGACTTATATTATTAACCTTTCATTTTGAAGGAAATAGACCATTCGTTAAACTTTAATGGCTAAACTATTGTACTTTGACAGTAGCCAGTCCGCTATAAATAGCTACAAAATCCAATTTGTCAGATTTCTTTTTTGTTTTCGCCAGCGACTTCTTCTCCCTAAGCTGTACTCCCCGGAGTGAGGGAGTAATTTAAAGAGTGCAGTGGGTTCGCCGAGCGAGATGAGATTGTTTACCGGCGAACAGCACCACACTGTGTGGTGATCATTCTAATAAGGCGGGACTCCTAAGCTCATTTATTGGGATTACATCAGCGCCTTAAAACGACTCATCCTAATAAATAGATACAATAATATTAAGTTACTGAAATATAAATATGCTGCCCCTTTTTACACGCGATATTTTGCTCTTAAATATGCCCCTGTTACAAAATTCCTGAAATTATGTACACGGTATTAAAGTATACTTTTTAAAACCACAAAGACGAGATTACATACATTTAACCCTCTGAGAACTACCGGCCGATTGGTCAGAAAGATGGATACATCATTTATTGCACCAAAGAGAGACATTGTTAGAATAATTGTATCCCTGATAAAGATGGGAGTGAAATATTTTACAAGCTGCATTTTAATTGGCTATTCAAATGAGTATATCTTGCAATACACCAATCAGAACCACTGTAAGATAGACAGGTAGACCCCACCCAGGGGGTTAATGAGTATCTCATTAGGCGACGGACATTTATTTTTATTTTGTGTTGCATAATTGTTTTGATTTGTTGTTGTTGCAATTCCCAAGTGTAACTACCAACAACAGCTTTTAAAATTATCAGGACAAGAATTTAACCATTTGAAGACGTGAGCGCAAGAAGTGCGTAAGTCCATATTTGACATTTTGAGATACAGGCATTTAAAGTGTACAAAATATTGTAAGAATCAACATAAAAGTTCAATTTTGCTGTTACTTGGTGAGTATAGGCTATGTATCTGAGATTTATATTCTGCACAATTTTAATACTTACATTGTTTGTTGATCAATATTAATCAATTTATTGATTTTGGACTTACGCACTTCTTGCGCTCACATTGGCACCATTGGATTTGTACAGAGTATTTTATATTACCAATTCAAAACAAATCTTGCAAAAAATAATTCAAGCCTTGAACAAGTAATACTAACATTTATTTAAATTACATTTCTATCAATTATAATGTAATTCAGTGAAATCTGAAGAATGTGAGGGTAATTTAGCCCCATTTTTTACCATGGACACTGATAGTGAAGACAAACAGAAAAAGTAACAAAATTGGCTCGATTTTGTGGAGTTACCAGCAGTGTTTCTAGACTCTTGTATAGCATAAAACATATTTTATGATAAAACGACATATTTTTCCCATTTAAGTTGTTGAATATAGTGGGAAACTAACGAATAAATATATTTTGACTTTCAAGTGCAAACAACCAACATTGTTTTGTGCAGTAACGTTGATAATTTACTTTGGTTCATGTTTTAGAAACACCATAATGGGTGGACTTACATTCTTCTTGCACTCACATTGCTGACAGTGCTAAATTGGACCCCCTGAAAAATGAGATTAAAAGTCTCAAATTTGAAAATCAGTAATATTCACATGTTTCTTGACCCTAAAAGCTGCCCAAAACCAAGTTTAACTCAATTCAAGTGGCCAAAAATGAACTTATTGACTTCTTGCGCACACGTCTTCATTTATTCCTCTTTCAAAAACGGCAGACCGACTCAACCTGAAAATAAAATGTTGCTAGAAAAAGTGTAGAACAGAATAATGTTTTTGTTGTTGTATAGACCTCATCATTGATCTATACCCAATCATGTGTCTGTATTTTTAACGTGTTTTCATACACATTTTCATGTCATGTTGTTGGTTATAACTAGTGTCGATTTATACCAACCTATGGTTGGGTATCGGGTACAGGCACAATGAGTCTCCAAAAAGGTGAGTGGGACATAAAAACGGAGGATTTTTCAGGTGACTAAAATTGAGTATAAATTGGTTCCCTTAATTTATACTAAATTTTAGTCACCTGCAAAATCCTCCGTTTTTATGTCCCACTCACCTTTTTGGAGACTCAAAGTTGTCTTTGAATGTTCTGTATCTATTCATGGCATTGCCAACAAAAAAAGAGCTAGCAAAAGTGTTCAAAGTCGCATTATAATTTTTTATTTACGGCTAGCAAGTAAAACAGGGGTAAAACACAAAATCACCTTCGTCGGCCATCTTGAAATACTGAAAATCACATGGTCAATTTGGTAATTTTGTCTTTCTGTGTAAGGCTACCGGATTGAATTTCATCCAAATAATAGATGCATATTGGTCAAAAACCAGTTGAGCACTAAACTTTTAAGTTAAACCTGTCTGTTATGTCTGTGAAAAACAGAATTTAGACATACAACAACCTTGTTTATTTAGTCACATGATAGCCTCGTCTTTTTTGGTATGGTTCCCCCTTACACATTTGCCTGAACAAGTACCCAACTCATGATTTGGTCACTGTAAGGACTAGTTATAACAGGGGTGTGCGACTCAACTTACCGATCTGAAGCTACTTTTAAGTTTAAATTTGGCTATGCGCATATTTTTGGTGGCGCTGTGTTCGCTTTTTGTCGTCTGCTTTAGGTATAGACTTAATTGAAGTTTAAACGGAATTGTTGGGATAATTCCAAACAAATTGTGCAGTCTTGAAAATTATGATAAAACGCACGTGCTGGACGGTTTTTACAAGCCTGAAATATGTGATACTTCGAACGTTTCAGTGTTTTTTTATGCTTTTGAATTCATTTTCACACTTTACACCATACCGTCATTGATTATGTCTGACGGACTTGATGCAAATCTACATAAATTACTTGCATTCCGTTGAAGTGAGCTTAGTTTTGTGTGTCTTCATAAAGTGGCGCTGTTGCATAAAAAACGCGACCTGATATCTACGTATGCGTAGTATAGGACTTTCCTATCCCAAAATGTATAGCATCCCTGGTTATAATTCAAGCAACCTGCAAGGTTAATATCCAATAGTTCACACTGTCCACGCGGCAGGCGTCTGCAGACGACATTCCAAATGTTCACAAAATGTTTCAAAAAATTCACAATTATTGTATTCCATTACCATATTTGGATTCACCGTGAGAAATGCATTGAAATGAGTACAAACATGCCTGGTATTGGCTTAATAATCTTTCTAAGATAGGCCTTGAAAGTTGGGAAAGGTTTCTGAAAAATATGTGTTGTATATGGTAAAACTATATAATGCATTTAGCCGCGTGGAAAGTGTTAAGACAAGTGTCATCTTTTCAACAGGTGGTGTGGTGTTTACTCTAACAACCTGCGTGGAGACATTGTTTTGCTCTGGGTTCACATTCAAACAGATGTAGTCCTTCATTTCTTGTAGCCCTATGTGTGTCCCATATTGTCTGGAGCGTGTCACCATCTTTATATACATGGTTTTGTTTGCTCCGGCAACATGCGTGGATACATCATGCCAGTACCACTGCACCTTGAGCTGGGTCATTCGGTGTATTTACTTTTCGCCCGTTGGTTTTATTGACATAAATCCTTATAGACAACAATTTACAAAGGAAGTGGGCGGAGTAGTTTTTTGAGATGTGTCACCTTAAACGATCCATTAAGTGAGAATCAATGACCTCCATCATGGTGCCTGGCTTGGGCATGATTGATTTGCTCTGAGTTCACATTCAAACAGACGCAGTCCTTTATTTCTTGTAGCCTTATGTGTCCCATTGACTGGCTGGTGTCACCATCCCTATACACATTTAGCGTGTTTCTATTGAGAATCCGCATTTTATCCGGAGGAATCTCCCACCGGATAATAGCGGAGCCTAGTGGCTGCCGGTGTGTTTCTATTGGCGACTGTTTTCCGAGTAGGATACAACATTGCGTGTCGTATCGTGTCATGCGTGTCTTGCAGGCTAAAGGTCGTATGCTTGGGTCATCCGCAAGGCATTGTGGGTTGACCTCGTTTGACTTTACTCCGGCAACACGCGTGGAGACCATTGTTTTGCCCAATCACAACTGGTGGTGTTTACCTCCATCCAGCACGTTTTGTTCCATTGTTTGCCAGGTGTCAACATTCCACAGCTGGTGTTTATTTCAGCAACATGCCCACACGTCTCTTTGTTTGACAGGTGTCTGCAATCCTTCAGGTGGTGGGTTTTGTTTCGAAAACCCTCGACGTCACATTAATGCTAAGCAGTGAAATTTGGGTCCCTTTTTGATGTTGTTGTTCTTTTGCCTTTTAACTGATCTCTATTATGGATGAACACCACCAACTAATCTCCATATATTTTATGTGCTTTTAACATGTTTAAGAGAACAAAAGTCCGATTTTCTCAACTATCATGACTATCGAGCGACTGGTTTGTTCATTTCATTGTTTTCCTTGAAAATACTTATAAAACAACACAATTTTTATTTGGGGGGGGGGGGGGGGGGGTGGTGGTGGTGGTGGTGGTTGACCATTATTTCCCCCCGCAACTGGACGTCGAAGACTCGTACCTTTCCAAATCGCAGCCTAGCTATATATTTTCGGTACATTTGTTCTACACGAAATGGAAAAAGAAAAGTTGTGTCAAATCTATATCCACATTATTAAAATTGTCTACATCTTCAGTAGACAGCACAATACTTCTGATAATGCAATTTTATCCAGACATTAATGGTCCGGTCCGTTGGAAGGACCATTTGACCCCAAAATGAGGTATGCTGGATTGTAGCCAATAACCATGTCAAACTATACATTTTTGTGATCAGTAAACAAAGAGCTACAGTTTGATATATAATAGTTGTGTCTATAAAGTAATTATGAAAATTCCCCCATCCCAGAACTTCACCCCTTATTTCTCAAAACGCTCAACAGCTACGTGTTGGCATCATCCAGATTTGATATCAGCACGACGTCTCCGAGGAACAATGATAGTGTCTTCAGCTGATTACAGCATACCCGATTTTGAGGTTAAAAATCCTCCCCCTGCCACCAAAGGATAATGCTTTTTTTTTCTTCAGTAATTTCTAATGGTATTTTTACATAATAGCAGCACTGTGTGCCTGGCAAATATTCCTTTACCTATAGAACGCACAGGGTTAATAACATTCACTCAAAATATCAAATACTCCATCCAAAGACGTTTTGTTACAGTGCACATATCGAATAAACGATCCAGTCAAGGTTCATAATTATGCATATTCATGTCAGGTATACCATGCGTATATTCATTCATATATAAATATAGATGAACGAGTTTATCCCGGCATTATTTTAGCATTAACTCGCAGATTCAACGCGAGGTCGCCACTTAACCCTGATTGATATGACATTTAGTTTTCATTATCCCACTTGGCGCGGGGAACCCACACAATATAATCACTCGCGTTGCCATAAATAAAAACAAATTGGCGTGTAAACTATATGTATTTCCATCGCGGTTTTTTCGTAACACTCCGCTCGGCTCATTATTTAGCATCTTAGAAGACTGCGGTGGCGCTTTATCATTTCCATAGAAACCCTGCACTTTACCCTTCTTCCCTAATATGGCATGTGATCATTGGCTGTGAGATAGCCGTTGATGCATAGCTAATGAATCAGCGGTAGCTCATCAGAACGTCGTTGTGCCGTACGTAGATATATCGCCGCTTGGTTAAAAAAAAAGCTATGCACGCAAGATTATAGCGAATTGGAAGAAGGAAAAAAAACCCGAGCAAGCAGTAAGAGACAGTGAGGCCATCTACACACGCGTATACGTTATACGGACACATCTAATAAAGCATTGCACGATAGCTCTGAAGAAAAAATATGTTCAATCGATGCAGTATGCCACAGCAGTAGTGGGCGAATTGTGCGCATCGCCGTACCGTGGCCGCCTCAGATTCGTCGATCAGAGAGACGAGCGACGAGAAAGGGACTTTTAACGACGCAGACTACATACCGAAACACACAGCTCTACGTAGACTAAGTAAAAATAGAAAAAACCAGAAAAAAAACATGGCGAAACGCAGTGATTACTTATACGCAAAGCTGCCGCAGACAGGTGGAGGATCTGGCGTTAAAAACGATATGAAATCGGGCGAATATCAAATGGGTCCGGGGGAGGAAGAGGAGGACACGTCCGTGTTGTCGACGGTCAAGAGACATTTTACTAATTGTGAACTTTATGTTTACAGCGTATTCAGAGGCTATCAGGAACGACAACAGCAGAAAGAAGAAGTCGTATCAGCCACGAAAATACAAAGGTTAGTGTGTGTGTGTGATTGTGGTGTGTATGTGAAGGAATTTTGTTGCGTTTTTATCCCTTAAACTGCTATGATTGGTTGCGTCAGATATTCTGAAGCAAAATTTGGTGCGTTTATCCCTTAAACTGTTTGTTACGTCAGATATTTTGATTATTTGATTGATTGAATACTTCCGCCATTTTCAAAATATGACGTAAAACACAATCTTAAACATGACCTTCTTTATTAATTAAAATCACGGTATTCAGAATTTACCTGTCTCAAAAAACCATGGCGGGTGGGCAGAGCTTTTGCGGTTACTACAAGGCTTTTGGACAACTACATATGTATATAGAATGAGATCATTGTTACTCATAGTGATTTAAAAACCACTAACCATTTTCTTCGATACTCATTTTGACCCGAGGTCAATGGCTGATCGATAGCAGATATTAATTACACACAGTGATCAATAGGTCTGTCGTAGGGTGGTACTTGTCTTAATGCAAATGTATTGGTAGCACTCTGTCTTGGTATTAATAATATAATTACACACGCACACACATTCCTCGAGTGCTTCGTTTGTTTTGATTTTCACATTGTGTAACCCGTCTAAACATCCAATTAACTATTTATGTACTTACCATTAATTATGCTTCATTAATCTTGTAAATGCTATATCGTATTGTGATAATGTATACTAGATATGAAGATGCTTTTTACCCTTTCTAGACTAAACAAAAGCTTCAACACAGCGAACATCCACCACCGTATAGCACACGTGACCTTTTTGTTATCGTGAAATCATCACATCACGGTGTCTCGAATTACTGTTGTTTATAGTATCATTTACCGGTGTATCAAATATTCCGATGTACCATATGAACAAATGTGGCAATGTTTTGCTTGATTAACCCCGTGAACATTCACGGTCGATTTGATTGGTTATCTGTAGAGATACATAATATTATTGGCCAAAGAGACACATGGTTAGAAAAACCTAAGCGCGTACAATGACGCAACGTCTATTTATATTTGGGTATCCAGAAGGACCTATCACGTTATAATGTTGCCAAGGACCAATCAGAGATAGTGCTCAAAAGGTGGTAGTCCTCCGGGGGTATTGGTTGGAATAATGAGGGGAAGGAAGAAAAGGGGTTCAGCATTTTACTGGTTAAAGTTATACCATGTGGAAACCTTCCAGCAGTGAAAGCAGTGTTGAGTTCTGTTGAAAGCCTCTGGAACTTGTAACTAGCCCTATCTGGAATATGACGGCACAGTACCTGGTCTTACTGCAACACTGCACTCTGTCAGCTGTTTAAACCTTCCAGACCATGCTGAAAGCAGTGTTGAGTTATGTTGAGAGCCTCTGGAACTTGTACCTAGCCCTTTCTGGAATATGACAGCACCTGGTAGCCTGGTATTACTGCAACTGCACTCAGCACCTGGTCTTACTGCACTCCTCCAGCTGTTTAAGGAACAGGTCTAACCACAACAATAGATCACAGGTGTTTTGGACAATGGGGAAACTTTCTTACCAATGTCGTTGTCGCGCTTAAGAGCAAAGAGTGCGTTCGGGAGATTAGTGACATAAGGCGTGCAAGAATTTGACCTTTGAACCCAAGGATTTTATGATCGGATATTAACTGCAGTTGATGGAGTATCACATCTTGATGGATGAGTGTAGAAAGCTTCTGTTGCACAGTGCTGGTCATAGCATTCAGTAGGCGTGGACAGAGCAAGAATGACACGGAAGGATTTATTCTTTAATGCCCTTGTTGTCATAGTGTCTTCAGCTGATTACAAGAATGAGTTAAGACTTCAGATTTTAAGCCTTTGTCATCGTAGTGTCTTCAATAGCTATAACGTCATACATGTAGCTGTGCATAAATCTGAGCTTAATTGTCAGTCAAACTTTAGTTTAATTCTCGAAGTGTCTTTGTTCACCTGTTGTTCGACAGTTCACAGCAATAAACCAATCAAACTACATCTAGAAACATTATCTTGTGTATATTGTATTCGATTACAAAATAACCCAAAACAAATCTTGCTAACAAATTTGACCTTTTTTAACCTCTTGGAAATATGTGTACGTGTAAACGTGTTACAGATGAACTCGTAACCATGGCATCTTGGTAGTCGGTCTGGCATGCACTATCTATTTTAATGACCCGTGACGTCACTTTTGGCATGGAATACAACTATGCTGTATTGTATACGAGTTGTTGATAAGCTTAAAAGCTTATTTCGTTTCGAGGAGTAATATACACATTGACGTCAGTTTATCCTCAAAGTCAAGTTTCACGACGGTCACGTATGCACATACCATACGAAACCTCGAGGTCGTTTAAACATAGTAGTATGTTGCAATCTTAAGCACTAAAAAGTGTTGAATAATGTCGTAAGCACTAAAAGTGTTGAATATTGGCGTATCCCAGTATGCGATAAGCCTGTACATCATGTGTGTTTTGGTTGAAGCAAACGATCTGAATTCAGCACCAATATACTGACACTTCCAGACCAAGTCATCTGCAACTGTCTTGATGTGAAATGATGTCTTTTAAAAGCACACATCGTTAATACTTTCAACGCGGCAGGCATCTGCAGACGACATTTCAAAATTTCACAAAATGTTTCTAAAATGTCAACATTATTACATTTTATTAGCATATTTGGAAAAAACATGTGAAATGCATTGAAATAAGTACGAACATGCCGAGTATTGGTTCAGTTATCCTTGAGATAGACTATTGAAAATTGTTTTGTATAATTATGGAAAAACTAATCTCAAAATGCATTCATATAATGTATTCGTACTCCTTACTTAAAATCTAAATCTGCAATCTAAAAATCACACAGGAGGATATTCGACTTATAGATAGAAAATATGACGCAAATGAACCAAAACATTTCTGGTCTGGCGCCAATCAAATATTAAAAATATTGGCGTTACCATGGGAACAAACTGAAGGATAAGGCAACAAAAGATCTTGGTGTCTTTGTCACGAATTGCAATTTTCGCACACGTTTGTGACAACAAACTTTGCAAGTAGCAGATAAAATTAGGCGGTTAAATACTGATTTAATAGAGGTTCACGCAAGTTTTGAGAACAACTTTTTAATTGGTAGTTAAAATGACGAAAGAACCTTTCATGATAATTATGGTGAAATGTTTACGCAAATATCTGAACTGTTCATTGATTTTGAAAACAAAAATAAAATAAAAGATGAATGAATGTTTGTTTGTAAAAAATATAAGAATCATGATAATAAAATGGATCTAAATGCAAATCAGTTTGGCCCATACAAGAAAGGGGGCGGAAGATAGGGGTGCCATTCATTGTCCTTTACCTCATACGTCGAGCACTTAACCCATTTCGATTGGTTAAGTCCTTGCGCGTCGCCTCGAGATATTTTCGGGTTAAAAAACTACTCTATGCAGATAGGCATGATGGGTTAATGTCATCGGATGAAAATAATTCTATTGGATTTTAAATGGCCTTTTTGCCCCGATAGATATTCAGGTTGATAAGATAACAAGACGAGCTAGAGAGCTTTAGTATAGTAAAGTTGAAGTAGAAGGTGGACGCGTTTACGGTCAACTAATATTGATATACTGTTCGCTATACTCTATTTAGAATAATTTGAAACGCGACAATTCTTTACTTTGATGTAAAGTGCATGTTTTCCAATACAATGTATCTACAGGCAGACTGCGTTTACGGTCAAATAATATTGATATACGGTGCACTATCTCGTCTATACTCTATTCAGAATAATTTGAAACGTGACATTTTTAAAACTTTTATGTAAAGTGCATGTTTCCCAATACAATATATCTAGAGGCAGGACGCGTTTATGGTCAAATAATGTTGAAGTTTTATTTCACATCCTTTGGACAATGACGTAGCTTCAACAGCCGCTATATTTACGTACAGTGTGTATATTTCGTCTTTAGCTACCCGTGCGTCTGTATCCACAGCACAACGCGTGCGTTTATGTACTGCAACCAGTGTGAATGACGATGTGGCGTTACTGCCTCGTGGAAATGAAATAGACTAGTATTATACGGTCAAAATTATTTGAAATGCAATATTTTCGGTTATGTAAAGTGCATATTTTCCAATATTTAAATTTGTGGCCATAGATTTAATACACATTATTCATTATGTAGGCCTATATAATCATAAATGTTGAAAAGATACCAACATGACCAATATGGCGTCCGCAGTCATTTTCACATTTGAATTAATTTCAAACTTGCGTCTTCATATTCTGAGAGCAGTATAGGCATCTAGACTGAGCTCATAATTCCGCCAGATTGCTTTATGTGTGCAGAAATAATCCTAACACCGTAGGGAAACTGATTCCAATATTCTAATCCAATTAAATAGTCTCTAGCAAAAAATGTAATGATTCCTTCTGTTTCTTCATCTGCCTCTCTCTCCCCGGTCTATACATATGTGTGTGCACACGCACATACTTTTTGTGCGGGTGAAATCGCGGCTAACTATAGTTCGGAAAAGACAAAATCAATACAGAAATCACATATTATGAACAAGTCAATACTTATGCCTGTGGAAATGGACGTTATAGGAAGACAGGCATATGAATAGTGGATAGTGCGTGCGTTTTGATTTGTTGCGAAGGGATATTGCATGTTTATATTGATTGCATTGCGCGCCGTACCAGACCGTTGCTTTTTAATTCGAATTGTGAAATCTTTTTTTTCTTCATTTTGACATGTCGAGTGTACTTATAGAACTCTCTTGCGACATTGTATCGAAGAAGAATTACTTAATTATAACAATAAATGTCATCTTGAAGCGTGGTTATACATTTAAAAAACCCACCAAAGATATAAGAGCTTGTTTCATTTTTATAATACATGACCTCCAAAGATATTATACTTTAAGAAACCGAATTCCCAAATATTTCCCAAAGCAAAAATTAAGATTCAAAGATCTGTCTTGTTCAAGATTCATTCCTATGTGGTGAAACTATAAATGCTTTAACATTATTTCTCGTATTCGAAAAGTCACTGAAAATTCGCCCTTCCCTGCAATAACCGTGTTTAGCACATATATTTCATTTGGTTTTTCTACGTATTATTCGATTGCATGGTCTGATTGAGTTTTCATGACTGATATTTAGGCAAAATGTATACTGATTAAAGGCTTTTACTTAACACTTTCCACGCGGCAGGCAGCTGCAGACGACATTCCAAAATGTCAAAAAATGTTTCAAAAATGTCCAA
Source organism: Ophiura sarsii (assembly GCA_035610835.1). Lineage (NCBI taxonomy): Eukaryota > Metazoa > Echinodermata > Ophiuroidea > Amphilepidida > Ophiuridae > Ophiura > Ophiura sarsii. Next base: position 58,318,217 of record CM069453.1, read on the forward strand.
ATTGTTGAATCTCATGACCATATTTGGAATCACCATAAGAAATGCATTGAAATAAGTACAAACATGCCTAGTATTGGTTCAGTTATCCTTGAGATAGACCTTGAAAGTTGGGAAAGGTTTCTGAAAAATATGTTTTGTGTATGGTACAAATAATAGCCGCGTGGAAAGTGTTAAATTAAACATGAATGATGAGTCAATCTTTAGGCAATAGGCATATTCATGACTAAATAGTTTCGTACACCATGGACTTTATTTTTCCTGGAAATTCATTTTATTGGTCAAATTTATATATTTATAAACATGACACACACATATCTTGTATTAAGAGCAATACGCCTCCTAATTACTTCAAAATCATGGTTTGAATTGGTTAACATTAATTGCCGGGGTTATTTCCGACAACTTATTTTCTGAGTGTTCTTTTTGTTCGAGGTTTGACACAGTGTACATGGTTCGTGGTTTGACACAGTGTACATTTGCCTTTACAGTGTCTCCGGCTATGATATCAACTGTACACAAATGAACACAATCTGACAATTATTATAGTACGGAATGTTTTTTACGATGAAAATTGAAACAAATATGTTGAGAATTCCTTAAATTTGAAGGAGGTTTCCATTGTGATGAAGCTATGAGATACGTAAATTACACTCAAGGTCGATTTATGATTCTTGGAATGTCTTTTCGGATAGCCAAACTTCATTTTTAAGAGAGAAACATATATGTTGTTTAAAATTTTGAAAACTGAAGACATGTTAACGCCGTAATGCGAGTCTACGAACTAAAAACATGCTTGTCATTATAACACAGACATTACATTATGCTCGTGTGTGCTTGAATGTGTGCTAATTTGTTGTTATACAGTTGAATATGAAATATATTTTAGATTTTACTTGAAGTGACAGGCGGAAAGAGGTTTATTTTATAACATCTCTTTTATTTCTACTCCTACACTACGATCGTTTCGACACGAAGGCTCGTCAGGTGTATGGCACAAGATGTTACTTATTTAATTTGTAATGGAATTAATGTATGTATGTAGGGGTGTTTGTATGGAAAGCAGTGTACTCACAATATAGTACAACGTTGATATTTGACCTTGAACTGTGTCACTATGGTAACACATGTTTTATTATGACTTCTTATCAGCCCAAATTGATATCCCGCTTTAAAAAAATCATCATGTAACGGAAACAAAACATATTTCCGTTGAAAAGAGAACTAACGCACATCGGATGACTTTAGTTACGGTACAAATTCCTCATAATTAAACGAACCGAGACGCCTGTTGCTGTAATACATGTCATACTGTATTGCCATGATAACTACGCTGTATTTAATCCATTGGTTGTTTGTGCTTGCCGTGACTTTCTCAGTTACACGTTCTCCTAATGTCAGACTTGATTGAAAATTGCCTTAGGTCTGTTTACAAAACCTTAACCGGAGATTAAGGGGTCAACTCCCAGAGTGACCTGCTGGTCGCGATTTGTTTCAATAGTGTAAGACGATTGATCGGTGGTTTTACGCTAAGAAGCCAAATCAACAATGTCAACAATAACACAGTGACTCGTAATAACTAGGTTTAATCCCCGGTTGTAATTCCGGATGTAATTGATCACATATTCTAATTGTATTAAGATCAAAGTTATTTGGAGCTAGGGTCAAGGTTCAAGGTTTGGCGAGACCTAATTCAGCGTAAGCCTAATTTATCCTGGCTGTTTTTAAAATGATACAATCACAATCGTTCCTGTTTAAGAGCCCAGCAGACTCCACAACGCTCAAACTCTCTGCGCTCTCACACATGCGTAGTAGCTCCATCACAACAAAATGACGAAGCCTGATTGGTCAACGGTGGTCAACGATTGCGCTCAGCGTTTGAGCGTTGTGGAGTCTACTGAGCCCTGTAGTCACTGTGGTAGAATTTAATAAACTCATCCCATATATGATATCTCCTACATTCGCCACAGGTATAATACACACACCCATCCACCCCCACACATGCATCATGCACAATGCTACAATGGTCTAGCAGCTACACACTAACTTTGGCATTTAGAAATTCATTAGGATGTCGTCTTCTCGTACACATATTGGGCCTTTGCAACGTATACATACGTCGCTAACTGAGCGTATAGTTATTTGGAGCAATTGTTTACTTTCGTCAATTAGAGTTCCTCTCTAGTCTAAAAGCAAATCGGTGAGTTATGTAGAGATAGATGGATAGCCGAAGGGTTTTTAGAGGCTGGTTATGCGCTCCAACCATTTCCGGTGCATAACAGACTTGAAAGGTTTGTTGCTGCCGTCTTTGTATTGATATCCAATTGATTGGCTAACATTACTATAGAAATCTAATTGATTGGCTTGCATAACTATTGATTTGTTTACATAACAATTGATAAATTATCATAATTAATTAGTCGATATCTACCATCTATTTATAGCTAAAGATACGTGCAAATTTCCATGACCCATTTTATTACGAGAAATTCGGTTTTATTTAATCATGTGTACAGGCAATGATTTAAGATGATGATTGTATCATTGGAAAATATAATTGAGGAGCATATGACTTCATTTAGTTAGAATACATTAGCTTGAATTTAATGCTTAGATATATTGCTGTGAATTTTGGCAGTTTATATACTATGTGTTACAATGCCATCTGATCAAGAGCCGTAAGCGAAATTGTATTGTCACTGCACTGATGTCTTATTTGAGTTTTAATAAATATCATACATCAGAATAGTTATTGTCTGTGTATCTGTTATAAAATGCTATGCAAGTAGTTTAAAGGAATATCTTTCTTTGTATCAATACAACAAAAAAAATAACAATAATAAAAATATCATCATTTAAGCCTAGGTAACAAACAGCACAATAACATCCTATACCCACTGAAACGATGCAGTTACTAAGGTGCTATTAAATGTGGTTTTCGACATTTGTTTTTCTGGTTGATGATTTGTTGAAAAATTAATTACATGAACAATCAACAAATAACGTGTGTTTTTGAGAGATTACATATACAATTCAACTAAATATGTATTTTCAGTATAATAAGGTACAAATAAAGAAAGCAACAATCAGAGGCAATACAATTTTGCCTACGGCTCTTGATCTGATCTGGCTCAAAAAATCCCTCTTTATGGATTGGTGGTATGTACTACGCGTTGGTGCAACAGTTTTTAGGCTATACTGCAAAACGATTACGTATAACTCCTACGTATGTTAGTTGTACGTAACACTTATACGATAGTCTCCAAAGAAATGTGTTGCATCACCATTTGTGCAAGCACCAATTAAAATTGAATTGAGATCAATGAAAACATTGTCATATATAAACACAACGAAATAGTTGCATTAATCACAGATCAATTTTAAAGGGTGATAGTAAATATGGTGATGCAAAATATATACTCTGGCGACTATCGTACAAGTCTTAAATCCAAGTCACTTATACATATGACCCGTACGTACTGGTTTTGTCGTGCGTGAATAGTTCATTCTGGCCTGATCAAGACACATCTTTTGAATACCTTAGCGCTTTCTTCAGCAGCAGGTAGGCCTACATTTGAAAATAAAAAACCGTTCCCAAAATCTTTGTACGTAACAAAATGTTGACGCACTAACAGTCGTCAAAACTACTGTCAACGCAAATTGTGTAACGGTAGTGAGACGAAGAATACCGTGTTTGTGAATATTTATGAGTCCGCCCACCCTTATGAATAACTTTGATTCCGCCCATCACTGTATTTTTCTTGTTGTTATATTATTACGAAGACACGCGAGTATGAATAAATCATGCCGATTTCTACCAAATTGAAGTAGAGAACTTACTATGACATTCGGGATATAATCATATATGATCAATTCGATGCATATCGAGATCGTGTTAATATGGAACAAAGATTAGCAATTAGATTAGCATTGTACAAGTGCCCAACTGTCTTGTTTTCTCTTTCGTTTTGAATTTGTATAATTCTATCAACAAGAAATTATTTTTATAAGCATTTACTGTACAGAAATAGATGCCGTTTTACGTGATGATAATATCTCATTTAACAAAGTTATGAATATATGTATGAATATATGCATGACAAATGAATGGGTATATTGACCGGGAGCAGAATGCCATTCCTCATTGTTCAACAAAACATGATTGAAACGATACATATTCCAAATTCATTTGGAATATAACAATGACTAATACGCATATGATACAAACCGATGTTTAATGTAGTTTTCCCGTTACCGGGTTCACCACGCAATTTCACTGTGCCGTCAAACAGTCCCACTAAGCAATACACTGTACTTATTGTGACTTAAACTGCCAGTCAAGGTAGTTTTACCGTTTCCGGGTGTACCGTGCAGTAATTTTCCATAACAGGTTCACTGAGCCACCTGTATTCAATAAAGTGTGGCTTCCATTCCACATTGTAGAACTGCTGTTAGATCATAACCTTTAAATGCATTAACCATCACATTTTGCTGAAATGTATGTTTCGAAGGGGTCCATGGCTACCGATCCAAAAATGAACCTAAAAAGGTAACAGGTTACAAAAAGGTCAAAGAACAGTTCAAATTATTAATAAAGGTGTTCACAGGAGTAAACGTTTGCTTGGATCTTATCCTCATGTCAAAATGATGGTTATTTTGAAATCAAAGATTGCTGGTAACCCAATGCTTAAAAATGTATGTTTCTGGATTTCTGAAATCACAATCCCAGAGAGAACACCTTTGTGATACAATGCCTATGTTTCCTGTTCGAAGTAAACATTATTTCACATATCCGTTCCATTCGCCCGGTGACAGGTGTGTGCGTTTGTTCAACTATTTAGTAACAGGTGCGTGTATTGTTCTATAAATATGTTGACAATGTAATCTGTGTATCTACTTACATATCAGGAAATGATATACATTTAGTTTGCCCCAAGAATGTAGGCAGTGTATAGATCACGGATGAGAAGAGCCTCGCTCATTGGAGGAGTCATGCATTAGTAACCTATATGTAAATGCCGTTTGCCAAACACACAGAAAGACGACTTGTCCCCGTTAACAAAAGAAGAACCCTGTCATCAGTACAAGTTCAGTACAAGTACTTGCATACAAAGATGTGAACCCAAAACTCGCATTCCTAGTGGATAGAGAATACGTAGTTGGGTTCGAACCTCATAATTTATTATGAATCCCGATATTTCAGCCATAGGCCCTTATCAAGGATACATTGTAATCGACATCTCCTGGCATTCACGTAAAATATGTTAACTTTTGAAATTGCGGGTTTCTATCGTAAAATTGGACGATCTAAATGTAGTGTTATGTTGTTTCAATATATCCTTAATATTTCCTCAATCCAATTTGAAGAAGTTATGACCTTCCCACGAGCACAGGATTCCACGGGACTTCTACAGGTATATAGAGTGCAATACATTCATCTATTTGAGACTACTGTACTACTAACCAGTGTATTTTACAATGAGGGGAATAAAAAACCCAATGCCTTAAGTAGCAAAAGTTTACAATAATAGCGTTTGATAATCACTATCTGGACACCAACTTTAGATTGTTTATATAATCACAATATCAAATTAGGCTTATCCCTGGATGTAAGGGAGCAATGTGTTCGCTACCGCGGTGTTACTAGTGAATGGAAGCGACTGAATGGTGGTGTGCCGCAGGGTACCAAATTGGGACCACTCGGTTATGTTGTGATAGCAAGTGACGCCGCTACAGACACCCCGTTTGTGGCATTAACATATGTTGATGACCTTACGATAATAGAACTAAGATCAGTCTCAAATCCATCTTGTATGCAAACATCTCAGCAATTTTGAAGAATGGGCTGCTGCTGCCCCCATCTGGCACCCTGGTCTCACGATCCATGACTCTGTTGCCTTGGAAAGAATCCAAAGAAGAGCGTGCAAGATCATCATGGGCAAGAATTACACATCTTATGATAATGCTCTCCAAGAGTAAGGTTTAGATTCTCTGAGAGAAAGAAGAGAGCAACTAAGTCTAAACTTCTTTACTCTTGTATTTTGATATTTATACATGTTTTTATCTTGTAAAATTGTTGTAATTCAAATGTTATTCTGCTATAATAATTATGTTAATAAACCTTTTATGAATGAATCCCAATGAACTATCTTTCGTAGTCGCTACATGTACACGGACTTACTGTTATCTAAACGTGCTAAATGAATGCTAAATGAGCTCTCTGAAGTATTGTTAACATTTACTGTAAGTGTCCGCCATCGTAATGAGATTCCCTGGATAATATGTATATTAAGCTCTTTCAACAACCACTCTATGAACTTAAATTAAGCTAATTCTAGTGCGGTTTCGAGGACATTCACTGCATGGATTTAAGCTTATCTTAATAAGCTTTCTTGGATGGATTATCTCCACGTGGTTAGCACTGCTTGAGATTGGGCTCTCTGGACATATAAAATGTCTTCATCGGCAATCACTCCTACGTTGAATCATATACTAATGATCACGTGCATAATAATGGTTCGGATTTGAGTTATTCTTATGCGCTTTCTTGAACAATCACGAGATGGAGTTAAGCAAATGAGTTTTCATGAACAATCACCACGGTTCGTTCTTTGGATTATAACTAAATGGACTTATCAGCTTTCCTAGACAATCAGTGTTTGGACTAAAGCTTATCTTTATGTGCTTTTTGGGATAATCACAGCATGGGGTTTAGTTTTACCTGATCACGTTTTTTTATTATCTCGAGGTGGACTTCAGCTTGCCCTAACCAGCTCTCTGGGGCAATCACTACCCGGACTTACGCTTATTATTATTATTCTAATGAGCTTTATAGAGCAATCATAACATGTAATTTTGCGTATCTTACTGGCGATTTATTGGATTGTCTATGTAGACTTAAAATTATTTCTCTCATGAGCTCGCTTGGACACTCGTTGTGTAGACTTTCACTTACACTTATGACACCCCGGGGATAGGACTTAATCTTGTCATATGGACTCTTTTGTGAAATCACAACACAGCAGAAGCCGATCCGTATTAGGAAAAAAACCTGTTGTACGGACAAACGGACCTCTTAGTTAGGGTCAGTCGGGTCGGGTGCTTTTTGTTGTTTTTGTTTTTTCAACAAAAAAAATCGGGAATTGTTGGTGATTTTTTTAAACATTTTTCGAAATGTCAAAATTTTCATTTAAAAAAGAGAGCGAATTTTGACCAAAAAGATTCACCAACATTTTTCTTTAAAAAAAAAAGTGGTCGGTCGGGCACGCAGGAAGAAGAATCTTGCCTGGTTTACAACCGGAACTACTTTACGGAGTAAAGCGCATCAATCTACGCAAATCTATCAAATTTGTTAAATTAGGCAAGATTCGTCTTGGTGCGTTGGGTACGTACAACAAGGTTGTTGTTTTGCGTCGCATAATCGCTATCTGTTGATAACGTCACCGCAGACAAATGACCATGCACATTCCGAGTGATTTATAATGAGATGCAAATAAAATTTTACATTTATAATGAGATGCAAATAAATTGTACATTTATAATGAGATGCAAATAAATTGTACATGTACTACTAAAAAGTTGTTGTTTTTCGCGAATAACATTTCGCGCTCTGCAAATATAAAAATAACGTCGCTTGTTGTTAATTTTACGATTCTACATTTTCTCCACATTATATCCTATCTTTTACTTGCACACTTCAGGTATTTATTCGCGCGATTATCTTTCACATTTTTTTCTTCAAATGTTGGATTTATTTTGTGTGCGCAATTTTTGAAGAGAAACATAATTTGAATTTAGAATTTTTTGATTTAATTTGAAATTTTCGAATATTCATTCATTCATTCATTTTATTATTTCCATCATAAAAAACAAGCCATTTAAAAAAACATTAAAACGATGGAGGAGATGCAACAAAAGGCAAAGCCTGAGGAGGTGTTACTCCACCTTTACAAGGAAAATATGCATAATCAAAACAGAAGAAAACAAAACTCACACACAAACATCAACACAAACCCACCCCCAACCAATAAGGAACAAGTATGTTATGAAATCAACACGATAGTTTAAGGAACATGAAAACATAATTACGATATAATTCCGATGTCATTTGATCACATTTATTCACCAAAATGTTTCCCGATTACAAAACAAAATAAAAATAAGAACCGACCGACCTACCCTTCGTTGGCCCGTACATTTGTTTTATTTCGTCGTCGGTCCAATCGACACATTTGAGTTTTTCTACATTTATTTTGTTTTTAAATATTTAAAATTTTGGATTTTCGTTTGGATTAATTTGTTGTTGTTGTTGAAAATTGTTGAAGATTCACCAGAACATTTTGAAAAAGAAAGAAGAAAAAAACGACCGACCGGCCGACCGACCCTACATGAGAGGTCCGTTTGCCCGTACATTGTAGAACTGCGTTTTTTTTCGTCGCCTAGGTGAATAGACGCGAACATTATAGAAGCGTGATTATTTTCTTTGCAGTTCTACTCCACGTCTAATGGGCAATAAGAGTGTTTCATGATATAATTGATTTGGGTCGTATTGAAATCAGTACTGCCATTACGTATACATATACGGAATAGGCAATTGAGTGCGGAATAATCGATCAGCACAAAGTGAATGTCGCTTTACTTTTAACGTCGTGGCGCGCATAATATATAACCACTTAAGTCAGTCTATAGTGTGTTTCGAAATTAGTGCGCACACTTATATTATATATATTACTCAAATAAGTGTATAACCGTTGAATGGATAGATGAAAGTATGCTTGGCTATCATTATATTATCAAATGTTGTAAAGTCATCATAAGCTAGTCTAATGAAGATTCAATTAACAAGGATTGACAATTTGACAGTTATCTTACAGCCATGCGTTTTGAACTCGCCACCCTTAGCGTTGCATCACCAATTTAAGAATTTTAACACCAATCAAGACTGAAATTGGAATATCTCCATTACTATCATCACTAACCTAGCAAAAGTATACATTTTTGGAAAGCTGAAGGCGCAAGAAAACTGATGACACGTATGTTAGCTAATTATACAGGGTGACCTTGTAGCTATACAGGGTGACACCAAATAAAATCCTGATAAAAAGCGTCAATTAATTTACCTACTTGCAATAGGACACAGAAAGTAAACATTATTTATTTGAATGAAGGATGGGTTAAGCCTCCTCCTACTTAGGAGGCTGGAAAAAAATATGCACTGGTTTCGTAATCGTCGAATACAGGGTGTTCCAAAATCTGGGTTTTAATATTAAACAATACAACACATTTTGAACCATAACATTTTAATTTTTCGGGTCATTCCGCATTACTTACTACAGTATTCAATGAGAAAACGGGTCGCTACTTAAGTAAAAATTGATATTTCATGAACTAAACAATATGATAAGGACTTCAAAAATGCTCAAAACATTCATAAGACTATTTGACCTATAAGTTAAAGACTAAAACCATGCTTGTAGCCCCTATCGTTTCCAAAATGTCATGCTTTGATTCGGAGTAGACGCGAGTCCCCATAGAGTTTGTGTGTACAACTCCCCCTCCTCCACCCCCTCCATCCCCTCCGTCACCTCGGCTATTCCTAACTCAATCAACCACATCTTCCCTATATCAGAAGTAAATGCTTCTTATTTACAGGTTATGTAATGCCATTATTTAGCCTTCAAATGAGGCCAAAACCATGACAATATCTTTTCGCGTTCCTGAGTTATCGTGAATTGCGCAGAACACGATTCGGAAAAGCGCAACGACGCCTACGTTTTAGGTAGCGAGTTCAAAAAGCGTGGCTTTATCAGAGACAGTCTTGTGAAAAATTAATGTTTCAAGCCAAATACATATTTGGAATTCTACATCAAAATAGGTTGAGTTTGAAACGATATTTCTGTTACTTTCTTTGTTGTTAGCTCACGTCAGCATTTTTATTGCAAATTTCAAATGGCAGCTATAACAGTTTACAAAAAATCAATGTCAGTGTAGTCGATTTCAAACAAAAACAAGAACGGAAAAACAGTTCTTTATAATTGTCGATAGAAAAAAAAAGCTGCCTTTTAATGCATTATGTATAACACGGCCTTGACATTCGTCGTATAAGCATCTCCCTTGGCGCGCTGTAGTGATACTTGGATTCGATATTTTTAAATATCCAAAAAGGACTATATGAACTATCAAGGGAGCAAATCAAAACTCGACCGCTCGGTTGGACCGCATATCATTGTTTAGAACAGTAGAAACCGGCTGCAACCTCACGGAATTGCACGGAACCGGCGGTTGCCGGGCGGTCGAGTTTTGATGTGCTCCCTAAGGTACAACATGTATTCAGCGTATTTGGGGTTCCCCCACTCTTAAATCGTAAATATGTTAGAGATCCCGTTTTAAGGCTAAGATGGTGGCTCAGAGAGTTTGAATAGGTTTTACTACGATTGGCAGGATTCCTTTCCCCCACATTTTCGATTACAACAAATACGGGTGGTTTTCCGGGATGGGAGGCGGGTGATATCTGTTGACAGGTGACACGAACGCTATACAACACAAGGACAGTATGTCTTAACACTTTCCACGCGGCAGGCGTCTGCAGACGACATTCCAAAATGTCCCAAAATGTTTCAAAAATGTCAAAACTATTGAATGTCATTATCATATTTGGAATCAGAATGAGAAATGCATTAAAATAAGTACAAACATGCCTAGTATTGGTTTAGTAATCCTTGAGATAGACCTTGAAAGTTGGGAAAGGTTTCTGAAAAATCTGTTTTGTATATGGTAAAAACAATAGTCGCGTGGAAAGTGTTAAGAAGACATTATTTCGATATTTTAGTCTCACACCTGTCACATAGCAGACGCAACACAGATATGATATTAGGTTTCTTGATATTATAGTCGTATTGCCAACCTCACATGTGCCACTACATACAAGGGCTGAATATTGCTCTGGTTTATAGGAAACACTCTTTTTTCCAAGCCGATTTGAGGGTTTATTTATTTATCCTCGGTGTCCGACTGCATGGAATTATTAGTATACTACTCCTTCTTAACTCCACACATTATACCCATGATAGTCAGTGAAGTGTTTTCACCGACTAACCAGGAATTGAACCTGGGACCTCTGGATAGCTAGACCAGCGCTCTACCAACTGAGCTAACGGGTCAGATGAGCGGCGATATTATCTATAGGCCTTCAGTTTAATCCTATCCTCTAACATCTTCTAATCCAAGAAGCTTAGGAAGAGGTTAATTCATCATGTGGGTAAACTGATGCGTGGAGTTAAGGAGAAATAATTTATTATATAAATGATAGTCAGAGCAATAGTCATTGACCATCCAGGAATTGAACCCGGTACCTCTTGATCACTATAGACCACCGCTCTACCAACTGAGCTAATGAGTTTACTTGATAGACGTAAACCGTGCGTGACCTACATAGATGATCTTAACATTCAAAGTTGTATACAGTTAAGAAAAATATCAAGCTTGTTCTGACAGAAGCTCTAATGTTTCAAAGCAAACTAGGAAACATTTAGGCCAAGAAATAAGGGTATTATTTAAATGCATAGGAAACAACAGCCAACGACGTTGTGTCTTCTTCACCCACTTTATCATAACCACCATTGACCGACATCGCTAAACACGCTGGTTCTACCGACGACATAGCTTTATCATATATCTAGGTGCGCCGTGCCTTCCGTTGGAAAGCTATCTTGTTGCAAATCCATAGATTTGCAGGGATTCAAAACGCGTAGCAAGCACCAGGACACAAGTTTCAGATTCTATTTCAGTTCCGACTCAAATTCATCTCGGCCCAAAATAGATCCGCCGAGTATTGCGGCATATGAATATTTTGACGCCCTCCGGCTTATCGATTCCGAGTACAGGGGGATTTCAATCAAAGTTGAATGACGTCATTCTGTCGCGCATGATCAACACATGGAATTTAGCATTTAACGGTAGTAAGGGATTTTGTTATACATATATATTATTGCGCCAATTCAAGAATTTTTCCCACGATGCATTAGGATTTCCCCTTATCGATACGATCGATATATCAGTGACCTTTGTACCCCGAGATATCGATAACGTGGCTTTCTGTCACGCATGGCACGTATTAGAAAATCGATGTTTCCCCTTGTCTTTTTGGTTTTCCAATAATTTAGTCAAGCTCTAAGGTTTTAGAAATAAGAAAAAGGAACACTGATGACTAATTTATTTATTGATGTAAACAAGAATATATGAACTCGTACGATGATGGCGCTATGAAGCCATGATTTTGTGCATATGTCTATGGGAACCGAGATGAATAAGGGGACAAGATTTAAGGCGTTTTGCAAAATGTGGTGCTGTCTTTAAAATCTTCTTTGGTTCAAACACAAACTACTGTGAACCGCAAAGAGTTACAGACGCTCAGCGCGGGGCCCAGCGTAACAATAGCATAACTAAAATGAACTGTTACATGTTGATTGATTGTATCAACAAACCTTGATTTAGTGAAGATGATAAACACGCAATTCTCTTGAAATATCAATTATATTTGGGATGGGGATGACTGCTTCGACAGTCTCGCAGCAGCGTGTTCTTCAAAGAAATATAGATTACTGATTTGAATAATGGTTGCACTATAAGCTTAAAAGTCTCTTTATTTTTACGAGCATTGAAATGGGCGTTTGAAACATCGCAGCTTTTATTGCGTACCTTTCTCTATTGGCCATGATTTCGGCGCTGAATGAAAAACGCTTCATAATACACGATTCAGTTTTTTATGACGTCATTCGATGACGTCATAAACCAAGGTTGAATCTAAAAGAGCAGTGTCATCCCACATCATCCCAGGGCGGGTAGGTTACATCAGTGTTTACATATTGCTTATAGCTCGTTAGTGGTGTATATACAAAAAATACAAGCAATCACCGAAGCATCATTGAGAGATATTTCTTGGAACTCTGCCAATTAATTGGTTAAACCGCAGTGTTTATGAAGGCGCCAATTCAGTGGCCCAAAGGTCTAGTTGTTACGACGAATTTGTAAATTGGACCGCTTATTTTCGGTTCATGTTCCATCGAAACTAAATAACTATTATAAAATCAGATAGCCTTTTTATTTTCAATGTATTGGGCTACTTTTTTATCAATATTTGGGCTACTGTAACATTATATATTGGCAACACTGCTTGATATGGTTAGCATGTGACCTGATATGATCAAATGATGTGGCGAGATCTATTTTTAGAAATTTCTTTTCCGAATGCCTTGTTGTTTAAAGAACAACCTTGTGTAAACATACTTAAACGCCATGGGGTTCATATCATCAGCACTGTTTGCAAAACAAACATGCTAGTTTGTGACGTCACCGATTATAATCTTTTTTTTCCTATTAAAAAAAAATCAATGCTATGCTATAACAGTGACACATGGCTGTGCGATATTGAAAATTAATCTCATTAGGAACACATAATCCAATTGGATTATGGTGTGGTGAATAAATCCCAAGCCACTATAATGTGTGACTGCGACGAAGCTATAGGTGAAGGATGAACGAGGAGGAGGAGGAATCTTGTTTTTAGCGGGAATCAGATTAATCAAGATTTTTGAGGGCAATTGCATTATGATTTCTCGTACCCAGCTGAGTTTAACCATCACTGCGCACGAGATTTTATCAGCGAGGATTATATCTTGTGAATGGATATTAATTCTAAACTAGCAACTCGCGAACTTTCTTGAATATATCCATACATGACGGAGTGTTGCAAACTGAACAAGGTGCCAAACCGCGGCTCAAGCGCCGCCCAAGCTATGACCCACGAGCCCAAAGTGGCGTAATTTGCTCACCAAAAGCACCCAATTCTGTTAAATTGGGCACAATTTGACTAATATTGCCCCCAAAACACCAAATTGGGCGACATAATTTTCTTGCGCCTCCCCTGTCCCCCTACCGCCCCTTAACCCTTACGTGTGAATTATTATTAGCTATTGTTATAACTATTCAATATCTCTACATCAATTGTAATAGTGTTGCTCCTCGATACTGTGAGAAAGTACAATGCGTGATGAACCTAATTACCTATGTGTCTGTGTAAGAGACATCATGAATATTCATATAAGGTGTTAAGGGTCAAGGGTTAGAAGATCCACATTTTTGCTTCTTATTGCTTTGATCTGCACATTTAAAATTTCCTTTTTTGTCTAACATAAATGGAACACTGCCAAGCGTCCATGAAAAGCTTGATTAACCAAAACCGAAATTCGGTTTTCTGAACCTCAATAGAGATACGTCATCGTGTGCTTTTCTAGGAAATTAGGATCCTTCTATTTGTACTATGGTGGGGCCATGTAAAATCTGTCATGATGTGCTATATACGAGGCTGTGTGCCTCCGATTTGCGTTACAGAGTAGACAACTATACCGTCTCCACAATTTACGGAAATATTTTACTGTAGGAAGACTCTTTAAAGGGACGCTATTTTAAACACACGCATCGCATGGAAATTTAGCAACAAGTCGCACGTATGAAGAAGTTGCCATTCAATACGAAAATAACGACAAAATATCCCCAAAACGCGTTTCCAAATTAACCCATCTCAATGTTCCTTGTTGTTGAGAATAGCGGGAGTTACTGACATTTCGTGTGAATAATGACAGTTTAGAATGGGCATCATAAGTGGTACATTTGTAACTGATCACAGAGGTATTCCATATCATGTGCGGGATTGTTGCCCCAACCTCGTACTAAAACTGGTGACGAGTGGCTCGCAGCCATTTTCATTCCTCCTATCCGGGCCTCTAGGCAGAAATATGTTCTAAACTTTCCTGTCTTGTACCTCTCCCCACCGTCTTTTTCAATCGAGTATTCATGTCAGCATTGATTCTGCATACAAACCTTTTGCTATGAGACATAATCATTGACGAATTCAAAACAAAGTCGATGTTGCCACAAAATATTGACCGAAGTAGCCTTAGTTGTGTTAAGTCGCCATGCCATATTCATAGTGTGCAGTGAGTCAATTTCGTAATGTTTAGTTCCTTTCATAGTGTAAACGGTAGCCCGTCTAATTATATATCATTGGGTTTAATTACTACAGGGTTGTGACATTTTTTACTATTGGCATTTTGCCCACTTATTTGGCCCTAAATGTGATGACCTTGTCACAATGAAAAATAGATTGAAATGACCTCAGTGACTTGACTTGTGAGTTGTGACACGAGGTCAAGTGTTGTATGCGACTTGTGACTCGGGGGAGCAAGTGAGTTAACACTTTCCACGCGGCTATTATTTTTACCATATCGAAACAGATTTTTTCAGAAACCTTTCCAAACTTTCAAAGTCCATCTCAAGGATTACTATACCAATATCAGGTATGTTTGTTCTTATTCCAATGCATTTCCCATGGCGATTTCAAATATGGTAATGACATTTTTTGAAACATTTTGTGACAATTTGAAATGTCGTCTGCAGACGCCTGCCGCGTGGAAAGTGTTAATCACAACACTTGTCTAATGTGGCAAACTATGAATCTTACTTTAGAAACAAGGACATAATATCATTTCTTAAAAACACACCAGATCTTTATGCAGCCCAATTAGGCTGCTAAAGTGAGGTTTGGTAACACGGATCGAAGTCGGTTCCGAGTGAAACAAGACGCACCAAGTGGTACTTATCAATTGCAAATTTGACCAGAATGGGGTCAGTCTGTATGTTTG
The DNA here is from genome assembly GCA_035610835.1 of Ophiura sarsii. Lineage (NCBI taxonomy): Eukaryota > Metazoa > Echinodermata > Ophiuroidea > Amphilepidida > Ophiuridae > Ophiura > Ophiura sarsii. The sequence continues at coordinate 58,333,912 of CM069453.1, forward strand.
TATGCAGCATTAGCACTTTCATCGCGGCTATTTTTATTTTGCCATATACAAAAAAAGATTTTTCGAAACCTTTCCAAACTTTCAAGGTTTATCTCAATGGTTTCTGAACTAATACTAGGCAAGTTTGTACTTATTTTAATGCATTTTTCTCTTGGTGATTCCAAATGTGGTAATGAAATTCAATAATGTTGACAGTTTTGAAACATTTTGTGAATTTTGGAATGTCGTCTGCAGACGCCTGCCGCGTGGAAAGTGTTAGGGTTCTGTCATTATTTACGAGGGAGGTTCGAAGAGAGGAGGGGCGACACATTAGAATGTTGAATACGAGGTGTGTTTGGACGAAAGACAATGATATTCTTTTACACACACACCCCCACACTCCCTTCATTCAGCGCAAATTAAATTGCACACTTTAGAGAAACTACGTTATTTGTAGACTGCAGCTATTCATGTTTAACGGGAAAACATGATCATTTGTGAACGATGTTTGAAAGATACCCATAATTCTTAATGATATTATGCATATATTATAGGGCATTTAAAGTTGGTAGGTGTCGCCGAGACACGGTTTCTAAGTAGATCTTACGAGTTGTGAAGTTGAAGTTGATTTGAAGTCTGTATTAAGTGTCGCGTTTATAATGTAAGCAAGGAATCTGTTAGTGTCCGATTCCTGTGCGAGCCCCATGCACATGCGTTGCTTGAGCTTTGTAAATGTGAAGCAAATTTTCTTTGACATAAGTAATAGGAAATGTGTTCCTGTTGGGTATCGATAAGAAAATTAAACAGAGATCGTTTTTCTTTTCAAATTCGTCGTGGTCATACTCTCGACACGGTGATATTATACCGACTAATGATTGTGCTATTACAAAACTTCCTAATGCGCTATCCTTAAGGGCTGTGATTTTGGAGGTAAAAAAATAAATCACATTTTTGACGGTTTAATTTTTGGTCAACATTTTAAAAACTAGACATTTTTACGTCAAAACAAAAGAAATCCTTCCTAGGGAAGTGCTTTTAGATGTATTGATTTTGACCAAAAACTAATTTTGCTACGTTTACAGCAAATCTTGAGCCAAAAAAGAGATTTTTTGGTCGACATTTTAAAAATCAACATTTTTAGTGACATTTTATACCAAATTAATTTCCTTTCCAAAAAGGTTTACTTTTATATACATCGCATTAATAGTTCAAAGGTTACAGTGCTTGATAAATTTCATGTTTTAGGGTTAACAGCCCCCTTAAGTTTCTTTTGGCCGGCCCCGTTATGTGTGTTGATTATCAGCAAATGTTTCTTGATTGTTTAGACGTTGATCAACATTGTCTGTCGATCAACCCACGCAAGAACAATACCACAATCACAGTTGAAATAATTTAGATCAGGTAGTCATACGAACATGATATAGGATTCGGTATATTTGTTGAGAAAATAGTGATGAAAATACTTTTATCCTGTAAATATATTCTAGGGTTATATGTACTCATGTACTAGGACTTTCTGGGGGTATCATAGGGACTTTAGGAGAATATATCAAAACGCATTAGATAATAATTTATAATATTTATATTGGATAAAATAAAGGTTCAGATTCATGAAGATACATAGGCTACATGACTCATTTCCAAAACAGAACCTCCAACATGCCAAGGATCATATCTAGATAAGAATTTGAAAATTCAAAATGTCCCTATTGGTGCCCCTGACCCAAGGTTTCTCCGATTTTAACAAATCCCAAATGCTTCATCAAACTCCGCTCCAGTAAACCACAGCGTAGTCTTACCCATTCCCGCGGACCCCCGCAAGAAACACAAATCTCGACTTGTACCACTCTAGCTGACTGCGAATCAAGCCAACACGGCACAGACTCACTACTCCTCATGTTCATATTATACCCCGACGGCATGTAAACCAAACCCAACATAGGAACTCAATCGACCCGATTTCTATCCCCTCATCAGCTTACGTTGGTTCCCCGTGACTCACATGATGTATCACCTATTTGCAGGCAGTTGATGCTCTTTATTTATTACACTGGATTTTGAACTGATGGGAACCAGCGTATTATCAGTTGTGCTTTCGCTTCTTTTCTTCACCTTTTGTTGATCCCTGTCTGATTTTTACCCCGCGGGAAAGTGCAGTTAAGTCGGTACAAAATTCGGGGTTTTGTAAACCGCGCACTTTGGTAGGGCAGGAACTGTTAATCTATCTGTAGAGTACCGCGAGGAGATTTTACTTTCTGATCAGGATTTATGAACACGTGGCTTAAATAATATTGATTATAAATCTGATAATTCATCATCAATATAACTATTGATTAGTCTTATCTGAAAGCAATCAGCAATTTGGAAATTAATTTCGAAAATGTTATGTTTTTTAGTGCAATGACAGGCAGAATTGAATGAGTATGTCCGGTAAATTGCTCGGGTAAATTGGCTATACAGATGCCGAACGGTATACAGCGTGTCCCAAAAAACTGGGTTCAAAAGTTTGCGAGCTTAGAACGAAATAAGTAGGAAACATGGATAGTTTATATTTAAGGATATCAAACAATATATACCTGACCTTAGTTAGGTAAATTCGGAGACCAATCTAATGTAAATATTTTGAAATACAAAGATTTGAATAGAGCGTGGTCAGAACCCATTTGTCCCGATTTAGGGAATAAACCATCCGTGCGATGCATGAAACTGTGCGCTATGTGCAATATTCCCGGCGTGGGGTTTATCCTCCGAAGAACTTAACAATAACTCGGACTATAACAGAGAACATTTTGTTTTAATGTTTATGTAAGTAATGAACTTGTATTATTGCAATATGACCAAGATAATTTTGTTTACTGCCTAAGTCTTTGTGAAGAATGAATGCGAAGGCAAAACTTTGATAAAGTCACAACAATGCGTAATTGCAACACATCGGGGTGTTCCTTGAAAAGTGGGACAAATGGGTTTTGACCACGCTCTATTAAAATCTTTGTATTTCAAAAAGTCTATATTGGATTAATTACAGAGTTTAACCAATTAAGGTCAGGTATATATTGTTTGATATACCTAAATATGAACTATCTATGTTTCCTACCTTTTTAGTTATAAGCTCGCAAACTTTTGAACCCAGTTTTTTAGGACACGCTGTATAACCACGTGTTTGATACATCAAAAATGGGAAGAAAAGGCCAGTCACAAATATCGTCTGTGAGGTGAGAACCATTCCCTTACCGTGTTACATTATCACGCATACCAGCCACATCATACTTGTACATGATGACGCTTTAAACCATTTTTAATAATATACATGTTGGGAAAAGTATGTGACCTTCTTTGATAAAACCAATTCAATCTTAGACGCTTAACATTTTCCACGCGGCTTTTGGTTTTACCATATACAAAATATATTTTGTCAGAAACCTTTTCCAACTTAAGGTCTATCTCAAGGATTACTGAATCAATACTAGGTAGGTCTGTACTTATTTTGATACATTTCTCATGGTGATTTTAAATATGGTAATGAAATTCAATTATGTTGACCTTTTTGAATAATTTTGTGAAATTTTGGAATGTCGTCTGCAGACGCCTGTCGCGTGGAAAGTGTATCATTACAATTGTATTACGGCATGTATGGTAGAGTGTCCGTAGACGTCCGTATGGAAGAAGGGTTATCTACTTGTCGTTTTGCTTAGAATCAGACTAAAATATAACCGTAGACCTTATTCCTTAATATATTGGTCACCAGATATCATCATGTACCCAAAAGGGAAAAAAAATCCTTGAGTCATTTGCAATAAAAAAATATTACAATTTCCTTGAAACAAATGAATAACATTTCAGGTGTTACCTATGGGTAGGCGTAAGTCAGGACATTTCGGTCCCCCAAAAAATGAATTTTCATAACCACTAGACAAGCTAGGCTGTGGGTGCCGAGGTAGCAATTTTAATCCTATAGGGTAGCCCATAGTCTACGTGTATTGCGGAATGCAAATACAGTGCAGAAGTATTCGTAATAGCTTTACTCATAGGAAGAACCCGATCTAAACTTCTTCTATGAGTCCATTTTTTATTCATGCCATTTGATTGACCGATTGCTTGTACATATTTATACATATATATCGCTTATTGAATTATAATTATTGGCGTAAATTACGAGGCAAGCCGCGGTAAGGTTATTCATGATTTTCGTGTATGCCTCCCGGCCTGTATATTTAGTCGTGTCAGTCGTTTTTTCTCTCTAACTCTCTCTCTCTCTTCTGCATTCCTTTCTACTGCGGCGTGTGCTCCAGGTAACCACCATTAAGAATTCGTTTAGTATGGTGTTGTGTTGCTATATCTATGACTTATTAGCCCAATTGGGTTGCTTTGAAAAACCAAAAATCGGACCGCGTATGCTTTTTATTCTACGAATGTATCTTCAGACAGAAAGAAAGAATGATTCCATAATATAAATTGGGTCCACTCTATTACGTTAAGGCGCTGTCACACCTAGCCGACTTGGCTCGCCGGAGCACAAATTTGGCGATTTTCGGGGATCGGTACTCTAGTACGGTAGCACAACGGTATCACATCACTAATAACGGTAGTTAATCGTTGGTACATAGGCAGGACTATACGGTATCACATCGGTACCAATATGAGGCCACCGGAGAGCCGCCGATCCATCACGGGGCGCTACTGGTGCTATACCGACATCAACGAAGCCATGCCGGAATTACGGTAGCGCAACGGTATCACATCGCTAAGAACGGTAGTTCATCGTCAGGACATCGTCAGAACATCGGAAAAAAGAATTAGCATCGACAGGCGACTGTAGACATTTTTGAACATGCTCAAAGAATTTCCGCCGGCGAGCCAAATCGGTTAGGTGTGACAGTGCCTTTAACGACTTCATACACGATTTGGACACTTGTTTTAAAAAAACCAAAAACGATAGTTTTGTTGTAATAATTGACTTAAATTATAACCAGTTAAGAAAGCCTCATCATAATATGGGCCAATGGATGGCACAATTTGGGCTACTTGAGCTGATATTTAGCAATACTGAACTATTAATTATACCATGGTTTAACACTTTCAACGCGGCTATTAGTTTGACCATATAGAAAACAGATTTTTCAGAAGCCTTTCCCAACTTTCAAATTACTGAGCCAAAACTAGCCATGCTTGTACTTAATTTAACGCATTTCTCATGCTGATTCCAAATAGGGTAATAAAATTCAACAATCTTGACATCTTTGGAATATTTTGTGAATTTTTGGGACTGCCGTCGGATGACTGCCGCGTGGAAAGTGTTAACACTTAGAGCTGCACTACTTATTCTTGATAATTTGCAATTCACTTAATAATATTAATGTTTAATAACAAAATATACCCCGAGAACCAAATCACAATGTCTGCTATTTGAATTGGAAGTAAATGATGTTTGAAGCAATGTCTATTGTTCAATTTTTTTTCAATTTTTTTTAGTTTTGCCTCAAAACTATAGAATTTTGTTTAAAATGTATATCTTTGAAATGCATACCCAAAGTGCCCAAACGTTAATCTTTTTCAGAACAAACGAAACGCAATCTTCTAGGATTTAACTGGAGACGAGTATGAGCTATTCCTTATGTTCAATGAGTTAAAAATAGCAATTGTAATTTATTTGCAACCAATTTATTACTATTAGTAAATAGTCCCCACAAACCTGGTTTTGAATAGAATATGGCTCATTTCTTTGGTAAATGACTACACGTGTCTTCATTTAAAAATTGAAAGATATAATAGACCGAAATTACATGGTTTGACATTGTTTTTGAAAAAGAGACGTCAATCCACAGGAAAATGAGTTCTGCATTAGTTGGATCATATATAATGTTTATTTTACCTATTATATTATATAGCTTACCTTGCACTGCACGATATAAGATATTAAGCGTCGATTTGTTGTTATTTATTTAAAACCCTTAAGGCTTACTAATAAGAATTGCTGTTTAGTGGAGCTTTAGTTATGAACATGTGATAAACATAAGAAAAAACAGACGATGCGACCAAGCCCTAAAGATATAGGTCAGGGAAAAATCAAAATAAACCGGAATAACAAAGCAATTGCTATTATGTTTACGTCAATCCGTTCATTTTGTAGACATCCGCTTTTTGTGAAATGTGTTACTGTAATTTTCCATTCCATTGACTAACACAAATATAAGCAGCCGTATGCGCTACCAAAGAACCTATTATTGGAAATGTTACGTGACAGAACGTGACCATAGAAGTGCGTACAACACCAAATAAATTTCCCATTGAAAAGGGCCCTATTCCAAAATACATTTTCTACCCTCCGGTTACATTTATGACATACTTGTCACCTATGACCATTTTCAGTAAAGGGTAAACTTTCATTTAAAGGCATATTATGTGATCTTTTCCAGAGAGCGCCCTCTATTCATTATTTTTTTTAGAAAGTAGATTTTCTTGCAGATTTATATTTCTGATCATAAATCATACATACATTCCAAGTTACAGAGCGATACGATTCCTAATTACCTCAAAATCATGATTTTAGAGTGAATTTAAGAGTGAAAATATAAACTGTCGGATTTTCCGACAGTTTATTTTCACTCTAAAATCATGATTTTGAAGTAATTAAGAATCGTATCGCCCTGTAACTTGGAGTGTATTTACGATTTATGATCAGAAATGTAAATATGCAAGAAAATCTTCTTTCAATTTTTTTTTCGATGTTGAGGGCGTTCCCTGGAAAGATCACATCATATACCTTTAAGCCTTATTTCATTGAGGGGTTATTAGACTAAATTTTTCGGTACGAGCCAGCAAACAACGCCCTCATCTTTTCACGTTTTCTGGCTTGCCTGTTCACCATTTTGGCACGTGCTTCCGCCCTGAGCACTATCTAGGTTGATAAATCAAAAAGTCGTATTTATCATTGTAGTGCTATGGATAGGTCCCATTACCATCCCCGTGGAATTAAAACTGCCCGAAAACCACAGATTTTACAGCTAAGTCTTCGCGATTTTTCGGAGCTATTACTAGATTACACAAATTGCGCGTTGATTTGGTGTGGTGCTCTCAGAACCCTGCAATGCCGCTAAGAGATATCCCGAACCCGTAGCTAGAAATTAAAACGTTAATTCCAAAATTTACATTCAAGCATAGTCCTAATAAAACGTAATTCCTTCCACTTTACCATGTAGGAGTCGTATTTCGGACCCCGGATATGGGTTCCTCGTGGATTTGTAGGAATAGCGTTGCTTGACATTGTAAAATCATAATTTGCGAGGAAAACCTAGTTGTTGCGAATGCCTCCGATTCTAATTTCAAACATCCACTGGACATGCTTGACATTTGGTATTTTAATTGCAGAACGAGAACCTAGTTCTTAGTGCATTCTGAGTGCGAATGTTACATTAGAATGTCCGTTACTTGACATTTTGGATATGTTAATTTCCTTTGCCAACAATTTTCCCCAAAGGACTAGTGAGTAAAATGTGCACATTTGGTCTTAACTTCAACCTTTCACACAAAGAAAAAACCCACAGTGGACGCTAGGGGGTAAAGCATTTTAAAGGTAGTTTAAAAAAATTTGAAACAGAGTATTTGTTTGCTACGGTATATAGTTGTCGTAATTTAATTTTTATCATCACTGCGGGATCGGCAGAGGATAAATATGAACATTTTATATTAAGATGACAAATTCCGAAAAAAATTAGTCAAAATAAAAGCTTGTGTTTTGGAGCTTGATGCCTACAGTTTTGGGCATTTTTACAGATTTTCGGCTGAAATCTCTCAATATAAATATTACGGTTGATGCTAGGGGTGGGGGTGGGAGGGGGGGGGGGGGGATGAAACAAAGTATACATGTTTGTTACAGTATATCGTTTTCGTCATGTGGAAACCAGCATTTTGTTTTGACTGGGTCCTAACACATAGCACGTCATAGTAGACGATAATGTGCTTACACATTAGTTACTGCTGGCCCCAGAGCTGAAGCGTCAACGTCACATAGTGTTTACTGATACTAAATAATTCATAATCAATCATTACACTAATATAGCTAACTCATAGGAACCTCATGTCATTATATATGCTCTTGATTAAATTAAAACCATACATTTATACTTGTCGTCATTTTTTTATTGGACAGCTTGGAAAACATTTTATTTGCAAAGATTTGCGGCTAAAATATGTCAATTAAATTGTTAAGAAAGAAAACACTAGTGAACGACTGGTGAATGAACTGTGATGTACACATCTGGTTTTAACTGTAACCTTTCACACCACGGACAAACCCACGGTGGACGCTAGGAGAGGTAAAGAATTTTAAAGGTAGCCTTTTTTTATATTGAAACAGAGTACCGTATACATGTTTGTTACAGTATACTGTTGTCGTCATGTGGTAACCAGCATTTTGTTTTGACTGGGTCCTAACACATAGCACGTCATAGTAGACGATAATGTGCTTACACATTAGTTGCTGCTGGCCCCAGTGCTGAAGCGTCAACGTCACATAGTGTTTACTGATACTAAATAATTCATAATCAATCATTACACTAATATAGCTAACTCATAGGAACCTCATGTCATTATATATGCTCTTGATTAAATTAAAACCATACATTTATACTTGTCGTCATTTTTTTATTGGACAGCTTGATTTTTTTTATTTGCAAAGATTTGCGGCTAAAATATGTCAATTAAATTGTTAAGAAAGAAAACACTTTAACGACTAGTGAATAAACTGTGATGTACACATCTGGTTTTAACTGTAACCATTCACACCACGGACAAACCCACGGTGGACGCTAGGAGAGGTAAAGAATTTTAAAGGTAGCCTTTTTTTTATTATTGAAACAGAGTACCGTATACATGTTTGTTACAGTTTATCGTTGTCGTCATTAGGACACAAGAATTTTGTTTTGACGGGGTCCTAACACAAAGCACTTCATAGCAGACGATACGTGTTTACACATAAATACTTTCACGACTATTGGGTAAAATGTCATGTACAAATCTGGTCACTGTAACCTATCACACCTCGAACAAAACCCACGGTGGCAGCTAGGGGAGGGAAGGCATATACGGCATGTACGGATAAAGGTAGTTTTTTTATTATTGAAACAGAATACCGTATACATGGTATATATATGCCTACATGTTTGTTACAGTATACCGTTGTCGTCATGAGGAAACCAGCATTTTGTTTTGACGGGGTCCTAACACAAAGTACGTCATAGCAGACGATATGTGCTTACACATAAATACTTTCACGACTTTTGGGTAAAATGTCATGTACAAATCTGGTCTCAACTGTAATCTATCACACCACGAACAAAACCCACGGTGGCAGCTAGGGGAGGGAAGGCATATACGGATAAAGGTAGTTCTTTTTTTATTGAAACATAATACCGTATACATGGTATATGCCTACATGTTTGTTACAGTATACCGTTGTCTTCATAAGGAAACCAGCATTTTGATTTGACGGGGTCCTAACACAAAGTACGTCATAGCAGACGATATGTGCTTACACATTATTTGCTGCTGGCCCCAGAGCTGAAGCGTTAACGTCACATAGTGTTTACTGATACTAAATAATTCATAATCAATCATTACACTAATATAACTAACTCATAGGAACCTTATGTTATTATATATGCTCTTGATTAAATTAAAATCATACATTTATACTTGTCGTCATTTTTTTATTGGACAGCTTGGAAAACTTTTTATTTGCACAGATTTGCGGCTAAAATATGTCAATTAAATTGTTAAGAAAGAAAACACTTTAACGACTAGTGAATAAACTTTGATGTACACATCTGGTTTTAACTGTAACCTTTCGCACCACGGACAAACCCACGGTGGACGCTAGGAGAGGTACAGAATTTTAAAGGTAGTCTTTTTTATTATTGAAACAGCGTACCGTATATATGTTTGTTACAGTATATCGTTGTCGTCATTAGGACACAATACTTTTGTTTTGACGGGGTCCTAACACAAAGCACTTCATAGCAGACGATATGTGCTTACACATGAATACTTTCACGACTATTGGGTAAAATGTCATGTACAAATCTGGTCTTAACTGTAACCTATCACACCTCGAACAAAACCCACGGTGGCAGCTAGGGGAGGGAAGGCATATACGGCATGTACGGATAAAGGTAGTTTTTTTTTTTATTGAAACAGAATACAGTATACATGGTATATATATGCCTACATGTTTGTTACAGTATACCGTTGTCGTCATGAGCAAACCAGCATTTTGTTTTGACGGGGTCCTAACACAAAGTACGTCATAGCAGACGATATGTGCTTACACATAAATACTTTCACGACTTTTGGGTAAAATGTCATGTACAAATCTGGTCTTAACTGTAACCTTTCACACCACGAATAAAACCCACGGTGGCAGCTAGGGAGGGAAGGCATATACGGATAAAGGTAGTTCTTTTTATTGAAACATAATACCGTATACATGGTATATGCCTACATGTTTGTTACAGTATACCGTTGTCGTCATAAGGAAACCAGCATTTAGTTTTGACGGGGTCCTAACACATAGCACGTCATAGCAGACGATATGTGCTTACACATAAATACTTTCACGACTATTGGGTAAAATGTCATGTACAAATCTGGTCTTAACTGTAACCTATCACACCACGAACAAAACCCACAGTGGCAGCTAGGGGAGGGAAGGCATATACGGATAAAGGTAGTTATTTTTTTATTGAAACAGAATATATGCCTACATGTTTGTTACAGTATACCGTTGTCGTCATAAGGAAACCAGCATTTAGTTTTGACGGGGTCCTAACACATAGCACGTCATAGCAGACGATATGTGCTCACACATTAGTTACTGCTGGCCCCAGAGCTGAAGCGCCAACGTCACATAGTGTTTACTGATACTAAATAATTCATAATCAATCATTACACTAATATAGCTAACTCATAGGAAACTCATGTCATTATTACATTCTTGATTAAATTAATCATACGTTTACCTTGTCTTCATGTTTTTTATCGGGCAGCTTGGAAAACTTGTATATTATTTGTACAGATTTGCGGTTGAAATCTGTCAATTAAATTGTTAGTAAAGCAAAACATTCACGGCTGGTCGGATTTGCAGGGGATAAATAAGAACATTTCGGATGAGTTTTCAAAGGGTAAGAATAAACGCTTGTATTCTTGAAGATTGACGTATAAAGTATTGGGCAGCTTGAAAACTTTTTTTTTAAACAGATTTTCGGCTGAAATCTTGGAATTAATTTGTTAACGAAAGCCAAACTGTCTTGAGAGTAGACACATACACAAACACATGATATTATTTTAGAATTGAGTCCTTTATGTGGGGCGGTTGGGCCTTTGATATAATAAGAAGCATCTTGCAATTTAAGCATTAACACCCCCGAAGTGTGTGACCAAAAAATACAAATGAGACAGTGTAGGGGAGAGCGGGCAGTTTTTGCCCCATTTTCATTTGAAATGGCCTAGAAAGGTCAATGTTAAGGATGGAATGGACCTATTGATATTACATGAAAGATTGGTATCTTGTCTACATACGACCACAATTTCAGTACTCTAGGCCGTACTGTAAAGGGATGAGTAAAGGATAAAGACAGGTGTCAACAATGGTGAACTTGCCCTACACCGGGGCAGGTTCGTCCAAAGGCCGGGGCAAGATCGCCGTGGGCTCATAATTTGGCTTCATAAAGTAGTATGTATCAAATAAATATGCACATTTTCTACGCAATGTGATTTTCTTCCAAAATAAATGTTAGAGAGTCCGAAATGTAAGGGTGGGGTCGTTTTTGCGGAATATACGCGTTTAGAGTTTTAAAAGGATAATAAATACCTCATTTAAAAAACAAATCTTCTAATGTTAGTGCTACTCCATTCCAGATAGCTATTTGTATAATTAAAAATAGGCTACAGGAGGTGAATTACAATTTTGAAATTATACAAAATCTTAATCATGTATCCCCATTGTCGAACATGCCCCTCATGAAAGCGCGAATGTGCCCCATAGCGCAATAAATAAGTAAATTGACCCGAAAACCACGCATGTCACACACATAATGACGGGTTTATAACTGCATCAAATCCATAACCAATCCTTTACCTACCTAATGATGATTAACATTAAAATCTTCTGTACGAATATCTTTTAGAAAAAAATCAATATCAAAAATGGAAGAAAATCCACTTTTGTGATGTAAAACTGTTTTTTAGATGATCATTTGACAAAGATTAGACAGAGATATGCCATGTTACCATGGGAAGCTTGCAACAAACAGCGGAATATATTGTGTGTTCGACAAATTCAACCAGTGGCCGCAATGATGAGAATCAAGGGGTGGGCGAACCTGCCTCTATGGTGTACACTCCCCGCTCTCCCCTACCTGACATTTTGCTCCGCTTAAAGGGACATTAAGTGGTGTTGAAAATTTTAAATGTTTAAAAATTTACTTCAGAATTCAAGATGAACATTAAAAATTGCCATTATTGTTGTTTCTACTAACAAAACTTGATTAAAACAATATCATCGCTATATATTGAAAAACGCCCTCTATGCAAATATGGTTCGCGTTATGTATCACGCGTACTGCAGGGGGATACTGTCGGACGTAAAATGCTCGTCACGGCTGTACGAGCATTTTTGAATCGACGTTTTCTTGTACAAAGAGGGCTGATTTTTCTTAATCCTTATAGGTATAAGTTCATACATGTAATACAAGTATAAGAATATACTAATCCCAGTTTTTATCATAATTGAGGGCGCAGCCTCCAACACATCTCTTAGTGCCCCTTTAAATGATCAAGATTAATAATTTGAACCAGTTTGTACACCGCTATCATAATACAAACATGTAATATGCACATCTTCATATCAAATATAATCATATATAATAGGCCGTCCGAAGTAAATTATAAGCCCCCTTTTCCATCTTAATAATTTGCTTGACTAGTTGGTTGCTGCAATTCAAGTGTATATACCCCGAGCAGATGGATCAGGTTTTTAAAACTCATTTGGCTGACGGTTGGTTCAACTTGCCACCGGCGGACATCGATTAGAACTGGAACGGTTCCCGTTTTCTTTCTCATCTAACCAACCAACTAACATTGGCGATCACCATTCCCCCATTTGGAATGTACATGTGGATATTACTACATCATCGCTCGCCACGCTTTAATATAACGAAAGGCTTTACAAAATATCGACATGAGAAAATGTGAAGTTTAGGTAGTTATGATAATATAAATATAGTTGGGTGCCATTTGATTGTTTCTTGTTAAGTTAAACCAGTGTAGCGGATAGATCACTGGGAAAGGATTTTTTTCTTCTTAGCCACATGACATCGCTGCCAGTGTCGTGTGTATACCCATGATGACCAGCAAAAACCAAGCCAAAACAAACACCGCGCACCATTTCATTACCACAACGATTGCAAGAGAGCGAAAAAACCCCCGCGCATGAATTCCCATTTCCACTCAGTTCGTTGCATGTAAGGCTAAGGTGGAATGGGTATATCGGCAGACAACATTCTCATATATTATAAATGTGCATATTATTTTACCCGCCATTTTAGGTTAGTTTTCAATTCGCGTTTCTGGTAGTCAATCGTAGCGTTTATTTCAGTAAAAATTATTTTAATGATTTTAAGATATTATTTACTAATAACTAATTATAAATTATTTTTGTTTACATTTACCATTTTACTGATTTTTCTTTCTTTATTTATTTAATCATCTATTTATCAATTTATGTGCTTGTTTATTTATTTATTGTTGTCATTTTTCCCCATCGAAAATAGTATAAAGTCAGAAACACTTACCTCATTTCCTTTTCAATTTATTAAAGACTAACTGATAACTATATAATATCGTTAACCTGGTATGATCAGAAGAGGCGACACACACACCGCTGTGTACAAACAACTAATGGACCGACCCCTGTCACGTTGTACATCCTAACGATAATTTGCACACTGTCATGTTTCGCTTTAATTGATCACTAAAAGGATTTCAACGCACGATATCATTAACCATCGGGTATTAAATGGTGAAATCTATAGACTTACTGTTCGTGGAAATCTACATAATTAATTCTCTAAAAACTGACCAGTCATTGTGACGTGTTTTTGCCCTGGTTATGAATATGGGGGCTGGGGAGGGAGGAGGGGGTCACCCCCTCATAAGACAAGAGGGTTGCAGGGATGTGTTACGAGAGTAAAAAAGAACCATTCTAGGGGTATTGCTCTTTAGGAATTTGCATATCTCAAATCATTTTGGTATGGAATAATGTCAAATTGTAACTCCAAGTAAATTATCTCCAATTCCATTTAGCTGACGGGTACAACCTCTGCGAGTTTTGTCAAATTTGCGCAAAATTTAGACCAGGTAAGCGCAAATTCCCGCCGTTCTTTTGCCGTCGTCTGCGCTGACCTTGGCCTATCATAATACTTATTTGATTGCTTTTTTCCTGCCACTTGTATTTTCTACACATATTATACGTACATTTTTTGGTATTTCAACAGTAATTCAATTTACTTTTTACGTGCTCTCGTTCCCTTGGTAACTACGTTGTCTTACATAAATTAACACCACCAATAATCGAAGTGTTTCTTTAAGACGCAACCTAAGTCTGAATATTAAATTGGAGCAGACTGTTTTATAATCACAATTTCAGGGTTAAATAGATTGGGTTTATATTTTGAAAATGGAAAATTACAACAATTGTTGTTATGCACCGAGTGTAACTTTTTTATTTTTGCAACTTTGGGAATTTTCCACGAATAGGCCTATGCATAAACGCTTGACTAATAGTTACAGAGTAATTGGAAACATGTAAAACCCAAATTCGTATACAATCTAAGCGTGGTCGTGTTGGCGCCATATGCTCGAGTCATGCAACACACTTCGTCATTTGAAAAAGGCGCGGGTAAATTTGCTTGTACATTTGAAAGGAGGGTTTTTCTGTGGAATAATTTACATTTCACCAAATCATTCAAACTAGCTGTTAACCCCCTGGGGTCTACTTGTCTATCTTACAGTGGTTCTGATAGGTTTTTTGGAAGATATACTCATTTGAATAGCCAATTAAAATGCAGCTTGTAAAATATTTCACTCCAATCTTTATCAGGGATACAACTATTCTAACGCTGTCTCTGATTGGTGCAATAAATGATGTATCTATCTTTCTGACCAATCGGCCGGTAGATCTCAGGGGGTTAAGATTGGAGTGGAACCACATCCATTATATAGTGTTACGATAAATAGCACAATAATTGTATACAGGAGGAGCCAGTTGCATGAGGTCCCACACCACCAAATCAGTTCCCTATTGCTTTGTGTGGTTAAGAGGTCAAGTTTGTGTTAATTTTTTTCACCTTTAGAGCAAACTGGTTCATTCAAATCATTGTTTTTATCGAAGATATAGATGTCTTCTGCTTCAAAACAATCACTTTTGTGGGAGGGGGGGGGGGGGGGAGGGGGTAACCAGCATTTTTTCCCGCTACGGGCCAATGATATCTATCTTAGGTACGACAGACTGCCTTTATCCTAAGATCAGAGATTCTAGCTCTAAATTGGTGGAAACAGTGAAATCGTGTAAAATGATACCATTCAAGAAAAAGCTAGAGATGTTTTGGCCTGATGTGGAGGAAATAACCTACAAATGCAAAATTATGAAACATTTAGGTACATTTACAGCATTTATTACCTTTTCTAGGATGCTAAATTTAGACTTATGGTGGGGTCAAACTTAATTTCAAACACTGCCGTGTAATGTCAGAATGCAAAATATGATTTGGTGGTGTGTACTCATGAGTGTGCTCAGTTTCGGTTTATTTGCCACCATAAAAACAAACATTGAAAATACATATGATACTCTTGTGGGTTTACCAAATTAATGTTGATTATTAAGTGCTTTATATATTGCTCAGTTATTCAATGCTTCTAGTAATTTGATTGGTTGATTGACGCGTATCATTTTTCCAACTGCTGCTGTACCATGTTACCGTCAGCTCAGAAAAGCAATCAACACATTCTAACCATTGCACTCACTACAAATATATTCAATATGTTTATATCATTGACGGTAAATTGTAACCCATTTTTTTACAATCGTGTGCTGATCTATTTATAATCGAGATTTGTGCTGTAGTTGTCTCCTTTCCCTCGAAGGCTCATCAAAACTAATTGGAACATTAACGTGTTTATTCGCTCATACGTCCTCTGGTTCTTTTAAACAACCTCGCTGGATGTTGCGCGTTACATATTCACTTGGAAGTTAAGAATAAATCTAAACTGACATTATTGATTAACCTACAATTTTTTGATCAACCTTCCGAATTCGATTAATTGCATACCATATCTCCACCAAAGAGCAAAGAAAATTTTAAAGAGACCACAATGCATTGCGTTTTTGCAAAATGCCCTTAATCTGGTCCCCATAGACATATGCACAAAATGACAAAATCATGGCATCATAGTGCATTCATCGTTGGAGCTCTTAGATTCTAGTTTACATTAATTAATAAATTAGCTCTCATTATTCCTTTTTCTTATTTCTAAAACTTAAGAGCTCCACAAATGCATCATGTGAGAAAAGCCTTAGTTGGCTGGTGCTCCCGCAATGCATTGTGGGATATCCTTAAAATCTTCTTTGACCAGAGAGGCGGCTTTGTTGACTGATTTGTTTACAAGGACACACAAATATAATTTACCGCGTCAAAAAAGTATTTTCCTAATTTCAGAAACAGAAAATCGGGTCAAATACGACAGTATATCTCGGCGCCGAGTGTTTCTAGAGTGTCTCCACATCCGTTTTGGAGGCAGCGAGCTAATGGAAATCGACAGGCCCGGGAATTGAATCTATTAAGATATTTTGCCCGCCAAATAGCGTTCATTTCATCATACCATTATTATTTCATCAAGGCGTATGCCTGCTGGTTGTGCGAACGTTATCTTCAACTCACTAAGACCTAGTGATGCCTGCTAGCCAACCATATATCTTATTTTTTTGTGTTTTGGAAAATGAATTACACTTTTTTTTATTCGTGATTAAATGCACTGCATACATCCCCCAATCTAGTTAGAATTAAGGCGCTATTAACCTCGGATGTTTTGAGAAGTCGTACAGAGTGAATTTAAGAAAAGGATCCCCGTTTTTCGCGCCTTTTTTCTCCGTAAAATCGGTTGAATTGGTTTCCGACATACCTCACGATGATCACGTGTAATTTGAAAACTCATTTTGCAATAATGGGCTATCATTTCATAGGTTAAAAAAGTAGGAAACTTAGGATTTTTAGAAAGGTTGAAATATGTTGCATAGAATTAGAAGTGACAAAAGTAAGGTGATGGAAGTAAAAGTAAGGAGTGCGATCGTCTGCAGACGACACTCCAAAATTTTACAAAATGTGTAAGCATTATTGAATTTCATCATTTTACCATATTTGGAATCACCATGAGAAATGCATTAAAATAAGTACAAACATGTCTAATATTGGTTCAGTAATCCCGTTGAGATAGACCTTGAAAGTTGAGAAGGTTTCTGAAAAATCTGGTCTGTATATTATGGTAAAACTAGTAGCCGCGCTGAAAGTGTTAACACTTTCCACGCGGCAGGCAGCTGCAGACGACATTCCAAAATTTCACAAAATGATTCAAAAATGTCATTATTATTGAATTTCATCACAATATTTGGAATCACCATGAGAAATGCATTAAAATAAGTACAAACATGTCTAATATTGGTTCAGTAATCCCGTTGAGATAGACCTTGAAAGTTGAGAAGGTTTCTGAAAAATCTGGTCTGTATATTATGGTAAAACTAGTAGCCGCGCTGAAAGTGTTAACACTTTCCACGCGGCAGGCAGCTGCAGACGACATTCCAAAATTTCACAAAATGATTCAAAAATGTCATTATTATTGAATTTCATCACAATATTTGGAATCACCATGAGAAATGCATTAAAATAAGTACAAACATGTCTAATATTGGTTCAGTAATCCCGTTGAGATAGACCTTGAAAGTTGAGAAGGTTTCTGAAAAATCTGGTCTGTATATTATGGTAAAACTAGTAGCCGCGCTGAAAGTGTTAACACTTTCCACGCGGCAGGCAGCTGCAGACGACATTCCAAAATTTCACAAAATGATTCAAAAATGTCATTATTATTGAATTTCATCACAATATTTGGAATCACCATGAGAAATGCATTAAAATAAGTACAAACATGTCTAATATTGGTTCAGTAATCCCGTTGAGATAGACCTTGAAAGTTGAGAAGGTTTCTGAAAAATCTGGTCTGTATAATATTATGGTAAAACTAGTAGCCGCGCTGAAAGTGTTAACACTTTCCACGCGGCAGGCAGCTGCAGACGACATTCCAAAATTTCACAAAATGATTCAAAAATGTCATTATTATTGAATTTCATCACAATATTTGGAATCACCATGAGAAATGCATTAAAATAAGTACAAACATGTCTAATATTGGTTCAGTAATCCCGTTGAGATAGACCTTGAAAGTTGAGAAGGTTTCTGAAAAATCTGGTCTGTATAATATTATGGTAAAACTAGTAGCCGCGCTGAAAGTGTTAACAGTTAAGGGAAACATAAACAATATTTCGTATCTGACTACCACCGCTACCACTGACTGCACCAACACACACCCCACACCTCGCACGTATTCGCTGCCATAAACACGCTAGACAGGGTGCAGTTAAGAATTTAGTAGATATATGCTATAATTTAACCAGCGCGGCGTATCCAAATACCGCTACCATTTAACTAGTGAAAATCTCTAAGCAATGCATATAATGTATACTATATGCCGAGTAGTAACAAAAACACCAAATAAAAATATCAATTCAGTCCTGTTAATATACGCCAGATGCAGCATGTACATATTAATAATTCACTATTTTGTTACCTACCTGGGAATGGTGTGTGTACCGTTTGTGAAAAAAAATATAGATCTGAAATTGCGCAGAATAACCTTGACTTCAAAAGACAATTACTGACGCCCACGGTCATATACAATTGGAATTGCTAGCACCCAACGAGAGCCGAATTGGAATGCTGTCTGCCTTTAAAGGTGCACGGTGAGATTCCTAGGGACGCTTAACACACTTTTCACGTGGCTATTGGTTTTACTACCAAATACAAAAACAGATTTGTCAGACACCTTTCCAAACTTTCAAGGTCTATCGCAAGGATTACTGAACCAATACTAGGCATGTTTGTACTTATTTCAATGCATTTCTCATGGTGATTCCAAATATTATTATGACATTAAATAATTATGACATTTTTGAAACATTTTGTGACATTTTGGAATGTCGTCTGCAGACGCCTGCCGCGTGGAAAGTGTTACATGCCATGATTGTATTGTCATTTGCAATGAGGACGCCTGAGAAAGAGCAATGTCTACAGTTAGTTATGCCCCCTATAATAGACAACGCTTAAATGGACAACGTTTTGAGCTATACTCTATAACTTATATTATATACATCGAACAGCTGTTTCCGTGTGCATAGTGACGTCATGGGTTATAGAAGTGGATAATGCCAAAATAATTTCTTTACCATCACCAGAATGCTTTGCGCGCCATATTTACGTCACGTGTTTTCCGTGTCCACGTTGTTGGATAAAATCCTTATTATGACATCGCTAATTGAGGTTCTTTAAATGCATGAAATGAAATTCAACTGCGAGCTGTGTTTAGTATACGTTGTGTAGCAAATTTGACGAGTTCCGTAAGTAACTGTGATTTTTGGAAAGACAGTTGAAGCCCCCTCAATTTCGTTCAATCATTTTGATTTAGGAACATTATGTTTTCTGAAAGCCCCTTTGTTTTCGCGAAATATTGATGACATGATCCAGACATTATTCTAATTGATGTAAGGAACCTTAATAATCTAATATCAGTCAGCATTTCTCGAGTAAATTTTCTGTACACGTGACCACGGCAGCTTCCAGTGGACTATAGCAGCTCTTTCAACACCCGTGAGTTGAATACTATATGCAGATGGTCTCTGGTCTTAGATTTATATAAATCCCATACAAATTGCATTGATTAACAGTACTTGATTTCTGGCATTTGCCTGTCTAAATGAAACAAATAAAGGTTGGTGTTCCGATTACTGGCCCGATTTTCAACTTGATGTTTTCTATTCTACATGAATGGTCATCCTTAAAATAGTCGTCGTATTCCAAAGTTTGAGTTGCATAACTCCCATTCTTATTTGGGAAGCACAAGGTGACATTACATTTGCCCATTGCTTAGTTTACAAACTGGCCGGGTGGTCAACCACCTTTGGCAGTAATTCACTAAATTTTGGCCTATAACCACTAAATGGAACATATCTTGCGCCAAATATTTTACAGAAATAATGAGCAAAATATGGGGTTTCTTCCGATATCAAAATATGTTGATGGGCAAAAAAAGCTAAAGTGGTCGAAACAACCACCTTTTAAGAGCCCGCGAAATAGTTATAACACGACTAACTTAACCGGGTCGTTCCTGAACGCTGGCACTTTCATTGTACTCCACAGATATCCTTAGGGATTTAACTTTTACAGATGGTTTCCAATACTGTCCGAGCATTTGGTGACTCTCTATGATCATGATGATATTGTGGTGGTGTTTTCCGCTCCGCGAACAGTGTTGACACATTTTCTTCTGTGCAAATCATGTACATTGACTTAGGGGGGGGGGGGTCAATATTTGTGGACATATGCATAAGTCAAATTCCAATTTTCTTTTCTAGGCAGCTTAAATGGATCTCTTCTATGTTTGTTTTTTGGTGTGGATTGAAGCGTGATATGTTGGTAGGCCTACCACCACAACACAATAACTTGCAGTCTAGTAAATATTAATAATTGATGTTCCTTCTCGAAATACAATCCATGGTACCGCAGCGGTTTACGATATTAACACTTATTAGCTTCAAGTTTTTGATAAACATTTGTCTTTTAATCTCTCTAGCCATCATTTAGAATAGGGGAGGTAGTAGAGGAATGAATTTATATGACATCTAAATTCTCCAGAGGTGTCCTTATACGCTATATTTAGATACTACCGTAAACACTGCCAGTTATTTGACTTTAGTGTTCTAGATGAAATAAATAAAGCAATTGCTTTTTCTTAACCCTTTTTCATTATGCTAATTTAACCACACCATTAATTTTGAAACTTGGGATATTTATAGTGTACCTCCATTGCGCACTGACACTTGCGAAAGATTGTCATCCTTTTGTTTAAAGTGCCGCTTTATATGGGAGAACGTAATATTCGCATTATCGATTGTGGGTAACACTTTCCAAGCGGCTACTAGTTTTACTATACAAAAACAAGATTTTTCATAACCCTATCTCAAGGATTCCTGAACCAATACTAGGCATGTTTGTACTTATTTCAATGCATTTCTCATGGCGATTCCAAATGTAGTAATTTTGACATTTTTGAAACAATTTATGACTTTTGCAGACGCCTGCCGCGTGGAAAGTGTTATGAACATTCCGTAAGACACAGACCGAGGTGTGCGGCACGGAATTTTAACGAGGAATAAGACATAATTCGGAGCAGGCGACACCTGCCTACACACTAGTATCGTTCAACACATACAAAAAAAAATGTCGATGTAATAAAATTATCGCCTTCGGGAATTCTCCTAAAATAACATCATATTGAACAGATCTTAACTAGATCCAAGTTGGTGGGTATTAAAGTTCACTATACTAAAATGCAAGTTGATCAATATCAGTGCTTGAATGCTATCTGCCATCATGCCATGGTTAGGAGTATAAATTTGAGATTTGATACATCAATAAGCGTGTGCGTGCTGTGTACTGTATATAGAGAGGATGTTATTAATAATATTATGTAATATAACAACTTATGTCTGTAATGCCATGCCTATTCGTTATCAACTGCTAGTTCATTATACTAGTTTAACCACACCATTAAGGTTGACTTTTAAATGATACATGCATAGTGTCATTTCGTTGCGCACTGATGTTTCGTTTGACATTTTGTTGCCAGACATCGGCGGAAGATTGTCATCCTTTTGTTTAAAGTGCACTGTATACATGGTATATGAGAGCAACATAGCTTTCACATTATTGATTATGGTTAAGAACATTCCGTGTAAAACACAGACCGAGGTGTGCAGCACGGAATGTTAACGAGAAATAAGACATAATTTGGAGCAGGCGACACCTGCCTACACACTAGTATCGTTCAACACGTAAACAATGAAATATCGATGTAACAAAATTATCGCTTCGGGTATTCTCCTAAAATAACATCATACAAGCGATTTGGTGGGTAGTAAGTTCACTATGCTAAAATGCAAGTTGATCAATATCAGTGCTTGGATGCTATCTGCCATCATTCCATGTTTAGGAGTATAAATTTGAGATTTGATACATCAATATGACAGTGCGTGCTGTGTAATGTATATAGAGAGGATGTTATTAATAATATTATACTTGATAAAGGTCATGAATTCATCTGAAAATACTGCCACCTCGTTCCACTTTAGTCGCGGATGATTTGGTTTGATATTCAAGCCAAATAAAAAGGCGTTCAATCGCAGCCATATCTTAGTAAGATAATTACACAATTTATGTGCATTTCTATGTAATATAACAACATAGTTTATGCCTATTCTTTATCACCTGCTAGTTCATTATACTAATTTAACCACACCATTAAGGTTGACTTTTAAATGACACTTACGATACATGCATAGTGTCATTCCATTGCGCACTGATGTTTCGTTTGACATTTTGTTGCCAGACACCGGCGGAAGATTGTCATTCTTTTGTTTAAATTGCCGCTGTATTATAAAGAGCAACGCATCTTTCACATTATTGATTGTGGTTAAGAACATTCCGTGTAAGACATAGACCGAGGTGTGCAGCACGGAATGTTAACGAGAAATAAGACATAATTTGGAGCAGGCGACACCTGCCTACACACTAGTATCGTTCAACACGTAAGAAAAGAAATGTCGATGTAATAAAATTATCGCCTTCGGGAATTCTCCTAAAATAACATCATATTGAACAGATCTTAACTGGATCCAAGTTGGTGGGTAGTAAAGTTCACTATACTAAAATGCAAGTTGATCAATATCAGTGCTTGAATGCTATCTGCCATCATCATGCCATGTTAGAGTATCGAGTTGATACATTAGCATGACTGTGCGTGCGGTGTATACAGAGAGGATGTTATTCATTCACGTGCACAATATTTATACTTGATAAAGGTCACGAATTCATCTGAAAATACTGCCACCTCGTTCCACTTTAGTCGCGGATGATTTGGTTTGATATTCAAGCAGTATAAAAGGGCGTTTAGTCATGACCATAAGAACCTTCCCATGTTTAGTGCGTATAGGAAAAACATGCACTTGAGAATACCGGATTGAATAATTCATGAGGGCGATGCTATTTCCGTTCAGGGGTGAACCACTAGGGAATAAGGTGAACCACGAGGGAATAAAAACATTTGCTTTTGGAATGTTTACCGTCTTATAACCCCTTATAACCAAAGTGTTCTAACCAAAACAACATTGGCATGGGGGAACAAAATAATCTCCCGTTATTATCAACATTCAACTTATACGACTGTCGATATTAGCCTAAGGAGGGGTGCTTTCCCTTTTCTACCCTGGGGACACTATTGAATCGTATAGTACTACCATGATTAAATTGTTAACGGTTGTGAAAGCTTACATGATTTAGATACGCACAAGGAGATATTGAATGGCGTGCTAGAATTTTCACGGACTTTTTTTTATGTAAATTCTCCATAATTCTCACAATATGCCCGTGTGATTTTCACGATATTTTCACGTATATTTGGTACTTTCATCAGAACCTCATGGTATTTTCATGTAATTGTTACGTTTTCATGGTATTAGCAGGTCATAGTCACGGTATTTTCAAGATAGCATCGTGTGGTACCTCTTTCACTTTCACGGTGTCTCTTCGTCTTTTCACCGTTTTTACACATATCCTTCACGGTACATTCGAGTGACTTTTACGAAATCACTCGAATTTTTTTGCGTGAAGCTGCATGACTTCCACGGTCATGACGGTACCTAACTGGACTTTCTAATATTTCCCGCGTCATTTTTATAAACATTTCGTTGTTGATTTGACCGATTAAGAGTTATTATTACCAATTTGAATCAAACCCTGATTGAATCGTCAAAATAATCTGTCGAATTTAGTTCACCAAATATAAGCCGTGTCGTTTTGTATTTGTTATTTCTTTCCATAATGCATTCCTAATCAGTGGGTACCTTTTTATCTCTCCAAATCACAAACATACGTCACAGATACACTTTCAGATAAAATATTCTTTGCATGAAATGAACACTACTGTTGGCGAAGATATTGCGATATTCATCCAATATATCAAAAATAAATATGGCAAATTTGTGGATTAGAAATCAGCAAGTCAAGCGTTAATAAAACTACCTCCAGCTCAAACGAATTTAATCGTCTCTCGTTTATCTCGTGTCTGGACAACCTGAAGTGCTACTTCCGGTTTTGTTCACACATTCTTTTAGTGTTACCCTTTCTACTTTGTAATGGATATATAAATATATATAATGTATAATACAATATTAAATATAAGACCACCATACTGTACGCCTGAAGGTTGGATGTAGTGATACAGGACGCGGTATTGCAGATGACTGTTTTGTTCTGTATTATATTCAGCTTTAGGCGCACGCACCCAAACTGCCTGGTCGACGCGGGCAAGGTTGTTTAATATAAATTTTATTACACATACAAATATTCCTGTCATTTGATTGGGGGATACTACATCATGTGATATAAAATATTCGGAGTAGTTCACCAATATTTCACGGAGGGCAGAAAGTTCCCATGAAAAGTACTATTGGCTTGTGATGAGGAGCTATGGGGGAAATAAACACAACACCAAAAGTAAGTCCCCCCTAAACAATTCGTCATAACAGCGTAAGATGAAACATTTTATTAATAAAACTTAATTAGAAATAATCCTATGACTGTTTCCTAAGTGATGTTTGAAAATGAAAGATTTCCATTACTTCATGGCTGAATGAGCTCAAATGGAAGACAAAAACTGCCCTTCTCAAAAGTCACAAAAGTTTATGAATTGCTTCTAATGGAAAAGTACCTGTGGCTGAGCAAAATTTACTGTAATGTGTAGTCAATTCATGATCATTCAGCCATGTAAATCCCATTCTTGGCTCAGATATTAGCATAGTGAGTTGTGACTTTTGAGAAGGGCAGTTTTTGTCTTATTTTTGAGCTTATTCAGCCATGAAGTCATGGACATCTTTCATTTTCAAACACCACTTAGGAAACAGTCATAGGATTATTTCTAACTAAGTTTTATTGGTAAAATGTTTTATCTTACGATGTTATGACGAATTGTTTAGGGGGGACTTACTTTTTGGTGTTGTGTTTAGTAGCTTTTTATGGGAAGTTTGTCCCTGCTCGCGGCAATTGATTTGAGGATTTATGTGAGTATTATCTTTCGTTTATCAAAGAATTTCAAATGACAGGAATAGTGTATATGTTATAAAAAAAAATCCAAAAAAAAATCTGCTCTATATTCTGGAGCTATTTTGAAACATTTCCCTCATAAGCAGTAAATATTTGTATAATATGCTGTGCTGTCTATCGTCTTTGTGTATTGAACGACGACACGAAACTCCATCCAACGTCAAAGAAGATTTCTTGACCTACCCCAGCATGCTTAGCGCCAATACAGTACAAACTAGGCTATTCACCAAAACAAACAGTGCCAAACATGTGCTAAAGTAATTAATAGCTGGGGGTCGTCTGGACTTTCACCTTCTAATACATGGTAGAGATAGGCATAACTTTGGCTAATATATGAAAAAGAAGTTGAATCCCAACTAAAACATACATATGTGTTATTCCAAAAATAAAGGGTCTTTAAGAAAAACAAGAGAGGACTGAATTGAAGTCACATCAATTGTACTACTTGCAGAAGGATTTTCTTAAAGACCCTCGTTTGACCACATTATAAGCCTTTCATTGTACTGTAATGCCAATGGGAACCAGTAGACACTGGTGGCAGAAATCAGTGGGTCATGTGATGAAAATGATGCATGCTGGTGTTGCTCAAGAAATCTTCTTCCATCCAACGTAATTCCAAAAAATCAGTGAGGATACCCATAGGAAACCTAATACGTTGTTGGCAACATAGCTTTTACAAATTAGAAATATATAGTTATTGTTAAGAACTATCTGTTAATAATCAGAGATTGGAATTGGGTTACAGTGGGTTGAGTATTTGTATCAATTCGCTAGAATGCATTACACCTTTTTTCCTCGATGATAGCGCTTGACACTTGTCATACCCACGCATATTTAACCTTATTTCACTTTCGCTATCTCTGTGCCTAAGACGCTACATTAAATATGACTTAGTGCAGATCGATTTGATTTTCAAATTTTGCACGATGTTTCTTGGCAAGTTTGCTTTTGTTTTTTATTTTGGCTGTTATCAGGGTGATTTGTGTCTCAATAACAATTGTTTTGTCATTATGGGTTAAAATAAAATGTATACATAATTATACATACAAATAAATATATACATAATTAAATACCAACTACATAATCGGACTCAGCTCGAATAGTGAAATTCAATAGATCTTATAAGAGAACATAAATTATCGCAAATCTTGCTCGGTTTATAAAATGTTGACTTTTACGCAAATTAGCATAACATATGTTTACCACAACCAATTTCAACCAACTACAATTCTTTAGAAAGCTAATGAGATTAACCGTCTGTCTAAATACAAAATCTGTGAAATATGCACAGATTTTAAGATATAAAATAACTTTTTTTTATTCACCCTGTACACAAAGTGTGTACAAAGTGTGCAACCATCTTTACGCTAATGTATAAGTTAAAAGAATATTCTTGCTAAACACCGACGGAAGATTATCTCCCATAGCGCACCGTTTTTTATATGTGATAGAAAGTAACTTTGAAATGGTTGGGCGGATTCCGTGTACCCAGACCATAGTGTGTATCAAGGAATATTAACGAGAAATAAAACAATTTGGAGCAGGAAAAATAAAACAATTTGGAGCAGTCGACACCTGTCTACATACTAGTATCGTTCAACACGTAAAAAAAGAAATGTCGATGTAATAAGATTATCGCCATCGGGAATTCTCCTAAAATAACATCATATTGAACACATCTTAACCGGATCCAAGTTGGTGGGTAGTAAAGTTTACTATATTAAAATGCAAGTTGATAAATATCAGTACTTGAATGCTATCTGCCATCATGCCATGTTTGGGAGTATAAATTTGAGATTTGATACATCAATAAGACTGTGCGTGCTGTGTATATAGAGAGGATGTTATTAATTCATGAGCATAATATTTATACTCGATAAAGGTCACGAATTCATCTGAAAATACTGCCACCTCGTTCCACTTTTATTAGTCGCGGATGATTTGGTTTGATATTCAAGCAGTATAAAAGGGCGTTCAACCGCAGTCATGACGAGAACCTTCCCATGTTTAGTGCGTATAGGAGAAGCATGTGCACTTGAGAATACCGTATTGAATAATTCATGAGGGCGATACTATTTCCGTTCAGGGGTGAACCACTAGGGAATAAAAAAACATCTGCTTTTAATGCTTGGAATGTTTACCGTCTTATAACCAAAGTGTTTTAACCAAAACAACATTGGCATGGATGCATGAGGAACAATATAATCTCCCGTCATAATCAACATTCAACATAATTGACATATGCGACTGTCGATATTAGCTTAATGGGGGCGCTTTCCCTTTTCTACCCTAGGGACACAATTGAATCGTATTGTACTACCATGATTAAATTGTTAACGGTCGTGAAAGCTAACATGACTTACTCGGGAATGAGAATTCTATATTCATGTCTGATTTAGCTACTCACAATATTGAACTGACGCTAAATTTGGTGTCAGATTTTTCCCCAATGGTGTGCTAGAATTTTGACGGACTTTCACAATTTGCCCGTGTAATTTTCACGATATTTTCACTAGAACCTCATGGTATTTTCACTTTTCATGGTGTTTGCATGTCGTTTTTACGGTATTTTCAAAATAGATTCCTTGGAGTCGCGTAGCATCTTTGTTTCACTTTCATGGTATTTCAACGACATTTTAACAATTTTACATATCCTTACGGTATATTCGACTGATTTTTACAAAATTTTTGCGTAGAGCTGGGTGGCTTTCGTGGTTAACCTATTTTCAAAAACATTTCGTTGGTGATTTGATCGATTATGAGAATTATGATTGCAATTTCGAAACAAGCCCTGATTGAATTGTCAAAATAATCTGGCAGATATAGTTCACCAAATATAAGCCGTATTTTTGTCTGATTTTTATTCTCATATTATGAATTCCTAATCATGTCACCGATTCACTTTTAGACAGTTTTTTTTTGTGTATATAAAGCGCAAATGTGAACAATAGCCCAACAGACATTAACAAGGTTAATGACCAAAGTGATTAAAAATTAAACTGGTAACTCTCGAAAGAGAGCTCTGAAAGGCCAATCAATTGGTTCACTGCAACTCAGAAAATATGCATAAAACAAGACACACAAATGGGCAGAGGTTAAAAATGCCAATGAAAGTGACATAATAATAAGATAAAAGCCCAAACATAGAGAACAACATCAAAATATAAATTATAGAAAAATAATAATATCTGTTATTCTTTGCATGACACGAACACTACTGTTTGCGATGATATTGCGACATTCATTAAATATATCAAAAATAAATATGTCACATTTTAAGGATTGGAAAGCAGCAAGCCAAGCGTTAGTAGAAATACCTCCAGCACAAACGACTTTAATTGTCTCTCGTTTATCTCGTGTCTGAACAACCTGACGTGCTACTTCCGGTTTGGTCGGAATATACTTTCACTGCTTACCCGTTCTATTTTGTTATGTATATATATATATATATATAATGTGTAATACAATATTAAATACATGACCATCATACTGTACGCCTAAAGGTTGGATTTAGTAATACAGGACGCGGCGTTACAGATGAGTGTTTTGATCTGTACTAGATTCAGCGTAAAACGCTAAACACGGTTTTTTTTATTTATAAATATGATCAATTTTTAGACAACGGAAATGCATATTATGCCGTTGTCTTAGAACTGCCAACTTAATTGCAAAATATGTACCCTGGTAAATAAGCGATGACACCTAATACTTTTTTGACAACATCGCTTTTTCAAATTACAAACAGATAATGTTAAGAGGCAACTGTTGATATTCTGATTGGATTTCTGTGGATTTTGTATTTGTATCAGTGTGTGAGACGGTTTTTGTTCATCAGTACTCACTGACTACGAGGGATTGACAACTGGTATACTGGAGACGTGGCGAAATGATATAATTTTACTTCTATTTTATTTCTGATAATTCACAAACAGAAATATAAATTATGAAATAATAAAAGATGAAATAATAAAATGATAGTCCTGGTTGTGCACCACACATGCCTGTTGCATCAACCAAACCAGGGAACAGAAAGAACTGTCTAAGTGGCAATTCCACATGACATAGCTTGGGCTTTTTGCAAACCAAGCTAGGGCGTGCTCCAATGAACACCAACACAGGTGGCAAACAAAGGAATCGAACTAAGGCCTTTAGAATTGCAAATAGTAAACAGGCATATATGATCTGAATAAATGAATACATTAGGAGAGTCGGTGTTGCCAGAATAACTAACTAAATAAAGGTGTATAAAATACACTGCTACAAGTGTTCTAGAATGCTTGAAGAAAAATGTCGCTAATGAACATTCTTTGTTCTTGAGGTATTACCTATTGTCTCAATGTTAGCGCTTGACACTTGACGCTTACCCACGCGTATTAGCACTAATACTAGGCATATTTGTACTTATTTTAATGCATGTGTTATTGTGATTCTAAATATGGTGATTAGATTCAATAATTTTGACATTTGTGATACCTTTTGTGACATTTTAGAACAGTCGTCTGCCGCGTGGAAAGGATTAACCTTATTTCACCGTCAGTGTGTGGGGATAATGAGTCAGAAGGGAGATTGATTCTAATTTTGTGCAGATCGTATTAACTTTTTGAATTTGGTTTAATGATGCTCTGCAAATGTACGTGTGCGTTGGGCTTGCCAGGCATAAGGGTAATCCGCGTCTTAATACACTTCTGGGTTCAACTTAACCTAGACATAATCAAACATATATTACCATAGTGGCTGAGCTGAAAACAAACTTTGAAATACTCATATTAGCACGTACATGACGATGAAGTCTGAAAGAAGCCTACGCAATACCATTCACATGATTATCAGCATACAGTGGGCTGAAACAAACTTTGAAATGTGTTTGAGATGTAGCATGCTACTACTCTGTCTATTTAAATATAGTAGTCAGGTAGCCCGTCTTATCTGGAGCACTCGGTATAGGCAAAGCAACGTTAACAGTAACGGATTCCACCAGGATATCCTCCAAACAAGAGCTTTAAGCGAAGCGGATGTAAGGTAGTTTATACCAAGCGCTTAGTTTCATTCATGGGCTTAACCAAATGTAGATACAATCCAGACTCATTTACATGTTGTACGCTATAACAAATCCCAACAATACTTATATTAGCATGCAAATGTGTCAAATAAACCCATAAAAATACACCACACAATTATCAGAATGCACAAAGATAAATGCATACACTCTTAGTAGTAGTGTCGAACCAATCAGAAAGCAAGAAACTAAATAAACTCCGTGTGTGCGCCGTTCAATGCACGCACCATGCGCTTTGTTTTGATTCGTTGTTCAGGCAGCGCGGGTACATCGATTTTCACTGCGGATGTAAGCAAACTTGATAACATGTTTTTATTCGTTATTACATAGATCAGCTCAAATTGTAAATCTTGATTTGTATAGTATCGTGTATAAATTAGGTCAATATAAGCGGCGTATGTTTTGTTTCTCGAAAAATCAGAAAAATCAATGCACTTGCGCAAATGTTGATATGTTCCCAATAGCACTCCCACTACGGGGTCGTGCCATTATTCACACATCAACATCAGCGCTCGTGCATTGATTTGTCTAATTTCTCTCGAAACAACACATACGCATTTATCATGTTTATTGACCTATAAATATACCAGACAAAAATATACCACGGGTTTATCAGCATGCGGCGGGCTAAATCAAACACCAAATATACCGAGAACATCCCGATATATTTGACAGCATACAGTTGTCCAAAATATTAAATCCTAGAATATCACACATCTATTATCATCCCATTATCATATAACGGGCTTAAAAGCCGCCAATACTCGTATCAGCATGCAGAGTTATAACGTTAACCCATATATTATTATCAGCATGGAGAGGGCTAAAAACCGACTCCTACTATGAACCATTTACGCACTTATTAATGCAATACTTATACCTTTA
Source organism: Ophiura sarsii (assembly GCA_035610835.1). Taxonomy (NCBI): domain Eukaryota; kingdom Metazoa; phylum Echinodermata; class Ophiuroidea; order Amphilepidida; family Ophiuridae; genus Ophiura; species Ophiura sarsii. The sequence continues at coordinate 58,365,421 of CM069453.1, forward strand.
AATAACTAGGTAGCAGCCCACCCATCCTATATTATACAAACAGTGCTTATATATAACATATAAGGCAAAATGCCATCATTATTTGATGATCATACTGAATATAATATCGGTGTCGCTCCCGCGTTTTGCTCTGTCGGTATGGCGTGTATGCTTTTCTTTAAAGAGGCATTGAGAGATACGTATGAGAGTGCGTCCTCAATTTTTCTGGAAATCAGTTTTTTGCACTTACGTTATACTTAGGCATATATTAACTACAATCTGAAACTATTCGCCGTATATCATGTACAATTTCACGATTTGGTAATTTCGATGTAGATCACATCGAAATTATCAGCATTACTCACCACATAACTTGCGTCAACCAAATTTTCAATCTAGCGCCATTATTCAACCTTTTTTCCAATAAATCATTACACTTCAGGGTTCCTACGTACCTTATCTATTGAAACAATTCATTTTTTCCAAATTTCCTTTTTCTCGGCAATATCTCAATGCCCCTTTAACATACCTGAGCACAAACACAGACAGCTAGCTAGAACGACATCAGCTTCGATGCAATACAAAATGCATATTCGCCCACCTAAATTTGCAAGGAGATAACCCGTAGATCCATTACAATGCCTAGCCGTAACACTTCGTATTGCTATAGACAGGACATGAGAGGTGTAGTGACAGAGGACACGCCGAGCTGGCCAGGAGGTAGTCACAAATTCAATCAGTCTCGTCGGCCGTAGGGTAGATGAAGACTCGTTGTAGATAATACTAGTAATGAAATCCCTCTGATGATGCCTAAACTCCCCGCAGTTAAAACCGTCAGGTCTAGCATCAACCACTGGTGCTTTTTTTTATTAGTTTGCAGTCTGTCTAAAATCAGACAAACATCCCTACGCCCATCCCTATTCACTCAACCCCACTAAACACCCTCGCTCATCGGGAGATAATCTTTGCATAATAAACCCACCTTGTATGTATGTATGTACAGTCGATGGTATGTACATTATGAGGTTCCTCAACTAAGCGTTGTTCATTTATATCTACTTCACCATGGATAATTTTGGGGTGGTGCTGTGTACTAATGGATTTTTACCAATTTTAGTGGTGTAAAGGGTGCTCCTTTATACATCATGTACATGCTGCATGCTTGCTTAGAAATAGCAACATGATTCTAATGGGTCACTAGTGGCTGATTATCAGCTGGTTTAACGACTGGATACGGTACCCGCTGGTTACCCGTTGGTTACCAGCTGGTTACTCGCTGGTCACCCACGTACTGCTTACACGCTAGTTAATGTATCAGCTAGTTACTCGCTGGTCACACGCTAGTTACCAGCTGGTTACTCGCTGGTTACCAGCTGGTCACACGCTAGTTACCAGCTGGTCACACGCTAGTTACCAGCTGGTCACACGCTAGTAACCAGCTGGTCACACGCTAGTCACCAGCTGGTCACACGCTAATCACCAGCTGGTTACTCGCTGGTCACCCGCTGTTCACACGCTAGTTAATATACCAGCTAGTTACTAGCTGTTTAACCGCTAGTCACCACTGGTTGTTTTTTTGTTACCCGTTTTTTACCGGCTTGTTCCCGGTTGGTTACTGGATATATACTGGCTGGAGAATCATAGTACAATCAAGTTACCGACATGACCGAGGCCGGTTGCTGGTTAAATCCTAATAGCGTTTTAATAACCAGTTGAACAAACCATTTTGAAGCTACATGTATATTGACATTTTGGTTGATGTTTCTAAGGGGCAGTGCCTAGCATTGTGGGATATATGGTCCTGGAGTACCTATAGTATACCCTCCACCATATATTTTTAACAAGAAAGCAGCATGCACACAAAGGGAATCATCGATTTGAAGTGTATTCGATAGTTAAGCCATTGACCGGACCAGATTTTAGGATTCTGGAGAGCGAGTAACAAATTACGAATTAATGGATAAGTGATAACAGATATAAACATAGACATTGAAGTGAGCCGTGAAGGAGGGGTAGGGGTGGGTGATTTGCAGGCATATGGCCTTAGTCGCTCACTTAATCAAGCGCCTATGAGAAATTCCAAAGTGTCAAAATCACGCTGAAGTAGAACACAAAAGATTTTATACCAAAGACAATAATAATCTTTCTGCAGATAGAATATAGACATGTCTACCACGAACATACTGTTTTGCATCTATTGTATATTGTACCCCACGTTTCCCTTCTTTTCTCTCTCTCTCTTTCTCTCTAACACAAGCACCGTCATTCAAGCACCGTGTTACTTAACTTCGCCTTTCATTTATCTCATACTTCCTCGCTAACGCGCCGTGGTGACCCGTACGTTGAAACTTCATTCATCCTCGTCTCCAGTGAACACACGTCACCAGCAACAGAGGAACCAGTTGAGAGGTACTTCTAAAAAAAACTTGTTTTTTGACGCAACCACGAGGTCAAAAAATGCTTTCATCATCAGCTATTTGTATTTTTCTCATTTTGAATTTTGTTGTCGAAACACGTTCATTGTTATTTGTTGTGTTAATTTCCCCCTATACCGCCCTTATGAACAAAGTTTATTATTATTGCATGTGCCATTGAAAAATAAGTTTGTCCAATTGATCACAACTTTTCACTATGCTATTTTTAAAACAGCTTTCTTCTGCTTCTATTCTATACCATTTTATTTTTCAGGTATTTTGATTTCCATTTTTTTCCCTTCAATAATTCACTATATACGTGAACTGTTATCGCACTCTTTTCTTTTTGTGTTTCCAACAAAGTTGTGTTATCTTGGGTTGGGTCTACAAAATCCCTCTATAGGCGACTTGAGGAAAAGATAAGTGGCCAGGCAAGTTTTATTTCTAAGTAATGTCAACCTTTATGACATGCATCATATTACTATAATATCGCATGTATGCAGTGTGTCAAAACACAAAAATACACCACTTTTGTTTCTATATTTCCACATTTAAAGCGTTATATTGTTCAAGGCACATCTCATCGTTATCATTTCTTTTCTTATTTTATTTGAGTGATTTCATGATATACAAATACCACAAATTTACATGTGGGCCACGTTAAAGTGGGTCAAAGGTCACTTCTGAGCACATATTTGTTATTTTTACCTTCGCTGGCTATTCTAAAGATGTATTTGGTACTTTTTTAATTATTCTCATTGCAGTTATTTATGTTGTTTTTGTTTCAGGCGTTTCGTTTAATTTATGATTATTTATTTTGCCTGAGGGTATACGGTGGGGACAAATGTCACTGCCTCGTTACCAATTGCAGGTCACTTCGGGTTAAAGGTCATAATATGTTATTCTCAAACGAATCGTTCTGCCCTATTATTCGCTGTACGATGTTAATGGGCCCAATTAATAACAGACTCTTGGGAAGGTCGTTGATGACCTCTTGAAACAAACGTTATTTTAATTTTAAAATATTTGGTATTGTTATAAAATAAAGCGGTGAAAACAATGTTTGAGAAACATATTATTGTACACAACCTTGGTAACCATGGTAACCTAATTAAGCTTTTGCCATCTTATTCCATCTTATTCTTTGATAAATAATTTCACATTTATTTGTTTTAATATAATTTAATTTGATTTATTCTACAGGATTGTTTTCACGCAGATTTTGATATTTTTGTTTGAAGTTAATATATTATTAATTGCAGTATGATTTAACATTTCATTGAACATTTTGTTTGAATCATTTTGTGGGAATCATCGATTTATATTACAATTTATGTGTTCAAACTGTATCCTCCTATTCAATTTACCGTATATTCAGATTACCCGAAAATATAATATTTGGCCAAAGTTGTTACGTATAAAGACATTTAAAGCAAACTTTTTTGAAGGTAATATACACCGTTGCTTGTTGAAAAGCCCAACCTGAGTAGCAGTGAACCGATTGATTGTTGGGTTATTGTTCACATTTGCTCTTACTAATATACACCTAGCAACAAAAGTCCCTGACCAGGTACTTTGAGGTTGGCTGATTCAAAATACATAATCGGTACCAAGAATCTGAGATATACATTAAATGAGCAAATTTCTTCTCCGCAGTTTGATACCTCATTCAACAAAATCGAATGGATACTTATTAAGTTATGGTGGTTTCAATGACCGCGCATAACAACAGCAAAGTTGCACTAGGTATAGGAAATTATTGATTTGTGTTGGTGTGTGTGTGTAAAGATAGCAAAGACTATTATTCTTCACAGTTCACTCCAGACCCATTCATCCGGATAGCACAGAGTTATGACAGTAATCACACACAAATCAATGATTTCCTATACCTAGTGCAACTTTGCTGTTGTTATGCGCGGTCGTTGAAATCGCCATAACTTTAAAAGTATCCATTCGATTTTGTTGAATGAGGTATCAAACCGCGGAGAAGATATTTCCTCATTTAATGTTTATTTCAGATTTTTGGTACTGATTATCTATTTTGAATTAGCCAACCTCAAAACACCTGGTCAGGGACTTTTGTTGCTAGGTGTACAAAAACAAACAAACAATCAAAAAGTCACATGCACTATGGTAAAAGAAAATATAGTACATTGGATAGTGGATACACACTTTTTCTGTTGAAAGGAAGACTATTTTGCTTAAGTGATTTGTGGTGTACTTTTTATTTCAAAACCGCTTTCTCTTATTATTGAGTGACAAGTTGTGAAGTATATGATATTTGGTGCACCAGATCATGGTGTGCTCTCACATAATAAGTCCGGGTAAGATGGCCGCCATGCGAGCGGAGCGGCCATGTATTTTCGGACCGTTTTCATTACATTTTTAGTTTGTGAATTTAAGATCGTAATGGCCAGCATGTTTTTGATGGTAAATGGTGAAGGTGGCGCTTGCATTTTTTCATTTTTCTATTGGAAAACATTATTTTAATTTCTGATTACTTTTAGCAGACTGGCTCTGGCTGTTACACAATACATTTTGGTGTCAATACGTTATGAAAAACGTGACATGATCAAGATAACGCAGTGAGTCACATGTCAATCATTTTCAATTTGAATACCTTGTTTGAATTTAAATGCTTATTGTGTAATTGGTACCCTATGGTGCATTCCTCGCGGAAATTAACCCTCCGGTGAACGCGAGTTACAAAGAAAACCGCTGAAAAAAGCCTTGTAATTTCTTTTTACAAATCAAGATGTTGGTCTGTCCATGGAGTTAGCTTGTGTACATCATTACAAAGAATTAGCTTAGCACGATATATTTTACCTCTTCATTTCGTTTTATGGAGTCTTTTCACTAATCATAGTCATGAACACCTCACCCCAAGGAATTCCTCCTCCGTGTTTTTCAAAATACATGAGACATGTGACTTACTATTTGATCATTTCACAAAATCGTAAAATTGTACTGTTTCTCATCAACAACGCCTCTTTTGTATGTGTGTGTATGTGGGGGTGGGGTATATGTTTGAATTTGTTATACAATGTACTGTGTCCCATTTCAATCGTCGTTCCACGATCCTCGAAAGAGTGTACATGTGCTGTCTGCGCATGTGCAGTACATGTTTTAATACCAATTAGCAGGGGAATCGCGGAAATGACGTAACCTTGTCCGGCTGATCACGAGGACACAACAATCAGAAGAAATTTTATTTTTGGTGTAACGTCCGTTTCCTTAAGCACAGTCCTATAACATACCTCCCAAATGTGAACTTCTCAAAATCTTGTCCTCTAAGGTCAGCAGTGTTTGGTGGATGATGAGGATTGGTAATTAACCGTAATAAGAATATACGGTTAAGTTAAAATCAAAATTTTTCTATGAAACTGGTTTTTAAACTTTTTATTGACTAGAAAATCAGCTGACTATAGAAAGTACTTTTATGAAATTGTTTCAAGCTTTAGACTTTTAAAGGTACTTTAGGTATTCATTTCTGATAACCAGGAAGAGGCGCTCTTATTAAACTGTTTTATTGATTTAACTTTAAACAGGAGATTTAGGCGGCATCTTTCGGACCACAGCCTCAACGAAACAGCAGAAGGTCAAACGTCAGATGGACAGAAAAAGGGTAGGTTTTATGTGAGAAAGTAAGATATTTTGATATGAAAAGAGTGATTTGAGTGCCGCCGGGTAATTACATTTAACAGGTAAGTATTAGTTGAATACAAATCCCTATTGCGCGTGTTGACAAGTCAAGGAAAAAAACCACACCACAACCTGCTCTACAGGCAGGACAGAACAAGAGTTGAGATTTTTTAGAATGTATTTCTGTTATTTATTTTTCTCTTCTTTTTTCTCGAGATTTTCGATTTGTTTCAATATTCAATTTTATAAAACATTAAGCAATTTGTGAAAATAGTTGATTTTTGCCAATTTCTTTTAAAATTTCTGCATATTTGAACATTTTTGAAATTCTTTGAAAATCCTAGGAATTTTTACCAAGACAATTCAATTTTTTAATTTCTTTAATCGCCGCCTAATTCCTACTCAAAATACGGAAGACAATACATGTAGAACTCATATTATGCGTCTGTAACGTTAAAATCTCACCTCCCAACAGAACAGATTGGTGACATATAATGATAATACTTGTGCTTCAAAATGGTCGATCTTAACGTGTCACTGGGGATAGGTTTAACAGACTTCATTTTACAACTGAAGTATCTCATATCAAGCGTTTAATGGCATGAAGTTATATCTAAAATAGCTGCCATTTGTTAGTTGGGACTTGACAATTCGCACAAAAAGAGGACTGGAAATGTGGTTTTGGTGAAGAAAAAATCTTGTTGTACGGGATCAACCAAACCACATTTTTTTGCGGAATTGAGATTTTGGTTGTAGAATTTGTTTGAGAAAAACTCGTTGATTTTTTTAAGTTTTGAAGAAAACAACCCCACGTGAAACTGTTTTGAAATCTTTGGAAAAAATATCAGAAAAACATTCATATTCATGGCTCATTTTATATATATAGAGTTATAAATCGCGTGGTTCTAAAGCAAAATAGCCTATCTGCTCTATTAGCCTTGCTGTAATAGCTGCTTTGTGTGAATTGCCAAACATTTTATGACGCAGGCAGCTATTGTAGATAGTATATTTTGGCACCAACGATTTGCTTATATACATGTAGTACTCATGCGTATAGCGAAATAATCGTGCTTTGTCGTATGTACATGTATCTCATATTGTTTAGCAATTGCACGCACTGTTTATTTTGGCGCATCGTTTCGTAATTACAAACGTTACCCTATTCCCTGTACTTTATATAAAATATTCACCACATACCCTGAATTCTAAGCTTCTTGTATTTGTCAATGATGTTTGCATGTCTTTATATTTTATGTTCGCATATTTTGATAATGATTTTGTAAAATATATGTGTAACCTCGTTACCCTAAAAAGCACCATATTTTGATTGGATACATTAGGCTATTCCATTTGAAATCATCACTCCTTGTGTGAATGATTACGGTCATGTCTTCCATAGGGGGTGTATGGTATTCAAATGGAATAGCCCACTGCCTGTTAATGATAAGAACAGCGCCATATTTGATGTTTATACTTGAAATGAATTATATGCCCATCACGTGGCATTGGCGCGATTTCAACAAACCATTGCGCATGTCCAAACTGATATCACATGTCGAGGGTTGAGCGCCAGAAGGCCGTAACTCAATATTTGGGCAAATTGATATTTTGGTACAAAAATAGTCTATATAACCTAGATTTTTGGAACCATAAAGCGATAACTCATAAACACTCTTAATTTGACTAAAATTAGGAGTTATAAGTTGGGTGCTACAGTGTATTGTAATGAGTTTCCAAATATTTGAAAGTTGATTATCTCAAAATAGCTTTTTTTTTAGTTATGGCCTTCTGGCGCTCAACCCTCGATGTGTGATTCAATCCAAACAAATTATAGCTTTATGATTCTATCTTGCCTTTTCCCTTGTATGAACCCTGCATGACCTGTGCATGACCTGTGCATGACCCCGTGTTACCTTTGTGTGAAGTTACCCCATTTGTGTTGCTTGCTTGATCCTTGTTTTGCATGTAGCTCTTGCCGAAAGAAAGACAGATCGGAAAAATAGGTCGAAGGCCTGGAAGAAAGATGGCAATAAACTCCAAAAAGAGTATGATCAAAAGTTTATTATGGAGATGGGTAAGTTTGTATATAATGTACTGCTGAGCTCAAAAAGAAACATCATCACTAATTTGCAAATAATTTAGTATACAGGTGCACTTCAATACCTTTTGCAAAGCACCTTTTTTACTACACTGTTAGAAAAAAGGGTGCTTCAGGGGTTCTTGGCTGTCCCGTATATGGAACTGTAAGGGTTTAAAGGTTCTTTGATTTTAAAGGACCCATTTTGTACCTTAAAATGGTTCTTTTTGGAACCTTTTTAGGTGCTATAAAGGGTTTCATATACGGGACAGCCAATAACCCCTGAAGCACTCTTTTTCTAAGAGTGTAAGCACATATCACATGTCAATAATCAAGAACTTTTCTAAACTTTAATTTGTAATAATGGTCCATGTTTCTACCGTTTAATCATGGTAATTATATAAACACAACACCAATAGTAAGTCCCCCCTAAACAATTCGTCATAACATCGTAAGATAAAACATTTTACCAATAAAACTTAGTTAGAAATAACCCTATGACTGTTTCCTAAGTGGTGTTTGAAAATGAAAGATGTCCATGACTTCATGGCTGAATAAGCTCAAAAATAAGACAAAAACTGCCCTTTTCAAAAGTCACAACTCACTATGCTAATATCTGAACCAAGAATGGGATTTACATGGCTGAATGATCATGAATTGATTAAACATTACAGTAAATTTTGCTCAGCCACGGGTACTTTTCCATTTGTGAGAAGCAATTCATAAACTTTTGTGACTTTTGAGAAGGGCAGTTTTTGTCTTCCATTTGAGCTCATTCAGCCATGAAGTAATGGAAATCTTTCATTTTCAAACATCACTTAGGAAACAGTCATAGGATTATTTCTAATTAAGTTTTATTAATAAAATGTTTTATCTTACGATGTTATAATGAATTGTTTAGGGGGGGACTTACTTTTGGTGTTGTGTTTAGTTAGATTGCAATGGGCTATTTGAATTCCATAAACACCATGGAAGACATTACCTTAATCTTCCCCACAGGGAGTGTGAATTTCAAATGGGTTCACCTGCACGGCTGACTACACTCACTGTGTTGAAGATTAAGATCATATCTTCCAATATTATCACCACCAATAGGTTATTGTTATTTAGAAAGACATTAACAACAAATACCTACAAAAACAACCGATCTCCGTACTTGGGAGATATTTTGGAGTGTTTTCGTCTGTTAAAGTTGATTAAGATTAAATCCCCTTGCCACGTAAAAAAAGAAAGAAAAATAAGCGGAACGATATGTTCTCAAGGTTATCCTAAACCATACGCGAGTGAAATTCCTATTAATAATGAACGAGTTGCACACGGCTCTTTATTGAGGGAATATTAAAGGTGTATGTTCCGATCACTGTTTTTGGCTATGATTTTTTTTATCACATCATAGTATTTTGATATCAGAAAAATTCTCATATTTTTCTCATTATGTCTGTAAAATATCTTAGGAGCCAGAAATGTTCCATTTAGAAATAATAGGCTAAAATGTGGTGAATTACTTCCAAAGGTAACCACCAGCCAATTTGTGTACTCTACGAAATGATTGTGACCTTGTGTTTCTAAAATTAGAACCATTGGAGTCATGCAACTCAAACTTTGGAATGTGACAATTTTAAGGATGACCTTTCACGTAAAATAGAAAACATCAAGTTGAAAATCGGGCCAGCAATCAGAACATCTACCTTTAAGCCGTACAGTTATTTCTTCGCAAGAGTATATACAACAACAGCATATGGTTAAAAAACAGCTATGGTCTATGAAGCGTACGGCGTAACGGTGGTTGGGAACATATGGGCTCGTCTTTTACTTCATTACATATGCAAGACGGTGTGTCAAGGAATTTCTAAATGTGCAGCTCGTCGCGAAATAGTATCTATAATATATTTCGTGTAGAATAACGCTCGGTATATAGTAGATACACATGTACACATTGCGTATGCATATTGATGATGATTTGATAGAGTCTAACAACATTCTTGCTGCGGTTATATTCCAGAACAAGATATTTTATAGGGCCGATATACTTTGACTTTACTTTGAGATGCTGTCAATTATTGCTCAATATCTTTTGTGTAATAAATAATCGGGCACCATTTTTTGATTTAGAATGGCTCTATAAGTAGGTCGATTATTTCCGTTAAGCACAAATGCGAATGAAGCAGGATATTAGCGTGTCCGCAAAAAATGTTGGTTATGTAAATGTTGATAAAGAAATGCAGTCAAGGTAGAAATTATGGTTGTCCAGCATATCATTTGGTTATCTAGGACAAATAGACCAACAAAGTTGTAATTGGAACACTTATTTTCCAGTATACATTGAAACTATTTTTATGGTGACAAGTACAAAAATGGGGTACTAAAATGTCCCCATTGTTTTGAGATTCAACCCTCCCCCTCCCTCAAAGATGTGTTGCATAAAATACAATCTTACTGAAAGGTGTACAGCACATCCGCCGCTCATACCATATTGGTCAATCACCATTATTTTTGGACAGGACAAACTACTCGTGTTAGCACTACTGTATATTAACACTTTCCCCGCGGCTATTAGTTTTACCATATAAGTAACAGATTTTTCAGAAATTTTCGCGAACTTTCAAAGTCTTATCTCAGGTATAACTGAACCAATACTAGACATGTTTAAGATCTTTAATTTACCACCAAGAATATACGGCAGCTTTTTGCGTGTTGTCTGTTTTCAACCTAAGAATAAGATAGCTGCTCGCTGATACCATAAACACATGGCAGCTATCATTGACATATCTATTCATGCTAATAAACCGTCGACATATTAGTCCAATAAAACGCGACAAGCCTAGATGAGTGCCAAACCGTCCTTAAGATTGACTTTAATAATAAGCTCGTTCCCCCTTCATCAAAACGTAGTGGCTGATCCACCATTGATCCCATTTTTTTGCGTAGAGATTTTTTCACAATTTTCTGGTCGGTGATGGTAACTCTTACCTAAAACCTCTACTACTATAGCTTTGGGACATGACTATCCTATACCATCGGTTTTATTAACACATTCTTATAGAGCTGCATTCGGATTTATAGATATCGATAAATTCACGAATATCAGACTACCTCGTAAAATTAGTCCCAGATAGGTTATATGAAACAGCTGCTTTATCAATCCATTCGCCATATATGCCGAGTCAGAATTCAGCCGCAGTGACACGTCGATGTTCTGTCCAATTAACAACTAGTTCTACTCGTACACCGTGTTTGATCACTTCCCAGTCACACTGTCGAACAACACCCTCTGACCTTACTTCCCGTGCCAAAAAACCACTCCCATCATCTGAGAACCGCCCCAAAACACGGTCTACTGACATTAAATCGACCACAGAACTGCGCTTTAAGCACACTAGGAATGATGCATAATTCACGTATTACCCCTAGGGAGTAACATCATAACATGATAATATTGAATTTGACGATGCACATTTGGAAACACATGAAAGCGTTATTTCTAGAAGCTGTGTACAAGTTTATAGTTTATCTCAAAAACGATCAAATTATCTGTCCATTTTCGGACGTATAAAGGCTTTTTACTATGCGACCTTGAAAAAGATAGGAAATAGTAGTCACATATTCAGAAATGTGGCTATATCTCTGAGGAAAACATTTTGACTGAAGACCATGTCAAAGCTTACTCCTAAAGCAACAATTTTAGCCTGAAGAACGGCTATCCGGTACAAGAAAATCGCCATTTTGAATTATCTCAAGTATCGGGCAAGAAGGTATATAAATATTCATATACTTCATATTTATCGTGTCTGCCATTCGTCCATATTGATCCCCACAAAACCCCATACGAACAATTTGCTCATTACGCATTTATCTCAATTTTGAGATTAGCGCCCGTGCGTGACCTTTTCATTTTAAACCTCTTGCACGGTGGGCGCCTGTTTTTCATGGACGGAGAGGGGAAATTGGTAGCCTTAAGGGGGCTGTGGACTCTCAGGTACAGCCTCTGTAAACTGCCGTAACTTCTTCAATATTCATTTAATCTTTATATTAAATAATCGATTATTTTTTGAGTTACAGACCAAAAAGTGCCAAAAAACGTGATTTTTTACCGCCAAAATCATGAAAATCACATTTTTGGGGAAAAATCACATTTTTTTGGCACTTTTTGGTCTATAACTCAAAAAATAATCGATTATTTAATAAAAATAAAAAAACGCTCCTGGGGAATGTTATCAGGATTATCATAAAACTAGTATGACAAAATTTAACAAAATATATTTTGAGTTATCTTTTCCAAACCTAAAATGGGTCAAAAAACGTGTTTTTTATAATTTTTTCCAAAATGGTCAATTTCATTATCATGGTTGGATTCATTGAACCCTTTTCTGCAAAAAACTGTATACGTTTATAAAGATTAAATGAATATTGAAGAAGTTACGGCAGTTTTACGGAGGCTGTACCTGAGAGTCCACACCCCCCTTAAATACGGAGCTATACATCATCAGTTTGTATTACATAGATCTACATAAAAAAAGAAACTTTTTGACACACTAAACAGTTAAAAGGGTTCGGCTGAAGCAGATTAGAGTAGTTCATGTCTAAAAATAAATTTGGCAAATTTTCAATTTCTTGACTTAGCACTAGGTTTAGTCAAAATGACGCCCGCGGGTATTTTTCTTTTGACGAATTCATCGCATATCCGGGGTGAGTGTGCAGCCCGTCGCACATCAGCTGTTCCGATGCAATGCCTGCGCTCGTGGCTCATAACAAAAATAGTATTAGATATTATAAAGTGACATCCCGTACCATATTTCCCGTTGAACATGGAACATGTCGCGTTCTTATTTTGAGCTATTTGAGGTGAATGGTGGAATGTTATTTATGCACTCAATTGCTAAAAATTCCTAAAGTTTCATCAATGATAAAAATATACATAAATGGTCAAGACGTGAATTTGATAATTCCATTTTGGTGTCATGTATATCACCTGATTTTATCAGCAACTAAGGTATATGCACATAAACAAAGACTTCTTCATTCTTGACTTTGTTGCACTAGGGACAATGACCGGGTCAAGTTGCTCGCGCTATTTTTGGTGGAAAGGTTACTGTCTACGTCATCGGCTCTCATTTAGAACAAACAGTTTTATTCATACACACATTCCATCTATGCCTTAAATACTTTTAGCGTAAACAACACACCTGTTTATTTGTTTTGGGGTGAAAGATAAACATGGAAAACACCTGTTATGCGGGCAAGGTCTGTTGTTATGGTTTTTTATTGGATGACTTACACGCGCTTTTCGTTTCATTTTGTCGCAAATCTTTTGTGACGCTGTTTGATTATGGGACGCCCTCTTGGGGATCCTTGTGACAGCATTAAGGAATTATCTGCTGCTTGTTTTTTTTATGCTTGTAGTCAAACGGGATTTTTGGATTTCTGGTGGTAGTTGCATGCTTTCTTTCCTTCTAGGACTATGTAACGCGTCCAATGCCCTGTCTTTGCCTGAGTGTTCACCAACGCACCGGGAAACTTGACCAACTTACAGAGCAGTATTAAATTACGAAAACATGTAGTTTAGTAATGCGGTTTAAAGGCTAACATATTCAAAACATAGACTAACCAAATAGGCTTTCTCGTTTGGCATACTTGCGTGACTGTTTGAGTTGAGTGTCTTAATAAATCTCCTCTTTTGTGAAATCGTGTGGATATATTTGAGTACATTCTATGTAGATTGAGAGGCTGATTAATAATTCAGTGTTTTGGAATTCAGTATATGAGCTACGTATAACATTCATACTGGACTTTGGACCTATATTGCCCTCATATTTTGCCATACGTTCTCTCTCTGATTTTGTCTGAGACTTTAGGTAGATCTCCATTCAGGTCTTTGTTGGTCACTTGTTGACGCCATTGTATGTTAAATATTGTTCATCTAGTCGCGCGCGTTCATTTGCTTATTATATTTTGGGATGATTATTGTGCGGATAGCATCCCCCTTTGAGTATTGCCAAGGTAATGGGCAAAATCTCCCCCTTTTTCGGTATTACCAAGATTATAGGCAAATCTCCCTTTTGGGTATTACCAAGAGCATGGGCAAAAATCGCCCCCTTTAAAACTATGATTGGCAAATAGATCTCTCCCCTTAATATCAATGGGGGAGGGGCAGTTGGCTATTTATACATGGGGGTGTATGGGATGGGTATACAACAAGCCCCACCCAAAGTGTTAACCCATAGGCAAATGCAAGGGAATATCGTTTGATGCCCAATGCCAACGTCCGTGAACGTATAATAATGGTCGACGGTTATTTGCAGTATGCGGGTAGTTGGTTAACAATTTCCACGCGGCTATTAGTTTTACCAAACAAAACAGATTTGTCAGAAACCGTTTACCAACTTGTTTACAAGTCTTTTTCAAAGAATACTGAACCAATACTAGGCATGTTTGTACTTATTTCAATGCATTTCACATGGTGATCCCAAATATGGTTATGGAATTTAACTATTTTGACATTTTTAAAAGATTTTGTGACACTTTTGGAATGTCGTCTCCAGAAGCCTGCCGCGTGTAAAGTGTTAAAATAGACTCCTTTCTTCATTATACACTCCCGAGATGCCCCATGTTGTAATGATTGTTTGTATGCATTAGAGCCTACCATCAATTCCTGATATTATAGGAAACATTTTCAATTTCGATGCACTTTGCAAAATTCCTCTTCCACCGATGTTAATAATAGTGATGAGAACGAGGAAGACGCGGGAAACAGTAACGGTATTTATAGTCTTGTCAACTAAAAGCATCCATGGTTCGCTATTTGAGAGATTGCAACTAAATACATTTATCTTTTCCTCTACGCCGTACCGCCCCTGTGATGTATGTGAGCTTGAACTGAACTGGCAAGCTCGAGTTCAGAGGCAGGCACTCATGAAAATATCCGTTTTAATATGTACGTTAGATTGAAATTAGTTTGGCAAACACACGCACCACATACTCCATTTTTATTAGCAAAATTTCCCCCCTGACAGTCCCGACTGTCATTTAGCGTATGCTGGGGTGCTGTACTTATTTATTTAGGGCCCTTTTTAGTGCCTACCGGCACGTTTTGAACACTTTCCACGCGGCTATTAGTTTTACCATGTACAAAACAGATCTTTCCGAAACCTTTCCCAATTTTCAAAGTCTTATCTCATGAATTACTGAACCAATACTAGGCATGGTTGTACTTATTTTAATGCATTTCTTATGGTGATTCCAAATATGTTAATGAGATTCAATAATGTTGACATTTTAAAACCCTTTTTTTTGAAATATTGACGACTGCCGCGTGGAAAGTGTTAAACGTCCGCGTTATTTATCGCCGTTGTTGGGTCTCTCTTTAGCCCCGTTGACATATCAACGGCCATAACGGTTTTCATCAGGGTAAAAAAATGAGCTCCCCGCGGACTTAATTGTGTGCTTATCTAACGACAAGGGTATAGGGTGACAATGGCTAAGGTCACAAATCAATTATAAATGAAACTACAATCAAACGCCATAATATCATTTCAGTTTCGCATTTTTCTTTACCGAAAGGGCCTCTCGAATATTTCCCTTGCATATTAATATTAATACATGGCATTGCAAGTCAAAACAGCATATTTCCAGCACAGTTCATTTTAGTAATCCAATCAGATAGCTCTTAAATTTTCACTTCGTGAATTAAACACCCTGTTTCTACCCTCGCTGTCACATTTAACCACTGGGGCAGCGTTGATGTACTCGTATATGTTTTCTTAAATGTCAGATATTCGCGATAACTGAAGCGCGCTGAGCAAATGACTAAATCATAGTGGGTATATATTGCGTTAGTAGTGGGTTCTGCTGCAACCATGACGAGCAGGAAGCATTCATCCCGATCTCGTGGTAAGTACAGCAAGGTCGTTCACTGATTTTTATACTTTGTATATATATATATATGTTTAAAGAGAATAGTATGCCTATTCGAGACTCTGCTTCTTCAATAGATCATACCTATTGTTACAACAACGGGTCGTTGTATAGCATTCGATTTGTACATGTTGTATAACGTTATACCTGTACTGCACACGTTAGTTGCATTTAACTCACGTTCAGTTGGTTGGATTTCTTTTCGTATGTAAGCTCTACGATTCGTCTGAATGATAGGAATGGGTTTGTCCGATATTCCATAAGCAATATTCTCTCGCTTATGGAAGCAGTTTGTTTTCCTGGGCTTTTCCCCTGGTGGACACAATAACAGATGAGTTGCAGAAGAGCTGCAGCGAAAATGGCGAACACGAACAAATTGCTATGGACGAATATGGGTGCTGTCCTTAATAATTCAGTCGTTCTAGGGATGGTGTGAAATTATCTTTACTGATGCCAGATGCTGTTGTTACTCGTATAGTCTGAACTTTTCAGTAGACGGTATATAATTTGCGAATCATTATGCGACGTACGGTAAAACTGAAAATGAATTTTCAAAACTTGCCGACGTTTTATTGCATGTCTATCTATGAATGTGAACATCGTATGAACAGTGATTTGCAACCTGAAAGCTACCATTAGTTATTACGTGAATTTTCGAGCATTGAAACGTAACTATGTAAAAAGCCCCGATGGGTTATCATAGGTCATTAGATGTCGTTCGGTCGTCTTCAGTCATTGTTTCCCGAGGCTTTTTGTAACACGTGGGCTATTCAAGAATACTAGTAGTGCATTTTTTTCAAAAGTCTGTTTGGTCGAAGGTCAACTATCGTAAACGTGTACCATCGTGACTCTTAAGGGCTCAGCAGATTTAACAACGCTCCAACGCTGAGCGCAAGCGTTGATCACCGCTGACCAATCAGGCTGCGTAATTTTGTTGTGGTGAAGCTTCTACGCATGTGTGAGAGCGCAAAGAGTTCGAGCGTTGTGGCGTCTGCTGAGCCCCTTATTACACTGGATGCATGGATACAAATACACATTGCCGACTGAATCATAGAACATGAAACCTTTTGAAAACCGTATAAGTTAATATTGCTTTTCTTATTCTTATTATGTATAACGTCTCTTAACAATTTCCACGCGGCGGGCGTCTGCAGACGAAATTCAAACATTTCACAAAATGTTTCCAAACTGGCAAAATTATTGAATCTCATCACCAAATGTAGAGTCACCATTAGAAATGCATTTAAATGAGTACAAACATGCCTAGATTAGTTCAGTAATTCTTGAGATAAAACTGGGAAAATCGGGAAATATTTCTAAAATATCTTTTTGTATATGGTAAAACTAATAACCTCGTGGAAAGTGTTAAGATACTTAATTCAGTTTAATTCCATTCTCTAGCGATACGAGACCAATTAGAAGTATAATGTAACGCTACTAGTAATATAACACAAAAGTGGCCCAGGTGGTTTCGACTAATAGCAATTTAGACAATTTGTCAAATCCATGTGTCTAGCTCATCGATTTGAATTATATAAAGCTCATTGTTCCGTGAAATCAATATACGCTTTTATTATTTTACACCGTTGAAGGAAATGCACGTCTTTTGATTTGATAAACATTATGTAATATGCACAGCCGCTGCGTTACTACATTTAAAGCACCGCACGCTAAAACGTCGGTTGACTATGTATTGCCCAGGATATGAAAACCGACCTTTTAAAAAGTAAAAATAAACATACGTATTTTATAGTAATTTTGCCTTTGGATTTGTCGCCAAACGGTACGGACTCGCATTAACGGTCATTTGGTGTCCTGAAATTCAATTCCCTCGAATGATAACATGACGCATCAATACATAATGCAAACCTATTTGCCCGCGCTAGTTTCAAAGCTAAATATAGATAGTTATATTATTATTCAATAATTAAACCCTGTTTTTATTGAAGTTCTGTTATGATTATGTCTGATTTGGTTCATTTGGTTATTCATAAGTAAATGCTATTCTCTAAGCATATTCCAATGCATTTCATTCGAGGCTAGAAGTTGAAAGACATTCCAAATTGAAAGTTGAAAACAGAAAATTCACACTTGAAACTTGATAACCAAATTAAAAGTAGAAGATTGACATTGGAAAATGGTACAAACTAGTATAACAATGTTAATCCGAATTTGATTGACAATTTCTGACGGTAAGTATATTTCAAATGTGTTATAATTTGCCCAAATATTGACCTCGATTTAAAAGATACTTTGGAAGAATTTGATTGGAAACCAACGTTATTTAATCTGAACGTATAACTATAATTGTGCGTCTTGAATTAACATATATTTACATAACCTAAATATAAAAATCTTTTCCAGATACATCAAGATTAATATGAAAGATGTTAAACAGAATGTAATAGTTCGATGTAACGGGCCGTTTTAGTTATGATTATGGCAAATGATTTGCCTATAAAACCAGTGAATCGAATCAGACAACATTTTTGTCAAAATTATAAACAAATAATAATAGGGCTTTACGAACCTCAACTAATAGTTGTAAATAATCATATCATTAATTTCAAGTCATGGTCACGAAAAAATGATACCGTATTTATTGATACATCCTATTCCATGTTACTATAATGATATACAATGCTGGTCATTTATCATACATTTACGCACAGTCGATGTTGTCTGTATGTTTTGCATGTACGCACAGGACACGGGAAAAACTACATTTTACTTGAAGATATATAGTATAGCGTATTTATTGATACATCTTGATACATTTACTATAATGAAATACAATGCTGGTCATTTATCATACATTTACGTGCAGTCGATGTTGTCTGTATGTTTTGCATGTACGCCCAGGACACGGTAAAACTACATTATACTTGAAGATATATAGTATAGCGTATTTATTGATACACATCCTGATACATTTACTATAATGAAATAAATGCTGGTCGTTTATCATACATTTACGCACAGTCAATGTTGTCTGTGTGTTTTGCATGTACGCCCAGGACACGGAAAAACTACATTATACTTGAAGATATATAGTATAGCGTATTTATTGATACATCTTGATACATTTACTATAATGATATAAATGCTGGTCGTTTATCATACATTTACGCACAGTCGATGTTGTCTGTGTGTTTTGCATGTACGCCCAGGACACGGGAAAACTACATTATACTTGAAGATATATAGTATAGCGTATTTATTGATACATCTTGATACATTTACTATAATGATATAAAATGCTGGTCGTTTATCATACATTTACGCACATTCAATGTTGTCTGTGTGTTTTGCATGTACGCCCAGGAAACGGAAAAACTACATTATACTTGAAGATATATCGGACTATTCTAAGGTTCTTGTTTGAAATCGCTGACATTGTTTTGGTACCAAGGGATTGCCCTGAGGGGGCGGCACGCCCCCGAGGGGCAATCCCGAGGTACCAAAACAAAGTCAGCGATTTCAAACAAGAACCTTAGAATAGTCCGTACAAAGTCACCAATCTTATTCATAACTGTCATTTAATGCTGATTAGCATCCAAATTGTAAATAATAAGTTATTCTAAAGGTTTATATTTTGACTTTGGAGTTCGTATTTTTGTGTCATTTCCTCCTGAGGTAAATAAACACCACCCCATTGAATAATGGATCAATCTAGGGGGTTCCCCACTTATTGACCAATAGCAGAGAAGCTTTTATAAACATGATAAAGAACGATTACGAGATAGACCAATCACAGTTCTGCAGACTACAACTATTATATGCATGTTCGGGGGCCACAAATTACAATCACAGAAAATATTAAATAAACAAACAACAGAAGTTTCAAGTTCATTCCCGATCCTGTAAAGAATTCAGAAGCAGGAAACATCAATTTTGCCGATTGGATATAATATTATATGAAATAGGACTTCATACCCTGGACGAATATTTCGTCTCAGATCTACCGTACGAATAAGTTTATGAAGCTATTTTTTGTAAGCTTATTTCATCATTGAAAAAGTCAACGCAAATGATGTCTCATAATCATGGATCCATGGATCAAAGTCGGATCACTTCAACAACCTTCTTATGTTTATGGTCAATTGATGGGGAAATATAATCAAAATCGCAGCTAAATCGTGTTGTACGATTCCATTCTTTGTATTACCTGCTTGTAGAGACGACGTTTATTCGGCATGTTCGGTGAGTAAATCATGAAATGATTGATGGCCGCCTAGACCTACATTGATATTGATGACTCAATCATGTGAGTCTTTTTGACAAACAAAAGTATGTTGTCTTGCCCTAGTATTAGTTACAGTGTTTGTCAAGTTTTGACAACAATTAAATGGATTGTCATGTGTCGTAGACGGGATGGCTATTATTATAGGCCTAGCTAGGAGTAGGCTCGTACGTCGTAGGCCTATAATTAATGTAGCCTAACATTTTGTTAATCTTGTCTATTCGGTTTTACAACAAAAATGGGTGATGCCTGATTTCGATTTTGAATACGTTTCTTGAATTGAAACATTATAAAGTCACCTTTGTCTGATGAGACATATCCCTGCCCTGTTTTTATCAGGTTTTTTTTTGCGTGCCAGTCAAATTCTTATTCTAGTTTGTTAGCCCTGTATCTGTAATCAGATTTCTTGATTATTGATACGGCCGTGTTTGCCGGTGACAGACACACAACGTTATGAGCGGTGTTTAGCTTACAATAGCTTGACACATGACATAAATTCAGTAGGCCTACGTCGTCGTCACTTAGGTCCATGAAGAGTGAACATGGTGAAGCTTACAAAATTTCACCGAGTATGCTGAGGGACGTCCAGTTAGTCCAGTATCTGTAGGGCAGGCTAGCCGCTGCGATGGCGGTACAAACAAACGCCCGTTATTCAAAACCATGCAGACCAACTTTGCCGTTCATCATTGAGATTTTACAACGATATAAAAATGGTGTTTTGGTGTGTTTTCATGTAGTATTTATTGTTGAAAGTACCGCCGCCGCGAGTAGTCGTACGTGTCATGTGTATCCTTGTTCAGGGCCCACTCATGCAAACATCTGCCTCTTGTTACCATACGACGTCACTGAAAACGCCCCGCCCCAGGTCATTGTTGCGCGTACAAGTGAATTTTAGAGGTCTTGGGAATATATCAATAACCCGCGTTGTGCGTTCGCGTTTCAATATAACGATCAATTTGAGTGGAAGCGCGATGGTACGCACATATTCAAAAGTTATGAATACATCTTAATACATTTACTATAATGATATATAAAATGCTGGTCATTTATCATACATTTACGCGCAATCGATGTTGTCTGTGTGTTTTGCATGTACGCCCAGGACACGGAAAAACTACATTATACTTGCATATAGCGTATTTATTGATACATCCTGATACATTTACTATAATGATATAAATGCTGGTCGTTTATCATACATTTACGCGCAATCGATGTTGTCTGTGTGTTTTGCATGTACGCCCAGGACACGGAAAAACTACATTATACTTGCATATAGCGTATTTATTGATACATCCTGATACATTTACTATAATGATATAAATGCTGGTCGTTTATCATACATTTACGCACATTCAATGTTGTCTGTGTGTTTTGCATGTACGCCCAGGACACGGAAAAACTACATTATACTTGAAGATATATAGTAGCGTATTTATTGATCACCCTGATACATTTATTATAATGATATACAATGCTGGTCATTTATCATACATTTACGCACAGTCGATATTGTCTGTGTGTTTTGCATGTACGCCCAGGACACGGAAAAGCTACATTATACTTGCAGCTATATACAGTTCAAGTGTATGGTGAACATAGAATTGACGGGAAATGGTACGAACTCACTGGTCACAAAAACGTATGGGTGATCCTAAGTACTACTTGATTCCTTCTAGAATATAACATCAAATGTTATTCAAATGCAATCAAATAATCACTCATCGAATTAAAGTTATATCGCATATCATTTAATAAACAGTTAACCAACTTATTGGTCTTCATTGCGCCATACAAACATCCATCCATCCACCCATCAGGTTTAAACAGTTTATCTTGAGGTTTTGCTCGAGGGACCTCAAAGTCTACAATTGAAGAGGTATTTTGCAAAAGGGCCTACATCCACTTTGGCGCTTATTGAGAAAAAGTCCAAAAACTGTTTCTAAATATTCAAGATGAGCAATTGAAAAACTGAATGGATTATGAAAGAGGTACACTACATACTAATTGAAATTGAAATAAATTTTAAATGTGCTAGTTTTAATTTTTTTTAAAATCATGTTTACATTTTTTGAAAATTTGGATGTAGGCCCTTTTGCAACAAAACTCCATCTGTTTGTACATAAAGAAAAAATACCACACACAAAAAATCATTTATTTTAATCATTTAAAATAAATAAGTTTGATATTGAAATGTATAGGTCACAATCATATGTTTCAAGGAAATAAAGTCATTTTTTTCAAAAATACCTACATCTCATTGTAAACAGCCATTGAAGTTGTTGTTTTGTTGCAAAAGGGCCTGTATCCCGATTTAATTCTGGATACAGGCCCTTTTGCAACAAAACAACAATTTCAATGGCTGTTTTCAATGAGATGTAGGTCTTTTTGAAAAAAATGACTTTGTTTCCTTGAAACATATGATTTTTCCCTATACATTTCTATATCAAACTCATTTTTTGAAAAAATGCACCATAGCCCTTTTGCAAAATACCTCTTCAATTGTGTATTCTCTATCTTTATAAATGCATATGATTAACAAATTGTCATCATTAACATTTTTGACGAGAGATTTATGTTTTGAAAGATGCTTATTAGTTTGTTGGCAGTCGTTATACACTAGTAACCAAACGTATTAGGATACTTGGTTGTGGTGTAAAATCAGCCCATATATTAAACTTTGATTGTAATATTTCACTACGAGTTGAACAAATGTGTTGCTGAATCTCTTCTCATTAATAAATGTTTCATACAATATCTGCTTATTCAATTCCATGGAATTGAAGAATAAATGTGCCTTCTTCAAATCCATGAACAAATTTCCCATTGGAAATAGCTCATGAATAAGTAATCAACCTCATTATAGCCAATGGTGGGCAGTCTGACAATTTTGACTTTCTTTCACAAAATAACTTATTTAATTGTTTGTCAATGATTCACTGAAGTATAACTAATCCCAATATTGTCACGAGTCTTAATCTCTCACAGATATTGACTCTTTATTCATCTTAAAAATAAGATATTTGGGTTGGAAATTTAGTTTGATTTTGAGACATTTACTTTCATATTTTAAATGGAAACCATCGAAATTCTCTGTAGTCTCTCATGCACCCAAACATGACCTGGTCACACTACACAGTTCTATTCATTTCATCATTCATAACTTAGAATGTTTGTCAAGCTAATTTGACTCTAAATTAACTAAAATTATCAATGCAAACAACTTATATCACTAAGATAATAATCTTATTGATTATAGATTTAAGAATTCAGGAAACTGGAATTCAAGTCCTCGCCTGTAAATGTCTTTGGGACATTCGCTGGTGTTTGTTAATATTTGTTGTTATTGTCTAATTGTAAACACAGTGGGTTGGTAAACTGCTTTACATTATATACACTAAAATATTGTTATAAATGTTGTCATTTTAAATAATAATGTCCTAAGAATATCCCAAATTCATTTAAACAAAATGTTAAGAACTTTCAACGACCTAAGTTAAAACTTAGGTTGATTCGAGGTCAATTCGACGGGCCAGATATCGACCTGGGGTCGAACATGTATTGGTATTTACCGGCCCGGTCCAACTAGAGCTAAGTGTGGCACAAAACATTACTAATGTTATTTCTAAATACAATCACTTGTTTTATGTCTGCATGTTATATTACATTTACTAGATCACTTATTATATGCATGCAGTGTCTCTTCACACACCGCTTTGACAGCACTCACACACGCAGCATGACTCCCACACATAGTGTTATGTATGCCCTTCATTCATTACATTAAAGCAACAATTATAATAAACTGAGATACGTAGTAATATGGGTCTATCCCGTTTGTCAAACGGCACGGAACAAGCCTATGACTGAATTTTATGTTCAAGGGAGGTATCCCGCAAGCACAGCATTGTGCAAAAAAATAATTATTGAGCTCAAATGACGTAGTTATATAGAACAAAACATCGTACCCATGACAAAAACGAATACAAACTGCCATCTCTTAACATGAAAATTTTAAAAATCGCAACAATCGAATTATTGGTGCTCAAACTTGCCCAAGTGCATTGTAGAAACATGACGCTAATTTGAAAAACTGCATGTTGAGAGATGGCAATTTTTATTCGTTTTTGTCATAAGTATGACATTTTGATCTATATATAACTACGCGATTTGGGCTCGATAATTATTTTTTCTAACATATAATGCACAATGTTGTGTTTGCGGGACACCTCCTTTAAGGAAAACTAGTCCAACTTATCTCACGAATTTCATTAACCAAGGATAAGCCATTTGTATTGCACCCTGTATAGGGTTTATCATATAACAAACGTCCTTTGATTGAAACATTTGGACACAGGCTTATTATTATTAGCTTACAAAGCGAAACGTAAGGGATTCCTATGGAAAATAAATGAGTGAATTTATCAACTTTGGCACATGCAATTGCGTTTCAAATAGCCATAGCTTGTTCGTACGGAAAGGTTACTCTTTGATAAATCTATGTATATTTTATGGATAGGTAACGTTCAATTCTCCTGTTTTAAATCATCCTATTTCAATTAAACATCAATTGCCATTGCTTGATTGATACCAGAATACATTTTTGAATATTTTCTGGTATTTGCACGTGATTATCACGACATTTTTGTTGATTTCCGGACGGAATCCCTCAAGGCTGGCGTTCTACCAACTGATCTTATGATTTAGAGTTGGCAAAAACGGTGAATTTTCGTATCTTTAGGTTTTCAGTTCAATTTTAAAATTTGTATTGTATTGTATTAATTGAGTTTGATTTTGCAAAATATTAACAATATTGAAATGTCTATTTTTTATTTTGATTTAGGTGAGAAAACAAAGGAGACAGTGGCTACATTCCAAGATGAAATCACAGAGTTAAAATGGAAAGCGGACCAACAAATGGAAATATCGATGGGAGGCGTAGGATTCATGCCACCAAGAGTTCTGGTAAATTTGTTGTACTGTGCAAAATATACAGGGTGGTTTAATAAAACGTTGACAGTTTTTGAAGCCATTTTTTGTTAAAAATTCGGCAGATTTAATTTTTTCTTTCTTTTCAATATTCATCAACTATATGATCTTGACCATCTATGCTAAAAATATCGTTACAAATAACCTTACGGTTGCAAAATAACCGCTATTTGAACAAAGTATGTCCCATTTCACTCTGTCCACGGGAACTGATTTCGCGACGTTACAACCAGTGCGGTTCAATAAAACGTTGACAGTTTTTCAAAGCCATATTTTTCAAAATTGTGAGATTTGGTTTAATTTTTTTTACATATTCCTCAAAAATATCATCTTGGCCATCTATGCTGAAAATCTCAATGTTAATATTGCTATGGCGGCAAAATTATAGCTATTTGAAGAGAATCTCTCCAAAATCTCTTTGTCCAAGGGTAAGTCTACGGGAAATGACCAGCAAGATAACATTAAATGGCATCGTCACTTTTAAGGCATAGAGCATAGACAATTACACTTCCAATCAATGAAAATAAATAATTCGAATTAGGGTCACTCGTGGTATTATTATTAAGTATTGATTTCACACGTGAATAGATAGTTAAGACGTTAACAATTACACTGGTTTCACCTGGCGGGATCTTCAAATCTTAGATTACTTGCATGCAATTCATCATTCAGTATTCAATGTAACGTCGCGAAATCAGTACCCGTGGACACAGTGATATGGGACAGACTTTGTTCAAATAGCTGTTATTTTGCAACCGGAAGGTTATTTGTAACGATATTTTCAGCATAGATGGTTTTTTTTAAATGCCTTTAAAAAACTGTCAACGTTTTATTGAACCACCCTGTATATATATATATAACATAAAAAAGTTGTATCCGTTCAGCAATAGTGCTCGAAGCTATTACGGCAGAGCGTATAATAAAACATTATTATAGCAACTATACATATTTCTTTCGCTACCGTCGGTTTCACGTGGACGCTCTACAAAGTACCAAAGCCAAACGTTGTGTATTTAAATTGTAATCAAAAACCTTGATTTTGGTGTGAAATAAAGCTCATGAAAATCTAGTTTTAACGTAGTGACGTATACACTACACTATACGTCACTATGTAATACTCCTGGTAACCTTTGGCGTTCCCATCTCCAACTTTTGACCTATTTTCTGACGTGGTTCTTGACAAATCTTCCATGGTTGTGTGTGTTCTTTGTGTTTAATTTTTTTTTTATATAGATAGGCCTATATATTTTTCAAATGGCTGCCATGATCGAACCTTTTCATGTAAAAAGTTTACATTTTTAGAGTAGGTATTACTAATGACTGTCTTAATAATTGCGTTACTAAAAATTAATAAAATTACGTAATTGAAAGAGTGTGTATGTGTTAAGTGACAAGCGCTCGCAGACGTTAATTTTGATATAAAAACAGATATTTTCACGAATACCGAGGTCTAATTATTACCCAATTTAAGAAATTGATTCTCAGACTTGAAGAAGATACAAAATTACACTAAAATCAATAGAATTAAGCAAAAACAATATGGAATTACATATATTTTCAATGCGATCACCAGATTTCAGATGTCCCACAGACCCGCCCATATCAGTATTTTGGCCGCACCCCCTCAATTTTTGGTTATGTTTATTTGATCCAATCTATTTGTAACCCTTTTATACCAGATTTATAAACATTGAATGACAGCTTATTGATGTGGATTAATTCCATTTACCGTTAGAGGAACCACTATTGACCAATCACGGCGATTGGTTTCGCTGCGATATAATGGACTTATAAGCGACACATCCACAAATATCATGCGTCCATGCGTGAATTTAAATTACCCTAGCAAATAGCGCGCTATTCAACTTGCCATATTCATAAAGGGAAACAGCTCAACTCGGCCTCCGAGACAACAACTCGACCTCGGAGACAACTCGGCAATACGACAACTCGGCTTACAATGCAACGAGAACACTTTGTCACTTTTCTGGATATAAACTACCTATTGTACGACGGTGATTTAAAACACAGAACCATATGTGCTAATGATCAGATTAAGATTTCAAATTAGTGCCTTCCCCTCAATTGGAAGATATTCCCTATACTGAAATGGTAAACCCGCCAGCCAAAGTCGAGACCCTACTATCACAACACTTGATATATACCTTTGCATACCTGTGCATACTTCTGACGGCAGACGCAGAATCGTTCATTTAATTATAAGGCCATTAACGCTATCAAGACTTGATTCATTAATTAATTTCCCGTT
Source organism: Ophiura sarsii (assembly GCA_035610835.1). Classification (NCBI taxonomy): domain Eukaryota; kingdom Metazoa; phylum Echinodermata; class Ophiuroidea; order Amphilepidida; family Ophiuridae; genus Ophiura; species Ophiura sarsii. The sequence goes on from CM069453.1 coordinate 58,392,945, forward strand.
AAATTGATTTGCTTTTGATACCAATTACATCACATTCATTATTCATTGATCAGGCTATATCTGAGGCTATATATATATAACGTTTCGTCCTTGCGTAGCGGCAACGTACACAATCATGCCGTTCTCCATGCTGTATTAATTATGCAGTCGACACAACTCGTGAAAGGTGACTTTCATCTTGTCTCTACTTTTATGAGATTTTATAAAAACGATGACACAATGTAAAAATAATGCAATGAAAACTGCCAGCCCTTAAGGTGGTTGTGACCCCGCCGACATTTTCCCGTTGCCGATGGGAAACATTTTCCCCACTATTGTAACGGTAATCAACGGGCACTAATGGAGACAAGGTTCACATATTCACGAGACTAGATTACCTAATTCAATCCTGAAACTAGTAGTCATGTCTCTATCAGGTATTGCTGTGGGTAAAGAAAGGCCAAGTATTTTTGTAGTTAATGGCATCAAGGCAGAAGTATAAGAGAGTCTGGGCCTATTTGGTTATAAATTAGTTTTATATTACTACCTAGCTGTGAAATTTCATTATATAAGGCTTTTTTTGTGTTACCCTCAGCAGCGATCGATCCTAAAATCTAAAAAAACCGGGGTCTCATTTTTTGTTAAGATTTAAAAATGTTACCCAATTTGTCAAATTATTACTATTTTCTGCTTGAAATGAATAAGTTAGCCTGAATAGATTGTTTTTAAGTATTATCACACTCGAAACAATAGTCAAATTGACATTTACCAATTTTGTCTTGTAATGAACCACCCCGGTGAACCACGGTCTGTCATTATTTTTTTCAGCAGAAAAAGAAAAGAAAAAAAAAGAAAAAAAGGAAAAGGAAAATCGACCGACCGAGCCAACTTCGAGATTGTTGGCACCTGGGGGCAACACACACACAAAAAAAATGTTGGCCTTACGTGCAAACAAACGCTAAGACCCAGGACTAAGACCCGAACGCTAATATTAAGTTATTGTTAAGTGGTGTGTGTTATTCGCGCCTAAATGATCTACTCTATGGCACGCAGGGTTATAAGTTGTGCCATGTGAAAAATAAACTTTGCCGCGAAATGATACACTTTCCACGCGGCTATTTACAGTTTTAACATTATACAAAACAGATTTTTCAGAAACCTTTTCCAACTTTCAAAGGCTTATTTCAATAATTTCTGTTCCAATACTAAGCATGTTTGTACTTATTTTAATGCATTTCTCATGGTGGTTCCAAATATAGTGATGAAATTTAATAATTGTGACATTTTTGAAACATTTTGTGCAATTTTGGAACCGTCGTCTGCAGACGCCTGCCGCGTGAAAAACGTTAAGTGCTAAGGGAACAAGATATTTTGCATTCCGTCGGATCCACATTTAATTTGTGAAGACCGGTAAAGTTGCTTTAACATGTTTAAGAAGGACTCCGTCATCAGTGTATCAGGCTGTTTTTGCAGGATACGGATTTTTTTCCCCGCCCGCGGGGTCAAATCGTGTCTGCATCCAACACTAGTTTCCGTCTGTATGGTTTTCGTTGAATGGAGCAAATCAATTAATAACATGTCGATCCATAACAGTGCACCCGTGGTTTTATGTTAGGATTTCTGTTGTATTAGACCTCGAGCTTTGGTAATGTTCGGACTCCAGAGACGGGCTGTTATTTCCTTATTCATTCTTACTACAACAATTTCGCAATTAATCCATTCGATTCAAATCAATACATGCATGTCAATTTCATAAACATAAACGGTCATTTAAAGAAATGAAGATAAGTTCGCTTGTCCTTTTCTTCAATACCTCAATGAATATCCGACAAGGAGTGCTGTTATAAAAGACGCATTTGTAAATTCAGATTTCCAGTTGTGTGTAACATTATGTAAACATGACATCATCAGCTAGTTTTAAACAAAGATTAAAACAAAAGAGGGCGCACATCCTGAACAAAATAACCAGAGTGGGTATTTGACATTAATAATCACTATATGCTATCGCAATGCGGAACTCCATCGAATGCTAAATGACGCTTTACTTTTATATGCGCGGGGGCGTTTGCTTTAGTATAAAACCTCTTCGGGGTAGAACCAGATATGAACTCGATATTACCGACACTTAGTAATACATTTTCACCGTAAAATACCCGTACTATTTCACGTGCCGTGAAAGTGTTTTATGAGAAATATACAGATAATTTAATGAATGTATACACACAACCTATGGAAGGCTTGACCTTAATCTTTCACATAGGGAGTGAAGATGTTATATGGAGTGACTCACGACAGTAATTCCAATTCCAATTCGCACTCCCCATGGGGAGGATTTTAAGGTAATGTCTTCCGTTGAGGGAGTATGAATTTCAAATTGAATAGCCCCACCCAATTCTAGACATGTTTGCTCCTTCCAATTCCTCCCAATTCCTCCCAAATTGAAGATATTTTTAAACTGACTCTGGTTAGATTGTTGAGCCCTCTTCTAACAAATGGTATGTGTGTGGTGTAGTGGTGTGTGGGGTGTAGGGGTGTGGTGTTGGTGTGTGGAGGTGTATGGAAACCCTTCTACTTTATTGTGAACAGGAATTCTTCAAGTAACATTCATTCAATTACCTGTATATTTCTCAACAAATACTTTCACGGCACTTTCTAGTCTCGTGAATATGTGAACCTTGTCTCCATTAGTGCCCGTTGATTACCGTTACAATAGTGGGGAACATGTCTCCCCGTCGGCAACGGAAAAATGTCGGCGGGGTCACAAGCACCTCAAGGGCTGGGAGTTTTCATTGCATTATTTTTACATTGTGTCATCGTTTTTATAAAAACTCATAAAGGTAGAGACAAGATGAAAGTCGCCGTTCACGAGTTGTGTCGACTGCATAATACAGCACGGAGAACGGCATGATTGTGTACATTGCCGCTACGCAAGGACGAAACGTTATATATAGCCTCAGATATAGCCTGATCAATGAATGTGATGTAATTGGTATCAAAAGAAAATCAATTTAACGGGAAATTAATTAATGAATCAAGTCTTGATAGCGTTGATGACCTTATAATTAAATGAACGATTCTGCGTCTGCCGTCAGAGAATGCAATGTTAGATTGTTGAGCCCTCTTTTAACATGGTATATGTGTGGTGTAGGGTGTGTGGGGTGTATGGAAACACTTCTACTTTATTGTGAAAAGGAAAGGAATTCTTCATGTATACATTCATTCAACTACCTGTATATTTCTCAATAAATACTTTCACGGCACGTGAAATAGTACGGGGCTGTTTCACGGGATTTTCAATGTATTTGACGGTGTAAAATCATTACAAAGTGTCGGTTATCGAGTTCATATCTGGTATTATCCCGATCCAAATTGAATAGCCCATTGTGAGAACAAGACTTCTGAGTAAAGTGAAACATTGATATCGCTTTGGAAATGGCAGATTGATCACTGTCATCGCTCTCTGATCTGATACAGATCCGACTCCAGGTAGCATTACTAATTTTCTACACAGCCGTCCACCGAGTTCTCTTCACTTGTTTTGAACAATTTCAATTAGCGAATATTGATGCAAATGGATTCCACCTGCTTTACGCCGGTATCCTAATCTCACCGCAAACATTCTAAGGTAATTGTGTGGTAAAAACTCATTATTGATCCAACCAAAGCTGAGGTAGACCACATGTTTTGAAAGTGTTGAAAACTATTAGCCTTTGATCATAATTTGCCATATGTCAGCTCCTATTAATGTATTAGGTGTCAACTACCTTAAAATAGATCTCATCGCCCATGTTTCAGACAACTTAAGGGTAATATTGTATACATTGTAAAAATACACGTTCTTCTTTATAGTCCCCTGAATAATTTTATACCACATTCTACTATTCAATCTCTAGGTACCTATCCCTTAAGCATGTCGCAGGTTCAACAAGGACATATGGTGAAATTGTTCTTTAGGCCTCTGAATGGGTTTATAAAACATTCTACTATGTTATCTCTAGGTACCTTTCCATTAAATATGTCGGAAGTCTTCCCTGTGCAACAAGGACATATGGTTGAATTGTCAGCACATTTAGGCAACAAAAAAAGAGTTGACTTGCCCTTTCCGACCGACCCGAATTTTCGGAAATCTAGGGTCGCTCTTTTTTTCTTTTTTTTCTTTTTTCAAAAAAAAATTTGAAAGAAGCACATAACAATAAAGAAAGATGAAAAAAATCTTTAAAACGTGTTCAGTAAATTTTCAAAAATGTTCAAATCATATCAAGCTCGAATACCACGCAGTTTTTTAAGACTTTGTTGTTTTGTATTATTACCAAATACGAATATCGCTTTAATGCGTCATTTTATTCATAACGGTTTTCAACTTAAATGATAATTTGATCTGCTGTCTTCAGACCTAATATCTATTGGTCCGCCATTTTATGGTGGTAAAATATGGTTCTGAAATGTATTGGAGTTATTGATTATTATGACAAATGGTGGTATGTTTTAAAACATTTTGGCGTAAAATTTATTACGTCACAGGCGTGTTTGAATAATGTTTCATCTCGACAAAGTGCTACGTCATTTGTTGGGGCAAGTGGTCCGAAGGGGTATGGGGCAACTGGTCCGCCTGCAAAAACTTAATCAAAATTGTAAAATTCATTTTGAAAATTAGTTATTAGTGTCAATAAAACATGACTCGGTATTGAAATGTGAATAGAATATGAAATAATTCACATTCTTTCTAGTTCTTAGACATTTTGGGGCATTTCGGGTCTAATACCACTATTTCTGATATTGAAGGATTACAATATGACATGAATTTGCTTTAGAATGGTTTAAAACCTCGGTATTATTAATTACATCTTTATTATATTTTAAATGGTGTCTGTAAAGGTATTTGCTATGACGAAATATCATGATTTATGTATTTTATCCACGCTTTTTGTGTATATTAACCGTTGGGTCATCATTGTCATATTGACTAACTTCCCCTGTAACATGAAAAGCTGGCTAAATATCAAGATGGTTTATTATAAGTACTAAATGATGATTATATGAGTAAATAAAATCATTAAAGAAAGGGGTATATATAGACAAATGTATGGGGCGTCTGAATATCACAACCATGTAACCATTTAACTAGGTTCATACCGTTTTATCTAATAAACGTGCAGTAGAAAATTGCGCTTGCTTTGTACACCATTAGTATTACTGCTTTTTACACGTTTACCACGAAAACTGTATAAAACATGGGTTTCATGAGACCTGTATCCTTTTTACACGTTAAATAATATGGAAATGAGATTGTAAAGAAAATACTGCCTAGTTACCGTGTTGTCAATCAATGATTTCTGTGTATTCTAACCGTTGGAACATATAGGACCAGTTGCCCCAATGATGGGGTAACTGGTCCGTGCCAAGTAAAGTTTTTAATGAGTGGTAATTGGCCTTTGGTTTGGATATTTTTAAACATTGATTATACGTTATATGTAAACAGTTACATGGGTGATATTTTTATAGCAATTCCATAAATATTTACACGAGCTTTAAGCTTTTATATCATGAAATATGCTTAACCGGACCAGTTGCCCCATCCTCCCCTACAAGTTGGAGATAAACTATCCCTTGGACGCAAATTATCCCTTTTCTGAAGGGTAATTGTTCATAATCTTGCTGGGAAAGTTGCAAAATTTTAAGCTAATCCTGACAATTCCTACACCCATCAATATTAATTTGAGTAAAACTAGTAATCAATTAATTTGTTGTGCATGTCTTTTTGTTCTTTTCAGCTTGTTTCCTCCAAGGTGCCTAAAGGTGACGTACTTCCAACGCTTGCACACCCTAAAGGAGTTATTGTAATACATTATGTAAGTTCAAAGTTCGTCAAAACTGTAATATATTGTCTGCTTTCGGTTAGATCAGCCGCGGGACACGATATTTTTTTTCAGAACCCAGCGAGGGATTGTAACACATGGGGTATAGAGTTAGGTTTAGGGTTAGGATTAGGATTTGGGATTAGGGTTAGGATTAGGGTTAGGATTAGGGTTAGGATTGAATTAGGGGATCCCTCGCCAGGTTGCAAATAATCGCCAGCGGTACTGCTCGAAAGGGCGGGATAGGGATTCGGAACCCGGATATGACGAGGATAGGGCGGAAATAGGCGCTGTATGGCTGAAAGCTTTCAGAGAAATGTTGATATAACCTAATGGAATTCGTTTTGGATTTCATGGAATTTGGTCATAAATGTGGTTGGATCCATTAACAATACTTTTTGGATCAAATTTGGATTTCACCCTAACATTGATAATGACGGTGGCGAAATTCCATATTTATAGAGCAAAGATAACAGAAAAACAGCCAGATTTAGACACTTTCAAACACGAAATTAAGTATTATTACAATATTCTAAAATACCAAGCCACATGTAATTCAGACTTTAATACATTTCTGGAAATATGACATGAATGGCAAAGTCTCTGCACTGATTAACGGATACATTTCATTTACATATATTTGTCAATATGTTTTTGTTTTTGTTTTTTGTATTTAAAGACGAAATATGAACAATAGCCCAACAAAGTTAATGAACTGAGTGATTACAAATCAAACGGGTAACTCTCAACAGAGAGCTCTGATGGAGTGATGGGCCAATCAATTGGTTCACTGCAACTCAGAAAATAATCAAAAATACAAGTAGACACAATTGGGCTAGTAAAAAGCCCGGGGTAAAAAGCCATTGAAAGTGGCGTGGGACAGGAATAGGATAAACACCCAAAATGGAGAATAACATAAACAAATTATAGAGAAGAAAAATAATATCTGGAGGTCATTGATACATCGAGAGAGCTTAGCCAACAACATACTCTGAAGAGTTGGAGAGAAAGTGTCTGTTAACACGACATTTAAAGGTTGTAGTTCTTCCTCTTGGATGTTGCCAACAACATTGACTGGAAGACTGTTCCACAGTTGAACAGCTGTATGGATGAAACTTCTGTCTAAGCAGCAAGTTCTGGCAGGCGGCAGTGAAAGGGCATGCATTGCAACACTTGAACGCGTAGCACGACGATAAACATATGGTGTGGGGAGCAATGCTGCTAAATCATGTTACCCATGTAAAGAAATGTATGTACATGTAGCGTAAGGTCACTGAGTAAGTGACAGTACTATGTTTATAACAGCTGTCAAGACAGAATTAAAAACATATGGTAGGGGGTCGGTCAATTAAGGACTTCATGATTTGCTTACAATTAAATGAAGTCTGTATAAAGGTACCCCGTGAAACACATAATTTAAAGGCAGCGCATTATCACAAATAAGTGGGGGAAAAGCTCAGAACTGCTGAAGTTGAACAAACGACCGTATAATACGAAAATACGAAGACGTATTAATCATTACTAAAATCGCCAACCAGATTTTTGTTTTCAAATTTCACGCAAACACAGCGGACAATGTTTTGTGAAACATTTCCTTGATATAATTCAAATTCAAAGATGTTAGATTCCATCATCAGTTGTATTAATCATTTTGTGTAATTGGTTCATTGCAGGATTTCGATAACCACACAATCGATTCATTACTCAGTAAGTACAATTTCTGTTCAATCATTTTGTAATTGCAATATAATGTTGTCCCTCACTGTATATTTTTTCACAACACCATCCTAAATGAATAGTGGGCTAAGATTAAAAACCAGTGTATTAAGGTTTCCTGGGAGTTTGGTTGCAAGGTAACAATGACGAAATTAGTAACAAAATGTATTTCTTTTCATACCTAAGCCTCACACTACAGTTCTACAATCTAGGCCTAAATAACGAGATAGTTCTGTCTCCCGATGAGATAGTTATGACAAAATATAAACCCATCACAATTTTGCGAAGTAATTGTTTGATGTTATTATCTTATATGACGTACAGAAATGCCATGTAATTGAGGGTCAATTAACAAATTCCCATTTCAGCCAATATCATGTTGACCTCAGTGTACAGCGTAGCTATCTGCTTAAAATCAGTTAACTCATTAATATATTAGCTGTGATTAACGGGCCGCCATTACTGGAACTCTTTGGTTGGTTGCCGATGGGCATCGATAACTTAAAAATAGCGACGACGTAATAAAGCCAAAATTTGTGGAGTACCAATTTCTAGGCTGTGTATTAATTACAATGCTCTTCAACTGGCACAAAATATTCGGTTTGATTTACTAAAATATGCTGGATTACCTAGAAAGTAAAATGCATTACTTTGTTTTTATTTTGAATAGAATCAATAGAAAGACATTTGGATGCGTATAAGGAAGGTTCGCGAGCCAGAACACTATGTCTTTATTGTCAGGTGAGTGCTATTGCTGCCGAGATTTTACCCCAATTAATCCCCCTTGTTAGTAAAAGTGACCCCAAATAATCATTTCTCACTCATTATGGGGAATGGTACAAGGCTGGTCAAAATGGAGTGCATTGTGCATATTATTTATGATGGAGCGGTTTTTGTATTCGGTATTGTTAGACTCTTTAATTTGGCTAGTTTGGGACCACTAAATCTTGGTCAAGGCTAACACTGTAAGTTATAATTATAATATGCAAACTTAAATTTAAGCACAGTCTATCTGACTAGTTTATCCTGGGACTAATATACCTTTAAGGGGGGACTTAAGGAAGTTTTTGATTTGATTTTTTGAATTTTGTGAGTGCTGTAATTATTGAACTATTAATCAAATGTATATAAAAGTATACATTTTTGGAAAGGAAATGGATCAGAGAATCCAAATGTGGCGTCAATTTTGACCAAAAAAGTAGATTTTTTGAGAAAATCACAAAATTCACTTTTTTGACCCAATTTTGTTTGAACAAAGCTAACAAAAAATAATTTTGAGTAAAAAATGGCCAAATCACTTTATACTGATGTTAAGACACTAATGAAGGGACGATTTTTTTTCTCTTAAAACCTAATCTAATATTTTTGAAAATTTTGACCAAAAAGTGCCAAAAAACGTGATTTTTTTTTTTTTTTACACTTTTTTGTCCAAATTTCAAAAAATATTGGATGAGATTTAAAATTTAAAAAATCGTCCCTCCAGTAGTGTCTTAACATCATCATCAAGTGATTTGGGCATTTTAAACTCAAAATTATGTTTGTTAGCTTTGTTCAAAAAAATTGGGTCAAAAAAGTGTGATTTTCTCAAAAAATCAACATTTTTGGTCAAAATGAATGCCAAATTTGGATTCTCTGATCCATTTCCTTTCCAAAAATGTATACATTTATAAACATTTGAGTCATGGTTCAATAATTACAGCACTAACAAAATTCAACAAAAAACTTCCTTAAGTCCCCCCTTAAATGTTTCTCTCAGGTTTATCTATCTTATATTCGTTTGCCATTATCTTTCATTTTAAAATATTTAGCGATTTGACATCACGTGACCAGTGTCGTAATGCACGATATGTTGTCATATTATCAAATAATTTATATTATTATTAATCAATCTAGAGTAACCAAGGACACAAATATTATACGGATATTATTATTTTTTTAATTGTTGTGTCATATTTTTTGAAATTTCAATGGAGCAAGCAGATTATTCATTCGTGAAGTTTGTTTACAAACTCCAATTTCCCTGAATATCTAGGCTATATCGCTATCAATTCCATTGTATTGTGAGAAGTTTTCCTAACTGTAAGCTTATTTGTCTGCTTCGCCATAGGGTGGACCGGGTCATCTGTATCTCGTGAAGAGGAAAGTGGTTACGGTAGCCAAGCTAAAGAAGGAAACAGAAGCAGACCAAGTCAGGTTGGTGAATTATTCCAAAAGGGGTGTATCAAATCCGGGCAGGAGGAGTTAGGACTAGGGAGTATTTAGATAAGAGTTGTGCAACTGCTACGGCATCTTGTTTTGACGCATATTTGCTAAACAAGCGGCTCTCTATCTAATCCCCTTTTGAGAATCAATTGATCTATATGTTCCAGGAGTTATCCCGGTGTAATTTGGCGAAATATTTTCTCAAAATTGTAAATCTACCCCTACCGAATCGCTTGACTACCTCTGAGGGAACACATTTATTGATGAATTTAACAGATGCTGAAAAAAAATCATATTTTTTTGCAAAACAAAGTACTCATGGTATACGAGTTATTATAGCCATGGTAATACGGATTAATTGATTAACATCCCCTTCAAGTGGAAATTTACCCCCGCTGGGCACGGCTACAGTTAACATACTTGCAGAACAATGATTAATTAATTGATTAATTTCTAACTATATTAGACAGAGAGGGTGTTGACTCCAGGTCGATCCATCATTTAGATCCTAGCCTTGATGCATGGAAAGCACACAGACACACACCTTTTGTGCATAGACTAATCTGGAAAGGGGCCCTTCTAAGAATATTATTGTGACCCACGAACTTAATGTTATGTCATTTATATACCTTTCATAACGGTGATCACTACAAACTGGGGGACCGTTTTGGATCAGTTATGTATTTAACTAATTAAGACACATAATGTGTTTTAATTAATTACTACATAACACTTATTATGTGTTGTGTAAGACATATCTCCCCTGTGCAATTAAGACATAAATAATTAATTAAGACATAATTTTTAGTTTAGTTTGATTAATGTTAATGTATTCAGCAGTTTGTCAAAGTATCTAGAATTGATTGATGGGGAGGGAACAAAAGCATTAGTTGGGAATGGGCCGTTGAACTCCCGACAAAATGAACATAATTCGAAGATCATCTATACACATAGGTCCGTATGCACAAAAGAGTAAGCCTGGTTTAAGTGAAATGTATTAAGGTGTTTTCCTCTGCATTTTCATGAGATATTTTGTGCTATTTTTGAACTTTGCATCCGAATCTTTTCAATTTGTTAGCTAATTTGAGAAAGAAATGTAATGAAAGTGTGCATTTCACAAATTCAGAAATCACTTAGACCAGGTCTAACTTTAGACCCGGTCTAACTCTTTTGTGCACCATAATGTCCACACAGAAATTGAGCCGAGTGTTTCAAACACATTTTTGCCAGAATTGTAGATCTCGATTTGAAATATCTTCACGCCAGACTTAGTATTTATAATTGGTGTTAATACTTTTTTTGCGTCTGCAGACGACATTCCAAAATTTCACAAAATGTTTCAAAAATGTCGAATGTTTGTATTTCATTACCATATGTGAAATCACCATAAGAAGTGCGTTGAAATAAGTTGAACATGCCTGGCATTGATTCAGTAATCCATGAGGTAGTTGAGATAGGCCTCATGAAAGTTGGAAAAGGTTTCTCAAAAATCTGTTTTGTATAATGGTGAAACCAATGGCCGCGTGGAAAGTGTTAACAAGTTAGCAAGTGTGGTTTAACAGAAGCTATGTTTTTCACAGGTTTTGGAAGGAACTTGGAGCCCTCATGAGCAAGATCACCCCGGAGGACACAAAGTTTGAAATTATGGGCTGTAACCTGATGGGCAATGAAAAGGGACAAGAGGTAAGTTGAAGAGAAACCACTACCGTAGGGTGTGTCAATGGATGTGTTTCTATTTCCTTTGAGCAATATATTAAAGGTCAGCCAAGATGGTGATTCAAATTTGTTTTATTCGATGGAGGATATTGTAAATAAAAACAAAATACAAAAAGAATTACCCTTTGATATTGCACCTGAATCCAAATGTAGAGTTTCTAAGCATGCATAATTTGTATCGTTATATATTGATTATGGCAGGTTACTACCCTGTATACATCATAGGTGTTACCCAGGCTCGCACACAGATCCTCGATAGGTCGGTAGCGTTAGCATCCACTCATGACTTTTGTTTGTGCAGACCTATCGACCGAGACCCGGACTGATACCGAGTTGGTAGTAACACCTGTTGCGTCGTAACGCGTCAATTACGATTGATTTTATGTATATCTTTTTCCCTGGACAATATTTCAAGAAACTCTTGTTTGCATTATATTCTTCTAACCATACCCAATCGAATAAAATATGTCCCTTGAATCACCATTTTGGTTCACCTTTAAAGTCAACATTCCGTCGGTTGGAGAGAAGTGATTTTGCATTTTGATCAATTTTTTTTTTTATAAGATGGTTTCTTGTTAGAAATTTAAGGTTTAGTTAAGCTCACCTGTTCTTTTGAGGTGTATAATTATTTGAAAAGACACGGACATGTTGAAGAGACCGCTGACTGCGGAATCAATGTGGCACTCACTCTATTGAATACAGACGACCGTTAAACATTCTGAAGTTTATTTGGTATGAAATTACCGCCTATTGCGGACTGGTTACGCTATTACTTCAACTTACCAAGTACAAATTGGCATCCATCTAAATCAAACACAGACGACAGTTTAACATTCAGAATTCAGAAGTTTAATCGATAAACAAATTCCCGCCACTTCTGTACTACTAACGCTATATTACAAAAGATTGTGAAAAAGTTAGAACACTACCCTTTGAAGCCTTTTCATGGGAATTAATATATCCGTCTTTCTCATCTACTTCTCTTTCCCACCAGCTGGTTGATGTTTTAGCAGAGTTGATGAAGCCGTCCATCGTCAGGATAGAAGCGCCATTGGAACAGTCAGACGCCGGTAGGTGTCACATGTAGCATTAGGTGAAACCTGCCTTAAAGAACTAGAGATGACATTTGTTGTGCTTGATAACATGATGTATCATTATATGGGTACATCGTGTCTGAAAGAAATACGTACTCAGTGCGTGCAGATGTTACAACGTGTCTGATACATGTCACTTCTTACCATTCTAGATAATTGTTGAAATAGGAATAACTTAAGCACACTTTTGAAGTCATGTCTAATCCTAATGTTATAATAAGTTGTATGTGGTCCAAATTAATTCCGATCAAAGGTTAAGTTTGGATTCAATTGCCCCAAAGGTACTATTTATACCTATTAAATTGTAAATTGTGTAGACTTCGGATTTTTGAAGGAGTGGTAGATATTTAAGTTAAGTTTGAAGTACTTCACTAATGTCATTACTGTGCTACTTACGCTTAGATCAAATAACTTAAATGAAATCATTAATGTATTATTTGAAGTAAGTCTTTTGCACAGTCTTAAAGTATATAAATCTGTGCCATAAGAACTGTAGCGCTCATACATGTAACATTATTATTAAACAGACCACAACCGTAGGTTAAAGATCTTATAAGTGCCATGTTGAGACAAAATCGGCTTTAGAAAGAAGAAATAATCACCTGTATGGACGTCGCCATATTGATCTAAGCTATGACGAAACAGTGACAAGATTTCCACATCTCTGTTTCATGTATTGATATTTTCGATTTATGCATTGAATTTCTGCGTGACTACGAGCGACCTGTTGCTGCTGATGAGGCGGTTTTAGTAACGATATGACGTCACAACATTCAGTACTTTCGACACAGACAATCGGGCGCGAATTTCAAATAATCACTGGTTGGGGATGAGCAGTTTAAATCTGTGTTCAATTAAACTGAACAATATACATCAGATAATTATTTTCTTACCATATAATGCTTGGTTTCATGAATAGTACTGTTCTCCTTTGAGCTTGATTGTAAAGCATGTTATAAATGGGGTATTGAAAAAAGGAAATTTTGACCCTTTCCTTCAGAATTGACCTTTACATTTTGTGTGATCTTCTTAGTGCCAAAATTATTATGGTCAAAATATCAAGTCGATTAGTCAGATTTGATGAATCTCCTCCACTGCAAATGTCACTTACAAATTACCTAACGGCAATTTCATGCGAAAGCATTTAGGGGGCTATCATTTTCTTCGGGAGGGGGGGGGGGGCGTCACAAATATGTTAATGGCCGTTGTTAATAAATTTATAACCCCCTATCCGATGCAAAATAATTTTATGACCCCCCCCCCCCCCCCGGCCTATCGAAGTTAGATTTTTTGATGACTAAAATAGCAAATAATGAAAAAATAAACAGGAAAGGTGTTGTAAATATGTACATTTATAAGGGATATGCTTAGATTAATGCGCGCAAAGCGCGAAAAAAATTGCCGTTTTGAAATTTTAGAATCTGAATTGCTACACAAAATTATAACCCCCCTATTTAAGATTTTACGAAATTATGACCGCCCCACCATATTTGTGACCCACCCCCTCTCGAAGAAAATGACAGCCCCCTTACACAAATACTAATCACAATGTATCGTCTATTTTTATGTCAACAGGAAGAAAAGTCATCGAATCTTATTTCGACTATGCCAAGTACACGCTATGGAAGAATCGTCGGAATTCCAAGGTTGACGGTATGGACTAAAATTCAACGAGCACTTTCCACTTTGTATAAGCGATCTGCTGGCCAGGATTCGATACGACAATGTTTTGAAAACAAAATATACAAAAAAAAAGGTTCTAATAATGATTATTTTCCACTCAATATTCACATCTAACAACGACTATACGGCCTAATATTTAGGCAGAGCATCGGCATGTTGTTGACGCTCCATAATACCATTGTAAGTAGTATAAGGTGTACATGTAACAACAACTTGGAGCAGGGAATGAGCCAAATGGCGTGCCCATTCAGTAAGTAACACTTACCATTCACGACCATGTAACATTTCATGTGATATTTGACCATGTTTTTCTAGATTTGGCAGGAAATATCTATGTGTAATCGCCCCATAATCATGGTTAATCAAAAATGTATTTGAAGGGCCGATAAAAAAAACTTCCAATTTGTCGTGTCATTGGCCCCTCAACATGTGTAATCAAAAAATCTCACATGTCTCCTTTTCAATTGTAAGGTTATCTCTTCAATGTTCAAAGGTCATAAATACATAAGAGGGCTTTTCTGCCTGCAACGACAATATGTTGAAGCATATCTTCAAATATGTATCCATGGATGTAACTAACAATTGCAATAACATGTAAGTAAATAGGAAAAGTAAACCTACGTTTGAATAACGGTATTCACACCACGTACCAGTTAAAAAGTACAAGTTACAGCTCGAAGGAGACAACTGGAAGGAGTCGTAAATTGCTGGTACGATTCAGGCTGTAGTAATATCAAATACGATGCCGAGAAGCTACTGTTGTACAACAGATTTCACATGTTCAAAGACCTCAAATCAGCCATGTGTGTGAACATACAATGTAGTTGCTAGCAATATATGGCGTGAGGCTATGGATCAATTGAGCAACGGGTACCATTATGTTCCACTGCCTTAACACTTTCCACGCGGCAGGCGTCTGCAGACGACATTCCAAATTGTCACCAAATGTTTCAAAAATGTCAAAATTATTGAATTTCATTACCATATTTAGAATAACCATGATATATGCATTGAAATAAGTACAAATATGCCTACTATTGGTTCAGTAATCCTTGAGATAGACCTTGAAAGTAGTGAAAGGTTTCTGAAAAATCTATTTTGTATATGGTAAAACCAATAGCTGCGTGGAAAGTGTTAACACTTATGCATTACAAACCAAATACCCTGATGGCATAAAGTGTCTGTTTTAAGGCTGTTAGTATGCTTTCATTGTTGACTAAGCAAGGCCGAGTGTGGAATTTATATAAAAACAGTGCTTTTAGGGCAGGACTACATGTACTGGCATGCTTAATCTTGGAATTGGAGAATTTATGACCGGTCAATAGCTAAATCGCTGGTATAAAACCGATTAGGCAGTGGAGCATAATGCGGTAAGGTATTGAGGAGATTTGTGAAGGGTTTGAGATGAAACAATCTGCAACAGAACATTCAGATTTGTAGATTTGATTCAATGAACCGATGCGTATCTATACAATAATGTCAAACATGCAAAACAATAGAAAAGCATATGCATTTTACATACTTTTTTGAGAAAACAAAATTGCAATCAATCTAAGGACTACCTCTAGCTGAAAACGTTTGGAATAGTCGGTATCATCCCCGTGACATGACATCAATGGTTAAACCCCCTGAGAACTACCTGCCGATTGGTTAGAAAGACGGATACATCATTTATTGCACCAATTAGAGACAATGTTAGAATATTTGTATCCCTGATAAAGATTGGAGTGAACTATTTCAGAAGCAGCATTTCAATTGGTTATTCAAATGAGTATATCTTGTAATTAACCAATCATGAAAATTGTTAAATAGGCAGGTAGTGCCCAGGGTGTTAATGACATAAGTTCCCATGTGCATTTGCTGTAAGTGGTGTATATTAGCTAGTTTAACAATTTCCACGCGGCAGGCGTCTGCAGACGACATTCCAAAAAGTTTTAAAAATGTCATACTTATTTAATTACCATATTTGGAATCAACGTGAGAAATGCGTTACATAAGTACAAGCATGACTAGTAATGGTTCCGTAATCCTTGAGATAGACCTTGCAATTTGGGAAAGGTTTCTGAAAAATCTTTTTTGTATATAACCGCGTGGAAAGTGTTAATACTGAACAGTTGATAGGAAAAGTAATAATCATTTTATGATATAGTTTAATCACCTCCAAATTGGCGATTCTCCCTACAGTTAACGAATTAATACCGAAGAAATGAAATAATACGTACAAAAAGAGCCTGGGCGGGCATGAACGCAACATACTCACTGTGCAGCATATGCGTGACGCATGCGTATGCCAAAATTCGCGTGTGCGCATGTTTACTTTTGCGTGTGGGGAAAATAAAAAGCCAATTTTGAACTGAATAAACTATGGGAAATATTGATTTTGTTACGGGGTATGACGCAAGACATTCTCTAGGTGTTGCTTCTATAAAGCGCTCTTTAAAATGTTAAAATGCTTGTGGCAAAATATTTCATTTACTATTTGGTTTAGAAAATACGATTGCGTTGAAGGCAGTCCCCGTTTTTAAAAAATATGCAGATTTTGGAGCTTGATTTTGACTCGCCGAGTTTATTGACAAGATATGACGTCACACGGGAGTCAATCGCAATTATATAGATGACAATAATATGATAATATTGCAACTTATAGGGCACCTTTAACCAAAGCTCAATAAGACTTATACCGCGTCATCAACACATGTACATGGTGAGACGCACGAATCATATCAGCATTAAGAATAAAGCATCAAAAAAATTAACACAACACATCCATGACTAACGCTGATTTATTTTGGAAAACACGTCATAAGACTTGTGTTTCAAAATGTTTTTTGTTTTTTAATCGTTTTTACCATGGTAAATAACTTTTGCCGTTTTAATATATTTTTATTTAGCGTGCTAAAAATGTTATGCGTAATTATCCCTCTCCTAGGTTCAATGACGTAAACTTGAGATTATGTATAGATCATCGCTTATCACTTTATAATTACACCATCTAATCGTTCCGTTATAGGTGACGAGCTGCTCCGTGATAGGGAGATGAGCTGTAAATAACCCCATGTTTACGCAACAAACGGCAGGAAAGATCCAATTATGAATGAATCTCACTTTCGGGAGCTCAAAGATGAAAGGAAAATAGTTATTGCCGACGCTTTGGAACCCGATTGTTTATGTTGACGGAATAAATCGAATTCAAAATTAGAAACCAGCGCAGTGCAGGGGGTAACTTTGGAGCTGCTGAAAGACAAATTCATTATGAATAACATCTATGCAAAACTAACTAAAATACCGTACATGGGTGGAATTTATTGTGTTTGGAGATTCATGCTACTAAAACCTAAAACCTCGACCGGTAGGGGTGTGTCATTATGTGTCTGTAGGCTTCGGAACTAGTACCTTACACCCCTCTATGGAAGACAATAATTTAATCTTCCACACAGGGGGTGTAGATTTAAAATTGACTCACTCACGTAGGTATCCCCATTTATAAGTCACACTCCCCGCGTGGTAATGTCTTCCATTGGGGGTGTATGGATTTTAAATGGAAGGGCCTATAAGAACCGAACCTTCGAAAGAGTAGGGTCTGTATTGTGAGGAACCTGAAACAGAGGCGCATGCATGCCTATACACGGTATCGCATTTCCATGTTCGTCTATTTGAAATTGCTGCTCAAACAGTTGTTGAGACTTATTTGAATGTATTCACTAATTATAGCATTATGGCTGATGAATTGTATTTTATTTCGATCCGGACTGCATTCGGGTATTTGCGAGCCTGTTTTTATTCATCTTACGACCATTATGTATATATTTCGTAAATATTAGCTCGTCACTATAATGATATGTTAGTTTATGTTTCATTGGAAGTAGAGCCTTATTACGGTTACCTATAGACCAAACTACAAATGGCTAAACAAAGAAATGAATTGTTTTATTGTTTTGAAGATTCCTTGTACAATACCACTCCTCGTAATTATCATTGCATGTGCGTCTCTCAATGAAAGGTTTAGGTTTCTACGCCACTGTTTTATATATCTCGTAAAACCTACGAACAATTTTGTCTAGATGTTTAGAGAATTAATCGAACGCCTAATTAAAGACGGATACAAGTAGCAATGTAATAAGTATCATGTGTTACAGTTAACAGTACCATGAAAGCCATTTGACAAGAATGACATTCGATGTTATGATATAATGTACAGGAAATATTGTAGGAAACATGTGGTTATTCAGAATTTTAATCACCGATTTCGAAAAAGAAACCTCTCCTCAAATACATACTGCTATAATATATATATATATATATATATATAGGCATACATCCATAAAAATGATACGATTCATATACTAAATGATGATAATCAAAAACGGGTGTCGTGACACGTCACATGGTCAAAGGTCATGGCAGTATTTCTAGAAGTTTTTAAGTTTAATTACAGTTAACCACACACTAAATAAGTTGCATGTATACTGGGCTTTTTCCTGTTTGATATCAATTCACCCACAATATGGAATATATGACCTTAATCTCCTACACAGAGAGTGTATATTTCATTATGTTCCCACTCCCTTAACACTTTTGAACCTGTGATTTGACATATCGCCGGTAATTAATCATCTAAGATTTTGTCAACCGCTGACTATGTGGCCAACTTTCAGGAATGCCTTTTGCAGTCTTGAAAGGGGATCACATAGTGGGCAATGGACATGTTCTATAGATGATTCATTACCGGCGAAATGTCAAATCACCGGTCCAAAAGTGTTAAGGAGTGGGAACATAATGTTCAAATGGAGTCATCTGTGTAGGTAACCCCATTTGAAATTCACACTCCTTGTGTGGAAGATTAAGATAATGTCTTCCATTGAGGGTGCGCCCATTTAAATCTACAAGCATATCTTCTCGGATCATGAAATCATGTGTTTCGTAATGTCAAATAATTTCTTAAATTCCAATGAAATAATAAACATTTTTGTAATGGTTCTAATATGTGTGTCTTATACGAAAATACAATGATATCAGTACATATTTTCTTTCAAATCCATCAAAAGATTCACATTTAGCTGCTAAATTACAAATGTGTGACTTTTTTGTTAAGTTACAATTTTGTTTGTCCATAAGTATTTAATATCCTGTTAAACATCAAAACCCAATTACTTTTTGCTCAAATATATTATATTTCAGCCAAATACATCATTTGATCCGCTGATTTCAAAATATATACAGAGTCAGAGTCAGAGTCAGAAAAATACATTAGTCTTTTACAAATTTCATCTTTTTATTTATTTTATTTCATGAATCTTACAAAATGTCCTGTTATATGATTTGAGAGGCATATACTATTATCAACCAAAAAATGAAGTGAACATTGATTAATATAAATAATTGTGGTACGGACGGACGCTGACGCACATAACGTGACCCGAAAACTCTCTAATATCATAAAAGGACGGACGCATTCAGTGCCATTTTTGTGCTTGCCGATAATGGACTTGGTTAGGTTGATAATGTAAAGAACTTAAGAATAATTTAAATCACAAAACAGTAATGTCTTAATTTGAATCTGGTTTCGATAATGGTGGTTGTCCTTGACGACGCCTTTTCGCGATTTTCACATCTTGTACAGTGTTGTCAGGGTTGTGGTACAGGCAGAGTGTATAAATCATATGCAAGTTTATAATTAAATGTAGGATCGAGGGAGTTTGAATTTCGCCTTTAAAAACACCTGGAATAAAGATAGGTATATAACATCTTCTATACGTTTGTGGTTTGGTACAATTCCCTTGACCCTTAATGCTGCAACAGTATTAGAATACTGTGAAAAGGTCAAAGTTCACACGAGGTCATTCTACATATTTTCGATGTGATTACTGCACATAATAACTATCTTTTGTAATTTCTCTATTGATTACACTTTTATGTTTGAATTTTTTAACATTCGAAGTTTTGCCGTCGTATGCAGCTGATACTCTGCGGGTGAATCAATGGAATGCTATTGTTATGTTAATTAGCATGGCTATATATATGTATACACGCACCTGTACACCCCACAGGAATGTTATTGTTAAGTTAATTGCGTAGCCAAATAAACACATGTACCTGTAAGCCCTACAGGAATTCTATTGTTCTGTTCATAATACACCTGTGTATATACATTCCATAAGCCTTTTATAGTGTATTGTAGTACGTGTAATCGTTGAGCGTTGACGTTCACGTATCATTTGTGTACTAGCAATAACTGGATTGGGTAGTCATTTCCACGTACTCTGTATCAATAATAAATAAATCAAGATTCTATTTCATAATATTCTTGTACTTAACAATACTATGATGAAACAATGCATTTTTGTCTTGTACATAATACTGATATTACTATGAAATAATGATGAAAACTTATTTTCATCCTGTTTAATAACAAAACCGTAGCGGCGGTGAACTATCTTTTCTCGCGTTTTAGGTTATTTAGCTCACATAAAATACAAGTAAGTTGTTAAATTATAATTCGTTGGCGGTGTTAACGTTGCGCGTGTGCATAATGTCGAGCTCTGCGCAATTCATGTTGAGCTCTATACATTTTTGTTGAGCTCTGATCTATTTATGTTGAGCTCTGTGCATATCATGTTGGACTCTGTGCATATCATGTTGGGCTTTGGTCAGTTTATGTTGAACTGTGTGCATATCATGTTGCTCTGCGTAACTTGTTTAGGTCTCTGCAGTTCATGTTGAGCTCTTCGCAGTTCATGTTGAGCTCTGTGCATATCATGCTGTACTCTGTGCATATCATGTTGAGCTCTGTGCATATCATGTTTGGCTCTGCATAGTTCTTGTTGAGCTCTGCACATTTCATTTGGCTCTATATGCATTGCGCATCAAGCTCTTGCTCATTTCATGTTTAACTCTGCGTATTTCATGCTCAGCAGTGCACATTTTTTGTTGAAATTCGCGCAGTTCACGTTCGTGTACAGATTCGCATTTCATATGATATAGTTGGCATGTTCATTGTAAATAGTCGTATCTATGAACTGTAATTTATTGTGATAATTATGGATTCCATTTTTTGGTTGAGTTAATGATGTTTTGCTAAGTATCTGTACGAGCTGTAATAGTGTACGTAAGGACTTGAAGGTCCCAGGTTTGTATTTCTTCTAGGAGCTAAATTAATACTATTATCATGACATACTTTATTCTAATGTGATATGAATCCATGCCTTGGACCGGACGCACACTTGATCTGTACGGAAGTAGAATATATGGTAAGAATAACCTGTATCTGGTTTTTACAGACATTCAGCTTTCTTAGCACTCATATTCACAACATTATGCTGATTACATACTAAAGTCGATTCGTGTGATCCGGGTCGCTCCTATGACGAGTTTTACGTCATAATCCAAAAAATACCTTCCTCTGATAGCGACCATTTAATACAGCGACCTGCAACAATCAAGCGATCGGTCGTGGCAAGTTGACTTCAATTAAACCTGAACGATATGTTTCTAATGACGTAATGAACACCATACACACAGAAAACACTATGTAAAAAAATTACACAAATTATGTAAAAAATACATAATCTGTGTAAAAATAGAACTCCATAATACTATGTAAACAGTTGTGTTAAGCTTTTGTATAGGAATTTACACAAGCTTGGGTATATATTACATGTTTTATGTAAACTCTTACATAATAATTATGGAGTTCTATATTTACATAATATTTTACATAGTGTTTTCTGTGTGTAGTTTTTCAACCAATAGGGAAATGTTATTTTGGGTGGAAATTATCATAATCATTATACACAGACTTTGTCCAGCATACGGGCTGTGTGTAAACATCTTGTCGTATGCGCGACCAAAAAAGCATGAAAAAGCAGACGTGCGACTACCCGCGATTCGAAGTAGCTCGATGCGACCTATGGCGATTGATAATTGATAGTTGTCATAGGTCGCATCGGCCTTCCTCTAGCTGGGATATTGCTATGTGTTGCGACCATCGACTGGTCCGCGACTGGCTAATATGTAATGACCATAAGTCAAAGCTCGGTGAAAGTATTTTTTTAAAAACGTTTATATGACAACTGATTAACGTAGAGGCATTTTGTAGAAAGACGTTGTGTGAAAAAGTAAGTGGCATTAACGCCGCTATGAGGATTACGTTATGAATGTTGTCATTTTTAAAACTTCAACGAAAAATCGGCTCAAACTCGGCCACGAAAACGTACGTAAGCTATTGAATATAACAAATAGCAAGAGGTGTTTTTTTGCATTTCAGATTCACAAAGGTTGTGGGTTCAAATCCTACATCGGTATATGATCTTGTTTTGCTATAGTCTCTTCTCACTGAAGAAATAGTGGCAGAGTGTGTTGTGGTTAGTTACAACTAAAACGACACATATTTGGTCAACATTTTTAACAAATGAAAAAAATGTCGGTACAAAGCGGCGCTATCTTAAAATGTGTTATATGTTTGTATCATATTTTGTTATTCAGCAGTATGTATGAATTACTGTTTGCCAAGATTTAGTGCAATTTAAGGCTATTAATCAATATTATTTTTCAATGTATGACTACTGCTTATTACAGTAATGTGACTTTGTAGATTATACCGTGCAATCTACTGATACCATGAACAGTGCTTGGGAGATGCATTGATGATGTGAAATCGATATGTTTTATTTTAATTAGTTTACAGCTGTGTAACTTGTTCATGTTATTAATAGGTTGTGCATTTGTGTCATTGTATCATAACACGCTGACCGGGAAGCGCAACAAATTACCGTAAACAACATGCAACATTTGGATAGGCTAGTTAAAATGTGCAATAATATCATCGTATCTCGGGCGCAGTTCACAGAAAGCTCGCTGTACGCTATACAGATTCGACTTACGCACATTTTATTGTATATATTGTTAAACAGATCAGGTTTTTTCCATTAAAAAAAATCGTATCGATACAAATTCCAATCGCTGTTAGCCAACTCCTCATGGCCTATTATGGTTAGCGAACAGAACTCATGAGTAAAAGGTTACTGGTTCGAATCCCGGTGTGGCAGAATTTTGCGTATAAACCTTGTTTAATATTTTTCGACATAGGAAATATGTAAGTACAAGTGCAAAACACTTGTAGGCCTACACAATATCAGTTTCAATCTTAATGTTGATTACGGTAAATAAATTCGCGACCGGAACACTGATTTGGGCGAAAGCTATGCACAACCCGTGTCTTCACTTGTCGCACGGAATTAACCTGTACGCGGTATGCTCACTGTGGATCAAGCTTTAACACTTTCCACGTGTCAGTCGTCTGCTGACGACAGTTTCAAAATTTCACAACATTTTTTTTAAAAATGTCAAAATTATTGAATGTCATCACCAGATTTGGAATCACCATGAGAAATGCATTGAAATAAGTACAAACATGCCTAGTATTGGTTCCGTAATTCATGCGATAAGACTCTGGAAAGATTTCTGAAAAATCTGTTTTGTATATGGCAAAACTAATAGTCGCGTTGAAAGTGTTAAGCGGGGTGTTAAGCTTATTCCGTTTACTGTTAACATTGCTCCATATTTGCACGGTTAATTAATTGATTATGTATGTATCGGGCTATTATTACGCCAAAACAAGGTGTTAGGCCTTAGTGTAAATCTCTTTATTGTTATTGGTAAATGAACGTATTTTGAAACACAAAACTCGTATATTTTTGTGAAATTAGGTTTACTACAAGATTTAAACCCGCATTTAATATATTAGCTGTTGATGAACGAACTCATGATATTATAATACAACGCAAATGTATACTACTACTACAATGTCTTAAATGTCTTCCTACACACTTGAAATGGCTAGATTTACATATGTATTATTGTTATTAGTGAGATTTAATTAGAGTCCTATGCAAATTGTTAATTACGGGCAATCCTCTAAAATATTGGCTATTGGTGAGAACCGGAGTTATGTTTTATTTTATCTTAAATATAATTACATCGCCTTCGTTGGTAAAAAATCATCAAAGGTCTCCCCTTTGTGTTAGGGCTAGTATTGGTGATTATTCAAAATGGGTCAAACGATATATTTGTATTCAACCGGTATTGTAATGACACGATAATGTCATACAAAATGCATTAAAAATGGCAACATTATAGAGAGTTCATTTATACTCCGTTAATTCTATGAGAAAAATTTATTGAAAATAAAATAAGATTGCCATTTCCAGGGTGACCTGTACGAACCCGTCCGTCAATAATCTTTTTTTTTAAACTTTTTTTTTTAAATTTCAAACGAATTTTCGTGGTTATTTCATGAGAAAGGTATGATAGCAATTGGTTATTGTTACTAGAAAAGAGGATTTATTCAACAGTTCTATACCTTTTTTTACAGCATTTAAACTTCTCGAGTTTACTGCTCTTTTTTGAAGCGGTTAGATCGATATTTTGTCTCATAGACTCAACGGAGTATGTGATATCTCGAAAATGGTTTTGTCATTCCAGGAAGCGAGTGCATGACATAAATTGCCCGCTTAGAAGCGCTATTAATTCGCTCTGGTAAACCTATTGTTATCAATACTACGAGAGGATTACCCAGTGCATATATTTAAATTCGGGGCTAACTGCATGGGTAAGTTTCCATTATGTTGCAAATTACATCTACGCTCATGCCTTTAAACTACTCAATACAGCCGGTTGGTTGCACACGAGAATTATGTCATATAGCAACCAGCTTGGATTGGAAGGCGAATATTTAAATTTTCGGGCATCAATTTATAGCGCTGCTAAGCGGGCCTTGTAACCTAATGGCGTTGGATCATTGTAGGGTGGGGTTTGTCGGTCGTATTTTATGGTTTGTGCTTGACCGGTTGAACCAATAAAACATTGATTGGATCAAGTGCAAACTAATAACTTGATTGATTGCTTGATTGCTTGTTTCGGACAATGCGATGGTTGGTTGATGAGTGTTTATGCAAGCTCACCTGGTAGAGCGTCGGACTTGCACGCACGTGCCCGGGTTCAATCCCTGGAGCATGCGGAGACTGAAAAAATACACAAAATACACAAAACAAAAATTCACGTTTTCTCCCTGATAAACACCCCGAGGAGTTACGGTTAAGCGACACGTTTATCAAAACATCTAAAAAATTGTTCTTTGATCACGTTCTCATAGACTTTCCTGAAATTAGAACAGATATCCATCGGCGTATTATAACGCTCTTCACCTTATACCAATTAATACTTTTCCCGAGGCAGGCGTCTGCAGACGACATCCAAAAATGTCACAACATGTTTCAAAAAATGTCAAATTTTTTGGATTTCATTACTATATCTAGAATCACCATGTGAAAGTTTTGAAATAAGTACAAACATGCCTAGTATTGAATAGATTCAGTAATCCTTTGGATAGATCGTAGACCTTGAAAGCTGGGAAAGGTAGTTCTGAAAAATCTGTTTTGTATTATGGTAAAACTATAGCCGCGTGAAAAGTGTTAAAACAACAACAACAGCAGAAATAGCCCGTGTTTGAAATATTTATATTCTTTTAGCTTAATCCAAAATATATAGCCTGGTGTGTTACCGATTCAACAACACCCCAAACCTAAATACTGTTGTTTGACACTCTTGATTCCAAAACATTGAATGACGGAATCGTTTTTGTTTTTGTAAAGTAAATCCGGTTCACTGAACTCATCATAAAAGGGGATCGCCATTGTATTGACCAAGTGAGTGATTGTTTAATTCCTGTACTACTTCGATGCTGTAATAACTATTTCCCGTATACATAGTTCCTAACTTTTTAGAAAATATTATCACTACCTGTATCCTGTATAAAGGTTTCTACTATTTGTAACGATATGTAATGTAAGAACAAAAATATATATTATTTAAGACGAAGTTATATTTCCCCCAAAAGTTACGGTAGATATCGAGGGGTTTGATGCCAAAAGGATCTATCTGATAAATCTACCAAGTGTTTTTGGAAAAAGGTAATCTATTATACCAAACCTTTGATCAGGAAAGGGGGATCTCTTCTCACCTTTCCTGCTTTGACAAACCAAATACAAAGTCAATCTAACTCAGGCCAGTTATTGCAAATACGCTTCTTGCACAAACACTTGAGGGATGTGCGCATGATAAGTCATACTGGGCTGTTCCATTTGAAAGCCATACACCCCGTATGAAAGACAATACCTTAATCATCTCCACAGGGAGTGTGAATTTCAAATGGGGGTTTCCTGCATATTTATTGCCGACCTCTATTTGAAATCTACACTCACTGTGTCGAAGATTTTAAAAGGTGGGGTGTGAATTTGAACCCATTTTGGGGAGTTGAGATTTTGAATCAGTACAACCCATTTTCTCTCTGAAACAATGGTTTCAAATTATCTTAATAACCCACAGATTTCAAAGGACAATGGTTTAGAAAATCGAAAATCTACAGGTTATAAGCGACGGGTTCATTTGCTATGAAAATTTCAATTTTGTTCAGAAATGAATAATACGATCTTCTTGCGCCCAATCCATGACTTATCCTGTTAAAAGGCTACATCTGCAATAACTGCCGTGTAATATTATTGGTACTCTGTGGTGTGCCCTTGTAGAACCACAATAAGAATCTAACAAATGGCAGCTATTTTTGATAGCACCTTCTGGCACTCACACCTAGGATGTTTTAACCGTCCACTGATGTCACGCAGAAACCAATTGAAGTAGACAGAAGACGTAATATTGTATTCGTATTCGAACCAAACGAACAATAAAATGAAAATAAAAACGACCCCCTAAGTCTAAAATTGTTTTGTGTGCTTATATTCATAATTTAAATTGTTAGTATTGGGTAAGGAAGCAATCTTCTTGCAGAGTGCTCAATGCGATATAGTTATGTCGATTTCAATGACCGCGGATGCAACAGAAAAGTGGCACTAGGTATAGGAATCATTGATTTGTGTGTGATAACTGTGTGCTATCTGAACGTGACAGATGAATGGGTCTTTAGTGATAACCGCAATGTGCGGGACAAAGGGTGTATCTGGCTGTGAAGAATACAAGTCTTAGCTGATAAGCTGTGAGTTTTTCAGTGCGTAAATCCATAGACGGGTAAAACATTGATTTTTACCGTCTATGGTAAATCACACACAAATCAATGATTTCCTATACCTAGTGCCACTTTTCTGTTGCATCCGCGGTCATTGAAATCGACATAACTTTAAAAGTATCCATTCGATTTTATTGAATGAGGTATCAAACTGCGGAGAAGAAATTTGCTCATTTAATGTATATCTCAGATTTTTGGTACCGATTATATATTTTGAATTAGTCAACCTCAAAGCACCTGAGCAGGGACTTTATGTGCTAGGTGTATGCACACAAACAGTTGCCTGGTCTGACTGGTCTGACTTTAGACCTGGTCTAAATAGTCTCACGTATATTGGCCATACGGGATGTGCGGCTGCAACTAGACCATCCTCCTTTTCACGCCTCTCGGCCGCACCGTAAGACCCACTTTTCCTCCACTGGCCAGTGGCGTACAGCCGGGGGGGGGGGGGGGGGACAGGGGGGCACAGTGCCCCCCCCCCCCCTGAAGGTGCTCAGCAGGAAATTCAAACCTACCCACCAGGAAAAATGGGGGGAAGAAAAAGAGAGGGGGAAAGGGAAAGAAAAGAGAGAGAAAGGAAAAAGGGAGGAAAAAGGAAAAGGAGGAAAAATAGGGGAAAGAAAGAAAAGAAGAAAGGGAAAGAAAGAAACTTTCGCAGTACAAAAAGCACAACAGTCAAAAATTTGTGCTGCTAAATTTTGTTAGCGTGCGAAATTTTGTGACTGTGCGAAATTTTGTGACCGTGCGAAATTTGTGACCTTGCGTAATTTTGTGACCGTGCGAATTTTTTGACCCTACCCCCATTCATTCAGCCATGACTATTCATGACCTCACACGATGTGATCGTCGCGAGCCAGCGTCCTTCCCGCAAGCATCTGCAGACGACATTCTCAAAATGTTTCAAAAATGTCAACATTATTGAAGTTAATTACCATATTTGGAATCAACGTGAGAAATGCATTACATAAGTACAAGCATGACTAGTAATGGTTTAGTAATCCTTGAGATAGACCTTGCAATTTGGGAAAGGTTTCTGAAAAATCTTTTTTGTATATAACCGCGTGGAAGGTGTTAATACTGAACAGTTGATAGGAAAAGTAATAATCATTTTATGATATAGTTTAATCACCTCCAAATTGGCGATTCTCCCTATAGTTTGACGAATTAATACAGAAGAAATGAAATAATACGTACAAAAAAGAGGCTGTGCGGGCATGAACGTAACAGAATCACTGTGCAGCATATGCGTGACGCATGCGTATGCCAAAATTCGCGTGTGTGCATGTTTACTTTTGCGTGTTGGGAAAATAAAAAGCCAATTTTGAACTGAATAAACTAGGGGAAATATTGATTTTGTTACGGGGTATGACGCAAGACATTCTCTAGGTGTTGCTTCTATAAAGCGTTCTTTAAAATGTTAAAATGCTTGTGGCAAAATATTTCATTTACTATTTGGTTTAGAAAATGCGATTGCGTTGAAGGCAGTCCCCGTTTTTAAAAATATGCAGATTTGGAGCTTGATTTTGACTCGCCGAGTTTATTGACAAGATATGACGTCACACGGGAGTCAATCGCAATTATATAGATGATAATAACATGATAACATTTATAGGGCACCTTTAACCAAAGCTCAGTAAGACTTATACCGCGTCATCAACACATGTACATGGTGAGACGCACGAATCGTATCAGCATTAAGAATAAAGCATAAAAAAAATTAATACAACACATCCATGACTAACGCTGATTTATTTTGGAAAACAGGTCATAAGACTTTTGTGTTTCAAAATGTTTCGTTTTTTAATCGTTTTTACCATGGTAAATAACTTTTGCCGTTTTAATATATTTTTATTTAGCGTGCTAAAAATGTTATGCGTAATTATCCCTCTCCTAGGTTCAATGACGTAAACTTGAGATTATGTATAGATCATCGCTTATCACTGAATTACACCATCTAATCGTTCCGTTGTAGGTGACGAGCTGCTCCGTGATAGGGAGATGAGCTGTAAATAACCCCATGTTTACGCAACAAACGGCAGGAAAGATCCAATTATGAATGAATATCACTTTCGGGAGCTCGAAGATGAAAGGAAAATAGTTATTGCCGACGCTTTGGAACCCGATTGTTTATGTTGACGGAATAAATCGAATTCAAAATTAGAAACCAGCGCAGTGCAGGGGGTAACTTTGGAGCTGCTGAAAGACAAATTCATTATGAATAACATCTATGCAAAACTAACTAAAATACCGTACATGGTGGAATTTATTGTGTTTGGAGATTCATGCTACTAAAACCTAAAACCTCGACCGGTAGGGGTGTGTCATTATGTTTCTGTAGGCTTCGGAACAAGTACCTTACACCCCTCTATATGGAAGACAATATTTTAATCTTCCACACAGGGGGTGTAGATTTCAAATTGACTCACTCACGTAGGTATCCCCATTTATAAGTCACACTCCCCGCGTGGTAATGTCTTCCATTGGGGGTGTATGGATTTTAAATCGAACAGCCTATAAGAACCGAACCTTCGAAAGAGTAGGGTCTGAATGTTGAGGTACCTGAAAACAGAGGCGCATGCATGCCTATACACGGTATCGCATTTCCATGTTCGTCTGTTTGAAATGACAGTTGCTGCTCAAACAGTTGTTGAGACTTATTTGAATGTATTCACTAATTATAGCATTATGGCTGATGACTTGTATTTTATTTCGATTCCGACTACATTCGGGTATTTGCGAGCCTGTTTTTATTCATCTTTACGACCATTATGTATATATTTCGTAAATATTAGCTCGTCACTATAATGATATGTTAGTTTATGTTTCATTGGAAGTAGAGCCTTATTACGGTTACCTATAGACCAAACTACAAATGGCTAAACAAAGAAATGAATTGTTTTATTGTTTTGAAGATTCCTTGTACAATACCACTCCTCGTAATTATCATTGCATGTGCGTCTCTCAATGAAAGGTTTAGGTTCCTACGCCACTGTTTTATATATCTCGTAAAACCTACGAACAATTTTGTCTATAGATGTTTAGAGAATTAATTAAACGCCTAATTAAAGACGGGTGCGAGTAGCAATATAATACGTATCATGTGTTACAGTAATAACAGTACCATGACAGCTATTTGACAAGAATGGCATTCGATGTAATGATATAATGTACCTTGTAGGAAACATGTGGTTATTCAGAATTTTGATCACCGATTTCGAGAAAAAAAACACCTCTCCTCAAATACCTACTGCTATAATATATACCAATAGGCATACTTCCATAAAAATGATACGATTCATATACTAAATGATGATAATCAAGAACGGGTGTCGTGGCACGTCACAGGGTCAAAGGTCATGGCAGTATTTCTAGAAGTGTTTTAGTTTAATTACAGTTAACCACACACTAAATAAGTTGCATGGTTACTGGGCTTTTCCTGTTTGATATCCATTCACCCACAATATGGAAGACATGACCTTAATCTCCTACACAGAGAGTGTATATTTCATTATGTTCCCACTCCCTTAACACTTTTGAACCTGTGATTTGACATATCGCCGGTAATTAATCATCTAAGATTTTGTCAACCGCTGACTATGTGGTCAACTTTCAGGAATTCCTTTTGCAGTCTTGAAAGGGGATCACATAGTGGGCAATGGACATGTTCTATAGATGATTTTTTACCGGCGAAATGTCAAATCACCGGTCCAAAAGTGTTAAGGAGTGGGAACATAATGTTCAAATGGAGTCATCTGTGCAGGTAACCCCATTTGAAATTCACACTCCCTGTGTGGAAGATTAAGATAATGTCTTCCATAGGGGATGCGCCCATTTTAATCTACAAGCATATCTTCTCGGATCATGAAATCATGTGTTTCGTAATGTCAAATAATTTCTTAAATTCCAATGAAATAATAAACATTTTTGTAATGTTTCTAATATGTGTGTCTTATACGAAAATTCAATAATATCAGTACATTATTTTCTTTCAAATCCATCAAAAGATTCACATTTAGCTGCTAAATTACAAATGTGTGACTTTTTTTGTCAAGTTACAAGAATTTTGTCCATAAGTATTATATGCATCATAAACATCAAAAACCCAATTACTTTTTGCTCAAATATATTATATTTCAGCCAGATACATCATTTGATCTGCTGATTTCAAAATATTTACAGAGTCAGATAAATATATCGATACATTATAGTCTTTTACAAATTTCATCTTTTTATTATTTTTATTTCATGATTCTGACAAAATTTCCTATTATTATGATTTGAGAGGCATATACTAATTAACCAAGAAATGAAGTGAACATTGATTAATATAAATAATTGTGGAACGGACGGACGCTGACGCACATAACGTGACCCAAAAACTCTCTAATAAGTAATATCCTGTAAAGAACGGACGTATTCAGTGCTATTTTTGTGCTTGCCGATTATGGACTTGGTTAGGTTGATAAATGTAAAGAACTTTAGAATAATCTAAATCACAAAACAGTAAGGTCTTAATTTGAACCTGGTTTCGATAATGGTGGTGGTCCTTGACGACGCCTTTTCGCGATTTTCACATCTTGTACAGTGTTGTCAGGGTTAGGCAGAGTGTATAAATCATATGCAAGTTATAATTAAATGTAGGATCGAGGGAGTTTGAATTTCGCCTTTAAAAACACCTGGAATAAAGATAGGTACATAACATCTCCTATACGTTTGTGGTTTGGTACAATTCCCTTGACCCTTAATGCTGCAACAGAATACTGTGAAAAGGTCAAAGTTCACACGAGGTCATTCTACATATTTCCGAAGTGATTACTGCACATACATATCTTTTGTAATTTATCTATTGTAACACTTTTATGTTTGAATTTTTTAACATTCGAAGTTTTGCCGTCGTATGCAGCTGATACTCTGCGGGTGAAACAATGGAATGCTATTGTTATGTTAATTAGCAT
Organism: Ophiura sarsii; assembly: GCA_035610835.1. NCBI lineage: Eukaryota > Metazoa > Echinodermata > Ophiuroidea > Amphilepidida > Ophiuridae > Ophiura > Ophiura sarsii. The sequence continues at coordinate 58,425,220 of CM069453.1, forward strand.
GGCTATATATATATACACACGCACCTGTACACCCACATGAATGTTATTGTTAAGTTAATTGCGTAGCCAAATAAACACATGTACCTGTAAGCCCTACAGGAATTCTATTGTTCTGTTCATAATACACCTGTGTATATACATTCCATAAGCCTTTTATAGTGTATTGTAGTACGTGTAATCGTTGAGCGTTGACGTTCACGTATCATTTGTGTACTAGCAATAACTGGATTGGGTAGTCATTTCCACGTACTCTGTATCAATAATAAATAAATCAAGATTCTATTTCATAATATTCTTGTACTTAACAACACTATGATGAAACAATGCATTTTTGTCTTGTACATATACTGATATTACTATGAAATAATGATGAAAACTTATTTTCATCCTGTTTAATAACAAAACCGTAGCGGCGGTGAACTATCTTTTCTCGCGTTTTAGGTTTATTTAGCTCACATAAAATACAAGTAAGTTGTTAAATTATAATTCGTTGGCGGTGTTAACGTTGCGCGTGTGCATAATGTCGAGCTCTGCGCAATTCATGTTGAGCTCTATACATTTTTGTTGAGCTCTGATCTATTTATGTTGAGCTCTGTGCATATCATGGACTCTGTGCATATCATGTTGGGCTTTGGTCAGTTTATGTTGAACTGTGTGCATATCATGTTGCTCTGCGTAACTTGTTTAGGTCTCCGCAGTTCATGTTGAGCTCTTCGCAGTTCATGTTGAGCTCTGTGCATATCATGCGCTGTACTCTGTGCATATCATGTTGAGCTCTGTGCATATCATGTTGGGCTCTGCATAGTTCTTGTTGAGCTCTGCACATTTCATTTGGCTCTATATGCATTGCGCATCAAGCTCTTGCTCATTTCATGTTTAACTCTGTGCGTATTTCATGCGTTCGTGTACAGATTCGCATTTCATATGATATAGTTGGCATGTTCATTGTAAATAGTCGTATCTATGAACTGTAATTTATTGTGATAATTATGGATTCGATTTTTTGGTTGAGTTAATGATGTTTTGCTAAGTATTTGTACGAGCTGTAATAGTGTACGTAAGGACTTAAAGGTCCCAGGTTTGTATTTCTTCTAGGAGCTAAATTAATACAATTATCATGACATACTTTATTCTAATGTGATATGAATCCATGCCTTGGACCGGACGCACACTTGATCTGTACGGGAGTAGAATATATGGTAAGAATAACCTGTATCTGTTTTTTTACAGACATTCAGCTTTCTTAGCAGTCATATTCACAGCATTGTGCTGATTACATACTAAAATCGATTCGTGTGAACCGGGTCGCTCTTATGACGAGTTTTACGTCATAATCCAAGAAAACACCTTCCTCTGATAGCGACCATTTAATACAGCGACCTGCAACAATCAAGAGATCGGTCGTGGCAAGTTGACCTCAATTAAACTTGAACGATATGTTTCTTATGACGTAATGAACATCGTAGTTTTTCAACCAATAGGGAAATGTTATTTTGCGTGGAAATTATCGTAATCATTATACACAGACTTTGTCCAGCATACGGGGTGTGTGTAAACATCTTGTCGTATGCGCGACCAAAAAAGCATGAAAAAGCATATACGTGCGACTACCAGCGATTTGAAGTAGTTCGATGCGACCTATGGCGATTGATAGTTGTCATAGGTCGCATCGGCCTACCTCGAGCTGGGCGAGTACTATGTGTTGCGACCATCGACTGGCCCGCGACTGGCTGGTATGTAATGAGCATAAGTCAAAGCTCGGTGAAAGTATTTAAAAAAAAACCGTTTACATGACAACTGATTAACGTACAGGCATTTTGTAGAAAGACGTTGTGTGAAAAGTAAGTGTCATTAACGCCGCTATGAGGATTACGTTATGAATGTTGTCATTTTTAAAACTTCAACGAAAAATCGGCTTAAACTCGGCCACGAAAGCATACGTAAGCTATTGAATATAACAAATAGCAAGAGGCATTTCAGATTCACAAAGGTTGTGGGTTCAAATCCTACATCGGTATATGATCTTGTTTTGCTATAGTCTCTTCTCACTGAAGAAATAGTGGCAGAGTGTGTTGTGGTTAGTTACAACTAAAACGACACATATTTGGTCAACATTTTTAACAAATGAAAAAATGTCGGTACAAAGCGGCGCTATCTTAAAATGTGTTATATGTTTGTATCATATTTTGTTATTCAGCAGTATGTATGAATTACTGTTTGCCAAGATTTAGTGCAATTTAAGGCTATTAATCAATATTATTTTTCAATGTATGACTACTGCTTATTACAGTAATGTGACTTTGTAGATTATACCGTGCAATCTACTGATACCATGAACAGTGCTTGGGAGATGCATTGATGATGATGTGAAATCGATATGTTTTATTTTAATTAGTTTACAGCTGTGTAACTTGTTCATGTTATTAATAGGTTGTGCATTTGTGTCATTGTATCATAACACGCTGACCGGGAAGCGCAACAAATTACCGTAAACAACATGCAACATTTGGATAGGCTATATAGTTAAAATGTGCAATAATATCATCGTATCTCGGGCGCAGTTCACAGAAAGCTCGCTGAACGCTATACATATTCGACTTACGCACATTTTATTGTATATATTGTTAAACAGGTCAGGTTTATTCTATAAAAAAAAAAACGTATCGATACAAATTCCAATCGCTGTTAGCCAACTCCTCATGGCCTATTATGGTTTGCGAACAGAACTCATGAGCGAAAGGTTACTGGTTCAAATCCCGGTGTGGCAGAATTTTGCGTATAAACCTTGTTTAATATTTTTCGACATAGGAAATATGTAAGTACAAGTGCAAAACACTTGTAGGCCTACACAATATCATTTTCAATCTTAATGTTGATTACGGTAAATAAATTCGCGACCGGGAACACTGATTTGGGCGAAAGCTATGCACAACCCGTGTCTGCACTTGTCGCACGGAATTAACCTGTACGCGGTATGCTCACTGTGGATCAAGCTTTAACACTTTCCACGTGTCAGTCGTCTGCTGACGGCAGTTCCAAAATTTCACAACATTTTCAAAAATGTCAAAATTATTGAACGTCATCACCAGATTTGGAATCACCATGAGAAATGCATTGAAATAAGTACAAACATGCCTAGTATTGGTTCAGTAATTCATGCGATAAGACTCTGGAAAGGTTTCTGAAAAATCTGTTTTGTATATGGCAAAACTAATAGTCGGTCGCGTGGAAAGTGTTAAGCGGGGTGTTAAGCTTATTCCGTTTACTGTTAACATTGCTCCATATTTGCACGGTTAATTAATTGATTATGTATGTATCGGGCTATTATTACGCCAAAATAAGGTGTTAGGCCTTAGTGTAAATCTCTTTATTGTTATTAGTAATGAACGTATTTTGAAACACAAAACTCGTATATTTTTGTGAAATTAGGTTTACTACAAGATTTAAACCCGCATTTAATATATTAGCTGTTGATGAACGAACTCATGATATTATAATACAACGCAAATGTATACTACTACTACAATGTCTTAAATGTCTTCCTACACACTTGAAATGGCTAGATTTACTTATGTATTATTGTTATTAGGCCAAAAAAAATATTGTTATGTTGTCCTCGACCGCCCGCTTCGGATTTAGGGCCGCTCCGATTTTTTTTCTTCTTTTTTTTCAATTTTTTGTTTTAAAAATCAGATTTTATTTTTTTTCAGATTTTTTTTTCAGATTTTTTTAAAACAGTTTAAATGGCATTGAATATTAAATTAAGTGTTTATTACATATATGTGCGACTCTCAGAGTGATTTAAACTTCTTGTTGGCTGAACTTTGAGCTTCCGCTGGTAAAAGAAAATTAAAAAAATCAAAAAAAATCCGCCCGCCCGCCCCTCCTCTGAAAGCTGTGGAGGACAACATAACAATTTTGTTTGCCTTATTAGTGAGATTTAATTAGAGTCCTATGCAAATTGTTAATTACGGGCAATCCTCTAAAATATTGGCTATTGGTGAGAACCGGAGTTATGTTTTATTTTATCTTAATTATAATTACATCGCCTTCGTTGGTAAAAACCATCAAAGGTTTCCCTTTTGTGTTAGGGCTAGTATTGGTGATTATTCAAAATGGGTCAAACGATATATTTGTATTCAACCGGTATTGTAATGACACGATTATGTCATACAAAATGCATTAAAAATGGCATAATTATAGAGAGTTCATTTATACTCCGTTAATTCTATGAGAAAAATGTATTGAAAATAAAATAAGATTGCCATTTCCAGGGTGACCTGTACCAACCCGTCCGTCAATAATTTTTTTTTTTAAACTTTTTTTAAAAAAATTTCAAACGAATTTTCGTGGTTATTTCATGAGAAAGGTATGATAGCAATTGGTTATTGTTACTAAAAAAGAGGATTTATTCAACAGTTCTTATACCTTTTTTACAGCATTTAAACTTCTCGAGTTACTGCTCTTTTTTGAAGCGGTTAGATCGATATTTTGTCTCATAGACTCAACGGAGTATGTGATATCTCGAAAATGCTTTTGTCATTCCAGGAAGCGAGTGCATGACATAAATTGCCCGCTTAGAAGCGCTATTAATTCGCTCTGGTAAACCTATTGTTATCAATACTACGAGAGGATTACCAGTGCATATATTTAAATTCGGGGCTAACTGCATGGGTAAGTTTCTATTATGTTGCAAATTACATCTACGCTCATGCCTTTAAACTACTCAATACAGCCGGTTGGTTGCACACGAGAATTATGTCATATATAGCAACCAGCTTGGATTGGAAGGCGAATATTTAAATTTGTTGACGGTTTTTAGGGCATCAATTAATAGCGCTGCTAAGCGGGCCTTGTAACCTAATGGCGTTGGATCATTGTAGGGTGGGGTTTGTCGGTCGTATTTTATGGTTTGTGCTTGACCGGTTGAACCAATAAAACATTGATTGGATCAAGTGCAAACTAGTAACTTGATTGATTGCTTGATTGCTTGTTTCGGACAATGCGATGGTTGCTTGATGAGTGTTTATGCAAGCTCACCTGGTAGAGCGTCGGACTTGCACGCACGCGCCCGGGTTCAATCCCCGGAACATGCGGAGACTGAAAAAATACACAAAATACACAAAATTTCATTTTTTTAACGTTTTCTCCCTGATAAACACCCCGAGTTAAGCGACACGTTTATCAAAACATCTAAAAAAATTGTTCTTTGATCACGTTCTCATAGACTTTCCCGAAATTAGAACAGATATCCATCGGCGTATTATAACACACTTCACCTCATACCAATTAATACTTTTCCCGAGGCAGGCGTCTGCAGACGACATCCCAAAATGTCACAAACATGTTTAAAAAAATGTCAACATTTTTGGATTTCATTACTATATCCAGAATCACCATGTGAAAGTTTTGAAATAAGTACAAACATGCCTAGTATTGAATTGATTCAGTAATCCTTTGGATAGATCGTAGACCTTGAAAGTTGGGAAAGGTAGTTCTGAAAAATCTGTATTATGGTAAACTATAGCCGCGTGAAAATTGTTAAAACAACAACAACAACAGAAACTAGCCCGGGTTTGAAATGTTTATATTCTTTTAGCTTAATCCAAAATATATAGCCTGGTGTGTTACCGATGCAACAACACCCCAAACCTAAATACTGTTGTATGGCACTCTTGATTCCAAAACATTGAATGACTGAATCGTTTTTGTTTTGTAAAGTAAATCCGGTTCACTGAACTCATCATAAAAGGGGATCGCCATTGTATTGACCAAGTGAGTGATTGTTTAATTCCTGTACTACTTCGATGCTGTAATAAATATTTCCCGTATACATAGTTCCTAACTTTTTAGAAAATATTATCACTACCTGTATCCTGTATAAAGGTTTCTACTATTTGTAACGATATGTAATGTAAGAACAAAAATATATATTATTTAAGACGAAGTTATATTTCCCCCAAAGTCACGGTAGATATCGAGGGGTTTGATGCCAAAAGGATCTATCTGATAAATCTACCAAGTGTTTTTGGAAAAAGGTAATCTATTATACCAAACCTTTGATCCGGAAAGGGGATCTCTTCTCACCTTTCCTGCTTTGATAAACCAAATACAGAGTAAATCTAACTCAGGCCAGTTATTGCAAATACGCTTCTTTCACAAACACTTGAGGGATGTGCGCATGATAAGTCATACTGGGCTGTTCCATTTGAAAGCCATACACCCCGTATGAAAGACAATACCCTAATCATCTCCACAGGGAGTGTGAATTTCAAATGGGGGTTTCCTGCATATTTATTGCCGACCTCTATCCGAAATCTACACTCACTGTGTGGAAGATTTTAAAAGGTGGGGTGTGAATTTGAACCCATTTTGGGGAGTTAAGATTTTGAATCAGTACAACCCATTTTCTCTCTGAAACAATGGTTTCAAATTATCTAAATAACCCACAGATTTCAAGGGAATTTTTTAAAGGACAATGGTTTAGAAAATCGAAAATCTACAGGTTATAAACGACTTCAATTTTGTTCAGAAATGAATAATACGGATCTTCTTGCGCCCAATCCATGACTTATCCTGTTAAAAGGCTACATCTGCAATAACTGCCGTGTAATATTATTGGTACTCTGTGGTGTACCATTAAATTAAAAATCTAACAAATGGCAGCTATTTTTGATAGCACCTTCTGGCACTCACACCTAGGATGTTTTAACCGTCCACTGATGTCACGCAGAAACTCATTGAAGTAGACAGAAGACGTAATATTGTATTCGTATTCGAACCAAACGAACAATAAAATGAAAATAAAACGATCCCCTAAGTCTAAAATTGTTTAACAGATTTTTATATACTTTGGAAATTTATTTTTTACCAAAACACAAATTTTGACTAAACATAATATTAGGCTATATCTGAGACAGATTGTTTTTCTGCTTAAATATTAAGAATATGATTTTTAAACTTTGTGATCGCACAATGCACTATTTGTAAAGCCAAACTTGTACATAATTTTAATACATTTAAAAATTAAAAACTTTGGTATTCAAACTGCAAGATTGTTATTGCTTGACTGAAAGATGTATGTGTTAGTTAGCCAAATATAATATTTAGCTTTTTATTTGAATTCAGAATAGTCTATTTGCATATAATGAGTCGAAAGCTTTAAGTTTTCTTTTGTCACATATTTTATTGATCACAATTACTAAAATACAACTATAATAACACATATCAAAATTCTTGATACATTTAGCTTAGTAAAAAAACATAATCTTCAGTTACTGATGCGCTTTCACACAAACTCTAACATTTACAATAGCATAAGGTCATTAGAAACAATTATCATTACTTTCTATAAATGAAGCAACCAAAATCAATGAAAAGAGTCCTCTATTGGGTGACCAATTGACCACCCAGGTCAGAGGTTCACTCTAGGGTGACCAAAATCTTGGATTGACTACCCAGATCATAAGCCCTATCTTGGGTGGTCAATTGACCACCCAGATTAGAGATCGATCTAGGGTGACCAATTAACCACCCATGACAAGAGCAAAAGTCCTATGTTGGATTGACCACCCATATCATGAGCCCTATATTGGGTGACCAATTGGCCACCCAGATCAAGAGTCTGATCTTGGGTGACCAATTGACCACCCAGATCACAAGTCCTATCTCGGGCGACCAATTAACTACCCAGATCATAATTCATATTTTGGGGCACCAATTGGCCACCCAGATCACGAGTCCTATCATGGGTGACCAATTGACCACCCAGATCACAAGTCCTATCTCGGGTGACCAATTGACTACCCAGATCATAATTCATATTTTGGGGCACCAATTGGCCACCCAGATCACGAGTCCTATCATGGGTGACCAATTGACCACCCAGATCACAAGTCCTATCTTGGGTGACCAATTGACTACCCAGATCATAATTCATATTTTAGGGCATCAATTGGCCACCCAGATCACGAGTCCTATCATGGATGACCAATTGACCACCCAGATCACAAGTCCTATCTCGGGTGACCAATTGACTACCCAGACCATAATTCATATTTTGGGGCACCAATTGGCCACCCAGATCACGAGTCCTATCATGGGTGACCAATTGACCACCCAGATCATGAGTCCTATCTCGGCTCTCGGGCGACCAATTGACCACCCAGATTATGAACCTTATCATGGGTGACCAATCAAGAGTCCTATATCGGGTTACCAATTGACCACCCAGATCAAAATCCCTATCTTGAGTGACCAATTGGCCACCCAGATCATGCTTCCTGTCTCAATTGACCACTCAGAATTCATGAGCCATATTTCGCAGACCAATTGACCATCCAGGTCATCACAAGTCCTATTTTGAGTGACTAATTGACCACCAGAAGATCAAAAGTCATATCTTGTGTAACCAATTGATCACCCTACATGAGTCTTCCTATATCAGATGTCTAATTAACCATCCAAATCAGAGGTTGATCTAGCGTGACCAAGCCAACTGACCACCCACATCTATTGGAAAATCAATAATGGGTATTCACACCACAAGAAATCTTTTCACATTGCAATGAACGCATTACATAATAATAGAGATTTAATGTAAAATGTATGTTCTGATGATCACCGTATTTGGACACAACACGGCTAATAACCTCAAATCGCGCTAACATACGAGGGTCATTCAATAAATTCTACCCCTCACTCATAACATCGTCAATAAGAATATCAGCCTCATGACATTTTTCATAATTATAGCTCTGAACCATAGTTACACATTTATAGTAAATCATACTTTATATCCGTTTCACTTTTGATATGATGCGGTCAAAGCCAGAGAGATTTTGGACATTGGAAAAAGAAAATTATAAATAAATAATTTTGGGGGGATTTTGCCTATTATGGTTCGATAGCGTGATTTAGTAATTTAGATACTGAAAATGGAAATTTATCAATAAATGGTATTGGAATATATTAAGGTATTTTCATGTATAACTAAGAGTGTAAGTAATATTAACTGTAGGGGAGAATGGGGTAAGTTGAGCCACTGGGTAAGTTGAGCCATCCCTCTGATTTATGGAAACTATTGACATACCTAATTTTACACTGCCCTCTATTGTTAGATGACATCACTCAAACCTCTCTGGTGACAACCTTGCATCGTGTGCACACATGGTAAGAAAATTGAGCTAGTAAGATGAGCCATTTCTCACGGGGTAAGTTGAGCATAGGAAATAGCCATGATAAAATAAAATTTGTCAAAATTTAGTACGAAAATTGTGGGGAAGTGTTTTAAAATTCCAGTTTGGATCAAAGTATTAACAATTATGAGTATATTTCACTTTTACCATGAATAAACCAAAATTTCTGAAACTTATTTTCTGATTTCAAATGTCCCATTCATTATTGTGGTGGCTCAACTTACCCACACTGGTGGCTCAACTTACCCATAGTCTGGGGCAAGTTGAGCCACTTTGCCAAATTTTTTCAAGCATCTCCCATGAATAAACAATAGCAATTGGTTCAATTATAATGTTATACTAAGTAAGTCAACACTCTAAAGTTTTACTTGCAACACTAGTTTGAAGGTCTGTCTTTTAATATCTGCACAATAGGGCAAAATGTGAAAAATGGCTCATCTTACCCCGTCCTCCCCACACCTGTAGGCTTGCAAATAGTGCAATATCAACTCAATTTTATTGCTATGGCTTTGGCATACTGGAATACTGCTAATCAGTCAAATTTTCACTATTACAAGTCAAGCCACAGTGATGCCTCGGATGTTAAATCTGTAAAATAATAGTCAATTTTTGAGTTTTCCTAGTATGCAACCTTCAGAATAGACAATCAAGTAGTCATTGATCTCCTCAAGAGACTTGTAATCCCTCCATTTAGTCCTGTATATCAAAGATCTCTTAGTTGTTATGAAAATCAAATATGACTTGTGCAGGGTTCTCTAGGGAGGGGTAAACTTAATTGTTGTCCTGATCTGGTTCTGGCTAATCAGAGGGCATTTTTATCTATATTATCAGTCACCTTGATAGGTTATAGTCTGTTATAGAGATATCTGACATTTAAAACGGTTATAATTTACCGATAGGTACATTTGATCTCTTAACATAGGTCAAATTAATAGCACGTTTCTGTCACAATAATTATAGGATTGTTGGTCACTGCAACCATTACTCGGATCAATTTACAATGAATTTGAAGCTGAGATTACAAGCTACAATAATAGAATATTTCATAAGAATGGCACATACAATAGCAAAGTTATGTAGTAGGAGGTAGAACTTCTTGAATGACCCTTGTAAAATATGAGGGTCATTCAATAAGTTCTACCTCCTCACTCATAAAATCGCTAATATGAATGTCAGGCTCATGACATTTGTCATGATTATAGCTCTGAATCATAGCTACACATCTACAGCAAATGCTAATTGATACCTATTTCACTTTTGTCATGATACGATCAAAGCCAGATTTTGGACAACGGTCACGGAAAATTACCCCAAAATAAATACATGTTTTTTTGTTTTCTCTCCGTATTGTATGGTTAGGTATAACCGCCCGATTCAAATACTGAAAATAGATAACAATGGATGATTTCTGAATATAATGCTATACTATCATGTATAAATCATATTGTAGGCAATATTAACCACTGTAACTTGCAAATGGTATAATATCAACTTGAATGTATTGCTAAGCCATAGTGATGCCTCGAATGTTAAATCTTATGATACCAAAATGTGCGAAAATATCTTTACACGAAAATATTGGCTTTTACGGTAGTTAATCAAGTAGTCAGTGATAGAAAAATATATCTTCGAGAGACTTGAAATTATATCCATTTAGTCCTGTATAATGAATATATCTTAGTTCCTATGAAAAGCAAATATGACTTATGCAGCGGTTCTCTAGGGTAGGGTTACAATTGATGGCTGTCTTGGGCTGGTTCTGGCTAATTAGAGGGCTTTTTTCGCCAAGAAATCAGCCACTTGTATTGTTTAAAGTCTGTACAAGAGATATTTGTAACTTAATTCGCATATTATCCGCATGCTTACATGGCATAGGCCAATAAGGCCATGAGTTTTACTTTCAATACTGCATCAATTTTTAATAATAGTGTTAAATCTTGGATGGCATAGTCTTTGGTAACAAACAAGGTATCAAAATGAAGTTTACAAAAATCCATTTTCTTTTTGTATAATGATGTACATTCAATTAAAAAGCATTTTGAATTATTTACAAAGTGTGACATTTTTATTTTCACTGAGCATAGTACCAGAATTTACAAACACTGAATACTGACGTTGATGAATTTGAACTAGAGGTGATATAGAATATTTACAGAATTTATGGTTACCTCAGATCATTAAAACATGTACATCAACAGTAAACCATTTTTGCAAGTTATTTTGACAAATTTGCAACAATGGCTCAAAACATTTGACTTAAACCTTGATTATCTCTGTCCGCCAACGAGATCCAATGTTTTTCTCATTTTCATTAAGTACCCATCTGAAGGTTTCAAAAACATTGCACATTTTTTTTCTCCATTTGCTGGGAGTGGAGTAAATGCTAAACTGAAAATGTTGCTTTTAAATTTCAAAAAAAATCTATACTACTAAACTGAGTGATACACCAACATTTCGGATTTGTCCTTTCAGTACGATAACAGCCCAAGAATACTTGTTACTATTATTTATTATTTGGATATGACCTACCTATACAATGTGATTTAAGGAACCATCTGTGTCAATGATCAGATTGAGATATTACCTATACTCAAATTGTAAGCTGGCAAACCTCCTGTAATATGGAAGAACCTAGTAATAGTAAGTCTGTTGATTGCAAATTTTAGAAAACAAGGGAAAACTGTTTGGTTTCAGGACTTAGCAATATTATGTTACATGCCCCGTTATGGTACACGCCAACGGAATAATCTGTGAAATATTATGGCGTTGATTCTGTATGACGTAACATATTACCTAGGACATACTACTAGGTTTATCCCCTTCAGTATATCAAGTTAATGTATGTGAAACTCTTCCCTGTCTGCAGTTTGTCATCGGGAATCTTAATAAACCGAAGGGGAAACCTATTAAGTCCAAATATGGGTCTAACTCAATTTTCACAAAAATTTGACTTACTAGGTTTTTCCAGATTACAGGAGAAATTTCCATTATTATACATGTAGCAAGCACTTTTCACCTGAACATGCACTGAGCAAAAAGTTCATCAGAAACATGTTCAAAGTTTCATATAGTTGTATAATAATAAATGTGATGCGATCAGGCGGAATGAGTCGTATGACGGGGATATTGATTTTGAGTTACAGGTAATATGAAGTGACAAATTCTTATATTCTACATTATTTTCTCAGTTGGTAAATTGCTTGCAACTTAAAGACTAGAGTCTAGAATATCAATATTGTAATGGGGTTTGGACCCTACTATATAGCATTTTCCACCTGCTTCTAAATGATGGACAAATATCAAAATTGAAAACTGCCGACATGCGACTCATTTTGTGTGATCACGTCACAAATGTGAACAAGATAAACAAATCCCACAACTAGCATGTATTGAAGAAACCAAAATGATCAAACTATTAAACATGCAATTGTAGGCTGAAAACTGTTTGCCCCTGCGTTTGAAGTGCTTGGTATACAAGGCCACTGTGTCAAGTAAAGGCTGTGGAATACATACATGTAACAAAACAATACATCCACCCTTTTTGGAGGTCAATTCAAAACACGATATTAACAACCATACTAAGTCCTCTAAGCACAAATGTTATGAAAATGACACTCTAGTCTATGAAGTATATATATGGAAGCTTAAAGACCAAGGGTGAGAATCCTACTATTCATTATGGGATATCTTGAAGTACTCGAATACACATAGATGATCATCAAGGCTCTGCAACTTATGAATGGATGTGGATTGAAATCCTACCCCAATTGCCAACAGCAACCTCAATAAACACTAAGAGCTAATCTTCCCTTGCCATCATGGTACTCCTAAATCAGTCAAAGAAAAGATAGATTCAATAAAGGCCCTGCATACATTCATCGATTGGCTCTAAGGAAAAGAATTAACCATGCATTAAATACATGTATCATGATAATTCAGTTTTTTTCTGAATTGGCGCAAATGGGATAACTAGCTTCTTACAGATTTGGTGAACAATGCTCAGTAGTCTGCCATGATTCCACTTAACTACGTCACATACAGGGACTCTATAATGTGACCTGTGTCGTAGTGTCTGGTGGTATGCGTGCGCACGCTACAGGGAATGTGCTTGGTAAATGAAATTCACACTTGATTGATCATTACTTTTGTGTACAATAGTGCATCAGCCATGGCCTGCTTCCTAGCACAATGAGAGACCAGGTAATAAATCTGGTTGCCCGGCAGTTTTCATACGCTCCTTAAGGCCAGGTGCTTTTAAAATTGGTGCCCAGTAATGAGTATTTTGCTTTTCAATATAGTGTGTATGCAGTAGTCATGGACTAGTACCTATAGCATGTCTTTAGTCCAGGCGCTACTCAAGTTGTAAACACTACTGATGTAAACAACGATCACATCATTCATCTATATGGCCTCCATGAATTTTGTGAATGAAATCCACAAATACCAACAAGGAATTTGGCCAAAATACACAAACTGCAACATTTCTCATCCAAAAAGATCTTGTCAGGGATATTGTAATATCAATGTCACTTGATAGCAAGGCAAGTACTGAAGAAAAACCATATCTATCTAAATGTGTTTCTTGTGTTAAAATGCTATACATATGCACAAAGGGGTTATCTTTAGTGGTGCAAACTTGAAAAGATCTTCGTGGTAATGTGTTGTTATTTTACAATTGACAATAGTAATCAGTTGAAAACAGTACGTATGATTTAGATCAATAATTGCATGACATGTGTCCTGTGATTCAGAATTCTTCAGACAAGTGTGAAGTGTATGTAATATAAAATGCATATCGCATCTTCATATAATTTACTTGCAATACATCATTACATGTTGGTTGGCATGTACACATACAAACTTTATTTTCTATGCACACATACAAACTTCATTTTCTATGGCATTGAACACGTGCACCTTTTATGGTTGAATTCATCAGCTGTACAATATGATGAATGAATTGAATTGATCATTCCTGCACTCGGTCCCCCATATCGTCAATCGTCATCATCATCTTCATCACCACTTCTCTTGTTTTCATCATTATCTTCACCACTGTGTTCCCCACTGTGTTCACCACTGTGTTCACCACTGTGTTCACCACTGTGTTCACCACTGTGTTCACCACTGTGTTCACCACTGTTTTCACCACTGTTTTCACCACTACCACTTGCTTCACTGTCATCAACATCTGCATCAGCCTTCTCACTTGTTTCATCAGTATCCTTCAGTTCATCAGTTTCTTTTTCCTTGAACCACCTGCCTCTCAGATGCTGGATGACTTCTTCATTGGAGTCCACTCCGATGTAATTCCGTTTACCTTTCAAAGCAGCTATCAGTCCACTTCCTGTAAAATATCATTTGATGAATGGGTGTGTCAATGTCAATCACTTCACCTGAGTGCGTTACCATGCGTACAACAAGACATGAACATCATATTATGAAATGCCCTACTCACAACCACTTCCCCCCCCCCCAGCTTTATTTTTTAGATATTACTCCAGAATTTGTTTTACTTGAAAGGGAACCCCATTTCTAAATGGTCAACTCGTGAGTAAACAACTCCATGTTTTATTCAAGGGACCCGGTTTGAAATTATGAAACACAGGGGAAGATCCCCCATGAATCATAAAGTAGTTTCATGTTCAGATTTTATTGGCCACATGCATTATTATCAGGCAAGATATTTTGTATACAAATCTGAAAATATATATTTTCACTCTCAAATGCAGATATTATTTGCCTAAATTTTCATTGACGTATGAAAGGTAAATTAAAATAAATAATTTCAAACAAGTGAAATTTAGATGTTTAATATAGTCGGCCAACTTCTCTTTCAATCACTGATTTGTTTTTTCTACATATGTTTTTAAACAGTATTTTTGTATATATATTGCAATTCAGTTTAGTCAATGAAAATGTATCAGTAGAATGCATTATTTATTAACAGTCATGGTCCATCAAAATGAGTTAATAGTGTATCACAAAATTGTCAAAGGGTACCGTCATTGTATGGATAATGTCTGTCATATTTGTGACACATAAGGGGGCATCATTGTTTAGAGAAAGTGACACACCTTGGACAAGTGACACACCATTCCTGGGGTTGTATGATGTGTAATACAACTGACAGGTGCATAATCAAATTGCTATTGTAAAACACTTACCAGTTCCGCAGCATAGATCCATGACCCACTGCTCCTCCATTGTCAATGATTCTATAATAAATTGGTACAAAGCCACCGGCTTTTGTTGACCATCTACTACATTGCCATCCTCATCTTTATAGAAATGATCCATGTGGGAAAATGTGCCAATAAAGTTGGTCTTATTGCCATTGACCCACTTAAAGCTCAGTGGGGTTTTCTTATGGGCCAATACAACACCACACACTGACTGAGGCAAATGTCCACCTAAAACAAATTACAAATATGAACAAGTTCTTGGTTAACAAATGTTTATTTTCGAATTCATCCATCAATAAATAGTTTAATTACATGGTACGCTCTACCAAAGATGATCATATGACTATTTAGTAACTGACCAGAGAAATGCTGGATTGCTCAGCCCGTGAAGACTGGCTATATTAATTACACAAGTTACACACATAGGAACAATCATGCAATTTCATAAAGATCATGGTGAAAAACCACACTAGTCATGGAAAGCAAAATTGTATTGAATCATTCAGGAAGTCTAAGGAAATTTTATAATTATTTGTCAACAATACATGGTAACAAGAAACCAGTCTCAAGATTTTTATCATCGATGGGTGGGGTAGAAGTTCTCATATAAGGATGGGTAGGGTAAAGTTGCCAGTTTTCAGTCAGCGCCTATTTTCCGTCTCTTCGCCCAAATCGTGTAGTGAAAATGACCTCGCCGTTATAAACTGACGGCTAATAATATGCAGAATAGTTGATGCCCGGTATTGCTTTAAAATAACAACGACCATTTCAATTACACAATTTTGGCCGCTTGACCAAAAATAGGCGCTGACCGAACACTGGCGACTTTACCCTAGGTTTAAATGGGTAATGTTTAACAAGAAATCATGAAAATTACAAAAACAGTCTAGTCAGCTGCTGGGGTTTTGTTTGTGTAAAATATATTGCTTTGGTGCACAAATCACAAAAAGACCTATAAATTACTGAGTGTTTGTGCCCCCCCCCCCCCCCCCCCCCCCTGCAAACCATTGATTCTTTAACTGTGACCTTTAAATTGAAACACTGAAATGAGTTGTAGGCATTTTGCTGTAAACTTTCAGAAGCTTTCATTATTCTTATTAAAATATTTTCCCCAAAAGAAAAGATATATTTCCCTTGCCCGCCAAATTGTACCATGGTGGTTTCTTATGACAGCACAACCTTCTGCTTTCTATTGTAAATCAAAGATTTGTTTTAACGAAAGAGATAAAGCTTACCTTGAGTTACTTTCTTCATGTGGTAATAAACATCCCGTACACTTTCATACATGCTTGTTTCTTGGATGGTTGATATGACTTCCTTGATTTGATTCACTGAGCATAATATCAGCAATGCACAGTCATTATTGGTGATATTGTTGGCAGCTGTGAATGCCAGTGCTGCTTGCAGTTGTATTGTTTTCCACTCCTAGATATGAAATCAATAAAACAGAATCAAGTATTAATTCGACACTGTAAATCAGTCAGAAGTAGATAGATATAAAAAATACTTACTATCGTTTTATTCATGATGTCATAACTAAGGTACTTCATTCCTAATATGTATAATTATACCGGTACTTAAATAAATCCATATTCTATCGCCTTGATGTCTTACATAATCATTATTCCCTGATGTACATTATAATCATTACTGATCTGTTATTGTAATTCTGTTCATGCCGTTGCCAACATACAGCCGAGTTCTTTGCATTATAGCTAATGATTTTATTTAGGTGGCAAGTACTTCCCGAGCTCTGCTCTGATTTGGTCGACCTACCATAGTATATTAATTGTATTGTCATTGTTATGTATCTCATTTGTGGAAAATAAACTGAACTGAACTGAACTAATACTAAAAAAATGAAATCTGCTTTGAACAGAACCTGTATTTCCAAGATTTTACCCATACTTCCCATTCATTGCATAAGTTCAACGGAAATAGTATTTGTGCTGCATGCAGTTGTAACACAGGGGTTGTATTTTTTGTTTTTGTATTGGCTGAAAATCAGCCAAAAACCAATCAAATTGCCTGCTGACATCCAAAATCACACCCAGAATATCTTGTATGGTTTTGTATGGTTCATGTGATCATGCTAACCAGGATTCGGTTAATTACTAGTATTAACTAATGTTTTATAAATGTTATATGTCAACACCAATTCACACCCTTTTAATACCTATTGCTGTGTGCAATCTTAAATATATTTATTCACCTAATTTTTCAATATAGCGACATAAGATTCTACATAGTACATACCTCTGGAAGGTCCAGCGCTGTCAGTCTTATAGATGGCATGACATCAAATCCTTTCCGCAAGGTATCCCTTGATATTTTGGTGGCATCCATATGATAAACATGTCCCATTGTGTGCTCATGATTAAATTTGATGCTTGCTCCCTGGCCATCGCTACCATGGTCTTTATATATTTGCTGTAACTCCCCTGCCCACTGCTTTATTTCATCCGGGATGACTGACGTGTCTTTGGGTATATGTAGCTGTAGGAATATAAATTGAATGTTGATAAATAAAGCACATTTTAGTAATGCTATTCATTTTAAATTTAACGATAATTAATATTAACCGTTAGAGCCCAGATATCCCCATTCCCCATGGATTAACATATGCTGGAAGCATGCACCTCATTGTACCATTATAGCAGGCTATACAGGGTGTCACATAATTATTTAGTTATGAATGACATTGTTATTGGTCAAAGTGTTCATGATCCTAACATCTACATACATTTAGCTTTCTTAGGAAACAAACGTTTCAGACAGCAAATATGGACTCTTTTGTAAATATGGTAGAATCCAAGTCACCTCTTTCCAAAACTAATAAAATCATGGACCACCATTGACAATGTTCGGCACAAATCTCAATCTTAAGGATATATACAGGCAATTTGCTGTGTCCTCTTTTCATTTCCTCTACAAAATTAATACTATAATAGATCATCAACCCTTGGTGATATTTTACTAATCATCATTTGAAAGGTGTTATGAAATTATTCTACTTATGCAGTTTATATCATACTTTCTTTTAAAGCATCTGTTTTGAATGTTGGTGTGAGTTTTATCAAGAAAGATAAGCTGATAGTGAAACATAGCTTTTCACAGATATTCAATAATGTCATGCCACATCGGAACGGATAAAGATATTGTAATAAAATGAACAGGTTAAGTACGAGACATTTCCCATTAGACTGTAGGCATTAAACGTTGACTGCAATGTTGTTATTATATTTGTATTTATTTTCAAACCCATTGTAAATCATTATTTGGCATGGTTCTATAGTCTATTTGGCTATCACGAGACAGTGACGTAAATTCTGTGTTTCCTTCTAATTTCACATAACATGTGTGCCTCCTCCAGGCGCTGACGTATACACACAAGCATTGAAAGACTAAAGATATAATATGTGTGATTAAAAGCTGCGCCTGTAACGTTACTGTCCAAAGGAATCCAAATAGATAGAGAATAGTTGGTGTCTCTGACTGCCATACATGTTCAAGGGAACTGGGTTCAATACCCAGAGGTGGCTGAGCTAGGTACAGCTTATTTATTTATCATTGACAATGTTATTCCCAAAATCACTCATAGAGGTTAGGGTTACATGTATTTATAAGGGTGTTTGCATTAACTAAACCCTCAAAGACTTGAAACTCAAGAGACCAAGACACTTCCATTTAAATTCTCATTACATCATAGCAGGTTATATTTACACTTGAAAAACTTCTGATGGTCTACGACTGCAATACACAGGGATGCAAGTGGGTGATTGATGAATTTCCTGAACTTTTTACGCGAGCTTGGCCAAATGGCCCGAGCGTTTGCGTGTCAAATCAAACTTATATAGGGGCTTGTCTGGAGAATAAGCTATAGTTCGAACAATATTTTCTAACATTGTAAGTATACCAATCGCCGCGAATGCGAGAGGGACCGGGTTCGAGACAGTGTATTTTTAAGGTCTTTGTTAATTTCATTCTCGCCAGTTTGTCCGAGTCTATATATAATTTTTTGTAAGTATAAAATATTTAATTAATGATATTTTGTGTTACTTACATTTCCAAATTGATTTGAGAGCACCTCTCTTGTCATATGTCTCGGAAACATACGGCACAGCTCCTCCCAACTGTCTACTTGCAGATGGCGGCACAAATCATACTGCACTCTCTGTATAATTTGTGCACGTTTTATTTCACTGCTGATGCTGCTGACGTTGAGCTGGCGGTGAATCAGCATGTCACATACTTGTACAGCATTTGGCTCACTCAGTGTGGACAGTGGTCTGAATTGGTATAAGGGCATCTTATCAAAACTCCCTTTACCGGTGACATGTTTTTGCCCTAACAAATCGCCCCTTTCGTAGCATGTCACCACCTCTATCATCTTGTCAAACTGTCGTTTGGACTGTTGAGTCAAACTCAATATCACCTTTAGTTCCTTTTTCTTGAGATCCTGCAAGATGGGGATAGAAAATGCAGCTTGTTAATCATAAAATATGTTGGGTTTTGAAATTAAAATGATATAAGATAACTAATCAATATAAAAGGGACATTCAATAAGTCCTACCTTCTACTTTATAACGTTGCTATTATATAAGCCAGTCGTGTGAAATATTCCACAATTGTCTAACAACTGGTTGTACTTTTCTGAATATTGAATGAAAACCAAAGGTCCATTTAGTGCGACAGAAACGGATAACAAACTGCCAAATATCTCCCAATTGCTATTCATTTGGCCACTTTTAAGAGACAAAATGTACCTACTAAAAAAGCGGAGGGCACTAGGCGGAACCTGCTTCTGGACAGAAGAACGGTATAAACTTGCTCTATGTAACAAACTTCGGCTAAAACTCAAGCTCTATGTAAAACATCCGACATAAACAAAGAATTAAAGTTTTCCAACTTGGTTAAAACAACAACTATAGACCATTTCAAATCCGAAAATATACGATCGGTTCCGAACGTTTACGATTAGCCGAGTGTTTGACACTCGGTTCCATGACCTGTCAGCTCCTGACAGGTCATGGCCATGTGCCGGAGAAAAACACTTGGTTCCATGACCTGTCAGCTCCTGACAGGTCATGGCCATGTGCCGGAGAAAAACAATGTGTTTTTCACCCGTCTGCCCGTGTGGTAGATTGCGCTGGTGTTGGTGATATATTGTATCCCTCACAAAGTTGATGTTGCGGCATTTCAGTTACAAACGAGTGAGATGAAAGAGATTTGGGGTAATAAAAATTTCACTTTTTACCGTCTGCTCGATACATTTGGAATTTGTCCGTCAGCGCCTTTGTTGATAAAAAACCCAAAATAGTCTCGTTCCACGTTTTACTTACCTCATGTGTGCACGCGTGTATGCGAACATAGTAAATCACTCAGGCGGACAACCAACTAGGACAATGCTGTGAATGCGATCAACTGTTGCAAAGAACGCGCAACGCACCTACGTGACCTGTTTTTCCGAAGATTTCCGATCTCAATTTGAAATGGTCTATTTCTGGAATCCTTGTGATCATACGAACAATATGAGATATTGTTTTTCAAAATCGGAGCAAGTTTAAATTTTGACCCCATATACAAAGGTCAACGACCTTTTTACGTTTTACCCGATAACTCGTTAACCAAACATCTGAAGTAGGGCAAGCTATACTTTTTCAGAATCCTTGTGCTCAGCCGAACAATTTGGTGTGCTTTTTAGCTTAATTAAAGCCATTTGAATTTTTGGGCCCCTGTATGGCGGCCATTTTGGAATTTGCTATATTCCCTTCACTTTTGAGAGGTGCATGGGAGCTCATTTTCTCTTAAAATGGTTCTAGTTGACAAATTCACTAAGAAACTAAGGTATCAAGAAATTGGTCACGGAATCCAAGATAATGAATCTAGGGTTTATATACTTGAAATGATTAGCCATAACATTTTACCATTTACTTTCAGAGAAGTGAGTTTACTAAGTGTGGAACATGTCAGCAACTAAACCTCAAGTGGGGGCAAGCAAAAGGAATGGAGGCACAAGACGCAATCATTGACCTTAGGAATGATCATTTTAAGCAAGTGGAGTAAGTATTCATTTTGAATAATTTTGTAGATGTGAAAAAGCCACAATTATACCAAATTTCTTCACATGATGTTTTCTATTCTATGAAGGTTTCCTTAAAATTCCCACAGATTCCCTTTAACACAAAGGGTTTTTAGCCCAAAATTGACCCGAATTGTTACAGGGTGGCAATTCCTACAACATCAAGCATACATTTTATTGTCATATAAACACATTAAACTGGTGGATATGAAGTGTACACAAAGCCCACCATACATTTTTATACATCTTTGAGCTCATCTCGGTGAAAATGGCTGGTTAAATTGTAATCTTCCCATTTTAGAGTTGAAATATCCTCAAAGTAGTGAAACCTCCTAGCGAGACGGCTTGTCAAGCCTGTTTAGAGAATTTTGAGACCAGCCAAGTCTGGTTGTACATGTTGTAGTTCGATCAGTGATACAACATTTTGTGGATTAACAAACTGACTAAACATATTGTATTCCTATTTAACATTGTTGATCCCTTTTTAACCCTAACTCCATAGTTGGGTTTTTGACAATTTAACTACCAAGGGAGAAAACGTATGTGTCAAATTTTTTGGGAAAGATCACTGTTCGCACATGCCGGGGATCGTACACCGGGCCGCCCGCATGGCAGGTGACCGACTGACTTGACTCGCACAAGCGGGGGATCTTGAATTTTTTTTCTTCTTTCAAGACCATTGGACAGCTCGCCGCATCGGGCCACAAGATCGTGAATCGTGAAGCATGCGGCGGCATAGAGGCTATTTGCTGTGGCCTCTTGTAAGGTTAGGGTTAATTTACATACAAAAAATAAAACTCTCTGAAGTCTGAATATCATTAAGCTATTTGATAGTGTCCATTGTGGCTATGTTGAGGCTCAGTGCAGATAAAGTTGTGCGCTTTTCTTTTGACAGATTTATTAGATTCATCTTTTGTGCTCACTGCACATATTTCATATTGAGTGAATAATTAAACATTTCTACAGGGATGAGAGAGATGCATACCATCTAATGAGGGAGAGGGCCCAGCTAGAGCCAGATCTATTCACAACACTGATCGTCGATGGGATGGACCAATCAAAAACACACCTGCCTCTCATGACAAAAGACAAAGACACTTGCTCCCTCGCCAAACTGAACGTTCATTTGACAGGTAAGAAACAATACTTGTGTTTTAAATCTATACAAAGTAAGGCATTGAGGAAAAGGTTTGGTTGCACTATTGTGACTGACCCTTGTTTTCTCAAATTTCATTCCCTATACACTATACAGCTATACTTTTCATATTCAAGCTAGTAGTAGTAGATGAAATAATTTTGGCATAATTCTGTTATACCCTACACATGGTAATGGTATGCGTCGTTCTTAAAAATCATGCACTATGAATACCTCTGTGAAGGGTACATTTAACAGAATTACTCCATAATTTTCAAGTCTGATATCATATAATGACAAAAGTCAGCAAAGTAATCTTATATCTTGGGATTAGTTTAAAATTGCCCAAAAAGGCTCAGCATAATGCTATTGGTACTACTACAACTACAAGATCATAAGTATCATCATAGGGTGTCCCAGAATGATTTATACCAGGTTTAAAAAAATAATAAAGATATACAAGCAATATTTCAGACCAAAGTCAAGTGCCTGCAATAGAAAACATGTTTCCTATAATTTCATCAAATTATCTTTATCCGTTCTGATTTGGCATGACATTGAAAATCAGTGAAAATCATTGGAATCGTGGAATATACCATTTGTCAAAATAGAGTCAATTTTCTGTCAAAAACGTCCGATCTTTAAAATTAAAAATTCCTAGGAAAGCTTATGTGGATGATATAATGGTAATTAGTAAGCACTTTGACCAATTCAATGATGTTCACAGCTATAGAAATACCCACCTGACTTTCCACCCGGGGTTGACTAGGATTGTGGACTTAAGAATATTTCTAACCATAGACGGTTACCGTCTATGTTCTAACCCAACATTTATAAAAAGAAATGAATTCCCAGTTGAAAAAATGGTTCTAGAGCGTATCGAACCATGGAACTCTGCATTGTAAAGCGTGTAAGTCAATCACTAGACTAGCGAGGGTGAACTGGCCAATACATGATTTTATTGCTCTTATTATTACAGAATAAAGCTATACTACTGTTATGATCAGTACATACAATAGTATCAATATAGCTGCGACACACATGCTCATCAACCTCAAGTTGACAGTCATGTGGGTATTTCCATTATTGTATATAAATACACCTTCCCATTGCTGGTGTGAATCATTTTGGGTCACCCTGTATTAGCAAAACAAACAAAACAATAATGGGAAAGCATATTGTTAATATTTGCTGGGAATACACTATTCGTTCCACCATGTAAATTATTTGCTGAACTGATTTTTATACAAACAAACGGGAATCAGTCATCAGCAAGCTAAGTTATAAATGTTGGATTGTTTTGGTATCATGAAGATGTATCCCTTTTTTGAAGATGATCTGGGAACAATTGAATCACCACTTGGTACCTACTAACTTTACAGATGATTGCCATTAATTTAAAACAAATTGTCTAAAATGTTCTAATACTTTGCACCAAAATATTACCAATCTCAAAGAACAATGTATTAAATGAATATGGTATGGATTTAATTTCCCCTATTCTTGCAGGTGTTCTTCTTCACACGCAATGCCCAGAAGGGAAAATTCCCTTTATCTACACTGATGTGAAGGAAGTGCCCCATGATTCCAATTTGACGATGAATATTATATTGAAAACGTTGATGGAACACAAAGACAGGTTGGGTGACATATTATTCCTCCAGCTGGACAACTGTTTTAGAGAGAACAAAAATAAATATATGATGACATTGGCATCTTTGCTTGTGGAGCTTGAAGTGTTTAAAGAGGTAAGGATTAAGTCACTAATATGCAAGGTATCAAAGATTAGATGCTCATTAGATAAGTAATCTTTGATTTGATAAGAGAAGCATGTACATTTTCTTTTAAAGCTACCTGATAGGGTGGGGTTGATTTTGATTTGATTACATATCGTCAGCCTGCTTCGATAATTGCCTAACTCATTTTGTCTAGTTTTTAGAAGGAAAAGAAAATGACAAGTGAGTCAGGCAATTATCGAAGAAGGCTGATGATACTTTGTATAGCACCATGAATAGTGCATATGAATTCCAACAGGAGCAGTAACTGGTGGATAGAATTAGGTTGGAGATATACCTTTGACATGTGGCTTTGGCCTAGTACGAGTACATATGACCCATGTTAAAGATTTTACATCATTATAACAATATGCTCACAAGGCTGCCTTAAGCAGAATTGATATTGTGCATTTATCAACAACACTTTTAATTGGTCAATGACTACGTTATTATTACAGCATAAATAGTGCATAATGTAATGAAGTCATGATTTGTGCAAAAATCTAAATTTCGCTGAAAAGTGAGTCAGTCAATTGCACGGGACCACCATCTATTTCTATGTGACTTCCGATCCACATTCTTTTTGCTGCCATTAGGAAATGTACCTACAATCCTGGAAAAAAGTCTTGGAACACTTGCGTGTGATTAACGGAAAAGTGTCACCCCCACTCCCCCCGTACAATGTTGACCAAGGCCAGTGGCTCCTGCAGCTTGCCAGAGTGTCCCAACATTGATCGATGGGGAGTGGGGAAGGACAAATCTCATTTGAACAATTTCAGTTTATAGCCGAAGACACTTAACTATCAATACAGGCACGCAATACCCAACACGCGTGCTCAGCGTTCCAAGGACTTTTTTCCAAGATTGTATACGCAGATTGCAAAATATTTCATCTAAATTTAGTTTTTCTATCATAAATCGAAAACTATATATCACATGAATCTCAAATTGCACAAGATTTGGCAGTGGACCATAGGCTTGGCAACCCCCGTATTTTTTTTAAAGAAGACATTCATTTAATACACATTTTTTGAAAAAAACATTTGGCATTTATTTTTTGGAAATATTTTAAAATGTTTGGAAAAACAATAGTTGGACATAGTTGGATACTGAGTAAATGTTTCTTCTTACTCCACAAATTATAAATGATAGTCAGTAAAATAATTTGCAGATCCAGGATTTGAACCTGGGACCTCTGGATGGAAAGACCAGTGCTCTACCAACTGAGCTATTGAGTCCGATGAGGAAGAACGGCGATAATATTATTTATATGCTATTCAGTTCAATCACATCCTCAGAAACAACCAAAAAAAACTAAATACGTGAATACCTAAACCATTTACGTAATGTATAACATACACGAATACATAAATAAACTATTTAAGTAATATATTTTCTTTTATTTATTCATTAAAATAGCGCTGCGATAAATGAATAGAATTTTATTCACAAAGTAATCATCAAACGAGTTGAGACGGTATTGGTAAAGTGAATGGTAAAGTGAATGGTAAAGTGTTGCCTTGAAACACGTGTTCATTGTACACTTTACCGTTGTTTCTATAGTAAAATATTAGTATACATATTTTGTTTTCATTTTAAATGGTAAACTGTTATCAAAATGCGTAGGTGCGACCCATGCGACTTATATTTCGGAGTTTCAACATGCATGATTGGTATAGCTAACACATATGCATATCTTGATAACTCAAAGGCAGTATGAAAAAATGTTTAATTGCCTATTTTAAGCAAAATGTCCCAATGGTAAACTGATGGTAAACTGTGGTAAAGTGTGTGACACTTTACGATAATACATAATTATAACATGTATAATTAAACAAATCCACGCTTGTGTAAGCATTGACCGCTTGGCGTAACTGGTAGGAGCGCTCGTTTATACACTTTATAGCCTGTTTCGCGTTGGTTCGAGTCGCTCTAATGGCGTGTTTTTTCCCCTTTTTCTGTTATGAGCTATCTTCAGTAGATAGGAATATTATTGCAAATAAACGTTACTGCTCGGCAAATGTTAACACTTTTACACGCGGCTATTGGTTTAACCACGGTACAAAACAGATTTTTCAGAAACCTTTCCTTACTTTCATGTCTGTCTAAAGGATAACTGAACAAATAATTGAGACACGTTTGCACTTATTTGAATGCATTTCTCATGATGATTCCAAATATGTTTGAAACATTTTGTGCAATTGTCTGCAGACGACTGCCGCGTGGAAAGTGTCAATGTTTAGTTTCATATTTCAAATAACAAACAAATAGGCAATGTGATAACATTATTAAAAGTATTTTTATAAATACAGTGGATAATTGCATAACACGCAATACCAAGAGAAACCACATTTAGGCGTCATGAATGTTATCCTCCTGTTTTTTTTAAATTTCATTTAACCGAACATATAATATGACACGTTTGCACTTATTTGAATGCATTTCACATGGTGATTCCAACTATTTTTGAAACATTTTGTTCAATTTTGGATTGTCGTCTGCAGACGCCTGCCGCGTGTAAAGTGTCAATGTTTAGTTTTATATTTCAAATAACAAACATATATGCAATGTGATAACATTATTAAAAGTATTTTTTATAAATGCAGAGGAAAATTGCATAACACGCAATACCAAGAAAAACTTCCTTGGCGTCATGAATGCTATCCTCCTGTTTTTATTTCCAAAATGTGTAATTCGAAAACTGAGTACTATATAGATTAACGTGTTAATTACTTCGAAAATTAATCATATCAAATAACGGTATGAAATGCTATTGTATTGAAATTAGTATGTTGGCCTAAAAACATTCGCATGTAAATAATTACCGGTAAGATTAAATACAGAATACGATGTCGTAATTATTACATGTCTGATTCGTCTATTGAACTCGGCATACGAAACGCAGTACATGGCTTTTCCCTGTCGCATTTACAATAAATTTAACATGGTTAAAAAGAAAATAAGCATTAGAAATGTTAATTTCTCAGCAAGAACTTTATACTTTTGCTTTATTCAATTATGAACATCAGATTATTGCGCGCGGGATCAAGAAATAGGTCAAATTGTAGTCCAATATGACATACATAATTGTTTTCACTAACCACTCCCTTAATAAAAACATTCCCTATCATCATTTTTGTTTCATATTTGTGATGCCCGTATTGTTTACTCAAATCGTGTGTAATATGAGATTCATACGACATGCCGTTTTTGACTTATGATAGAAAACCCAAATTTAGATCAAATATTTTGCATTCCTCTTATACAATCCTGGAAAAAAGTCTTGGAACACTTGCGTGTGATTAACGGAAAAGTGTCACCCCCACTCCCCCCGTACAATGTTGACCAAGGCCAGTGGCTCCTGCAGCTTGCCAGAGTGTCCCAACATTGATCGATGGGGAGTGGGGAAGGACAAATCTCATTTGAACAATTTCAGTTTATAGCCGAAGACACTTAACTATCAATACAGGCACGCAATACCCAACACGCGTGCTCAGCGTTCCAAGGACTTTTTTCCAAGATTGTATACGCAGATTGCAAAATATTTCATCTAAATTTAGTTTTTCTATCATAAATCGAAAACTATATATCACATGAATCTCAAATTGCACAAGATTTGGCAGTGGACCATAGGCTTGGCAACCCCCGTATTTTTTTTAAAGAAGACATTCATTTAATACACATTTTTTGAAAAAAACATTTGGCATTTATTTTTTGGAAATATTTTAAAATGTTTGGAAAAACAATAGTTGGACATAGTTGGATACTGAGTAAATGTTTCTTCTTACTCCACAAATTATAAATGATAGTCAGTAAAATAATTTGCAGATCCAGGATTTGAACCTGGGACCTCTGGATGGAAAGACCAGTGCTCTACCAACTGAGCTATTGAGTCCGATGAGGAAGAACGGCGATAATATTATTTATATGCTATTCAGTTCAATCACATCCTCAGAAACAACCAAAAAAAACTAAATACGTGAATACCTAAACCATTTACGTAATGTATAACATACACGAATACATAAATAAACTATTTAAGTAATATATTTTCTTTTATTTATTCATTAAAATAGCGCTGCGATAAATGAATAGAATTTTATTCACAAAGTAATCATCAAACGAGTTGAGACGGTATTGGTAAAGTGAATGGTAAAGTGAATGGTAAAGTGTTGCCTTGAAACACGTGTTCATTGTACACTTTACCGTTGTTTCTATAGTAAAATATTAGTATACATATTTTGTTTTCATTTTAAATGGTAAACTGTTATCAAAATGCGTAGGTGCGACCCATGCGACTTATATTTCGGAGTTTCAACATGCATGATTGGTATAGCTAACACATATGCATATCTTGATAACTCAAAGGCAGTATGAAAAAATGTTTAATTGCCTATTTTAAGCAAAATGTCCCAATGGTAAACTGATGGTAAACTGTGGTAAAGTGTGTGACACTTTACGATAATACATAATTATAACATGTATAATTAAACAAATCCACGCTTGTGTAAGCATTGACCGCTTGGCGTAACTGGTAGGAGCGCTCGTTTATACACTTTATAGCCTGTTTCGCGTTGGTTCGAGTCGCTCTAATGGCGTGTTTTTTCCCCTTTTTCTGTTATGAGCTATCTTCAGTAGATAGGAATATTATTGCAAATAAACGTTACTGCTCGGCAAATGTTAACACTTTTACACGCGGCTATTGGTTTAACCACGGTACAAAACAGATTTTTCAGAAACCTTTCCTTACTTTCATGTCTGTCTAAAGGATAACTGAACAAATAATTGAGACACGTTTGCACTTATTTGAATGCATTTCTCATGATGATTCCAAATATGTTTGAAACATTTTGTGCAATTGTCTGCAGACGACTGCCGCGTGGAAAGTGTCAATGTTTAGTTTCATATTTCAAATAACAAACAAATAGGCAATGTGATAACATTATTAAAAGTATTTTTATAAATACAGTGGATAATTGCATAACACGCAATACCAAGAGAAACCACATTTAGGCGTCATGAATGTTATCCTCCTGTTTTTTTTAAATTTCATTTAACCGAACATATAATATGACACGTTTGCACTTATTTGAATGCATTTCACATGGTGATTCCAACTATTTTTGAAACATTTTGTTCAATTTTGGATTGTCGTCTGCAGACGCCTGCCGCGTGTAAAGTGTCAATGTTTAGTTTTATATTTCAAATAACAAACATATATGCAATGTGATAACATTATTAAAAGTATTTTTTATAAATGCAGAGGAAAATTGCATAACACGCAATACCAAGAAAAACTTCCTTGGCGTCATGAATGCTATCCTCCTGTTTTTATTTCCAAAATGTGTAATTCGAAAACTGAGTACTATATAGATTAACGTGTTAATTACTTCGAAAATTAATCATATCAAATAACGGTATGAAATGCTATTGTATTGAAATTAGTATGTTGGCCTAAAAACATTCGCATGTAAATAATTACCGGTAAGATTAAATACAGAATACGATGTCGTAATTATTACATGTCTGATTCGTCTATTGAACTCGGCATACGAAACGCAGTACATGGCTTTTCCCTGTCGCATTTACAATAAATTTAACATGGTTAAAAAGAAAATAAGCATTAGAAATGTTAATTTCTCAGCAAGAACTTTATACTTTTGCTTTATTCAATTATGAACATCAGATTATTGCGCGCGGGATCAAGAAATAGGTCAAATTGTAGTCCAATATGACATACATAATTGTTTTCACTAACCACTCCCTTAATAAAAACATTCCCTATCATCATTTTTGTTTCATATTTGTGATGCCCGTATTGTTTACTCAAATCGTGTGTAATATGAGATTCATACGACATGCCGTTTTTGACTTATGATAGAAAACCCAAATTTAGATCAAATATTTTGCATTCCTCTTATACAATCCTGGAAAAAAGTCTTGGAACACTTGCGTGTGATTAACGGAAAAGTGTCACCCCCACTCCCCCCGTACAATGTTGACCAAGGCCAGTGGCTCCTGCAGCTTGCCAGAGTGTCCCAACATTGATCGATGGGGAGTGGGGAAGGACAAATCTCATTTGAACAATTTCAGTTTATAGCCGAAGACACTTAACTATCAATACAGGCACGCAATACCCAACACGCGTGCTCAGCGTTCCAAGGACTTTTTTCCAAGATTGTATACGCAGATTGCAAAATATTTCATCTAAATTTAGTTTTTCTATCATAAATCGAAAACTATATATCACATGAATCTCAAATTGCACAAGATTTGGCAGTGGACCATAGGCTTGGCAACCCCCGTATTTTTTTTAAAGAAGACATTCATTTAATACACATTTTTTGAAAAAAACATTTGGCATTTATTTTTTGGAAATATTTTAAAATGTTTGGAAAAACAATAGTTGGACATAGTTGGATACTGAGTAAATGTTTCTTCTTACTCCAC
The DNA here is from genome assembly GCA_035610835.1 of Ophiura sarsii. Lineage (NCBI taxonomy): Eukaryota > Metazoa > Echinodermata > Ophiuroidea > Amphilepidida > Ophiuridae > Ophiura > Ophiura sarsii. Next base: position 58,456,044 of record CM069453.1, read on the forward strand.
AAATTATAAATGATAGTCAGTAAAATAATTTGCAGATCCAGGATTTGAACCTGGGACCTCTGGATGGAAAGACCAGTGCTCTACCAACTGAGCTATTGAGTCCGATGAGGAAGAACGGCGATAATATTATTTATATGCTATTCAGTTCAATCACATCCTCAGAAACAACCAAAAAAAACTAAATACGTGAATACCTAAACCATTTACGTAATGTATAACATACACGAATACATAAATAAACTATTTAAGTAATATATTTTCTTTTATTTATTCATTAAAATAGCGCTGCGATAAATGAATAGAATTTTATTCACAAAGTAATCATCAAACGAGTTGAGACGGTATTGGTAAAGTGAATGGTAAAGTGAATGGTAAAGTGTTGCCTTGAAACACGTGTTCATTGTACACTTTACCGTTGTTTCTATAGTAAAATATTAGTATACATATTTTGTTTTCATTTTAAATGGTAAACTGTTATCAAAATGCGTAGGTGCGACCCATGCGACTTATATTTCGGAGTTTCAACATGCATGATTGGTATAGCTAACACATATGCATATCTTGATAACTCAAAGGCAGTATGAAAAAATGTTTAATTGCCTATTTTAAGCAAAATGTCCCAATGGTAAACTGATGGTAAACTGTGGTAAAGTGTGTGACACTTTACGATAATACATAATTATAACATGTATAATTAAACAAATCCACGCTTGTGTAAGCATTGACCGCTTGGCGTAACTGGTAGGAGCGCTCGTTTATACACTTTATAGCCTGTTTCGCGTTGGTTCGAGTCGCTCTAATGGCGTGTTTTTTCCCCTTTTTCTGTTATGAGCTATCTTCAGTAGATAGGAATATTATTGCAAATAAACGTTACTGCTCGGCAAATGTTAACACTTTTACACGCGGCTATTGGTTTAACCACGGTACAAAACAGATTTTTCAGAAACCTTTCCTTACTTTCATGTCTGTCTAAAGGATAACTGAACAAATAATTGAGACACGTTTGCACTTATTTGAATGCATTTCTCATGATGATTCCAAATATGTTTGAAACATTTTGTGCAATTGTCTGCAGACGACTGCCGCGTGGAAAGTGTCAATGTTTAGTTTCATATTTCAAATAACAAACAAATAGGCAATGTGATAACATTATTAAAAGTATTTTTATAAATACAGTGGATAATTGCATAACACGCAATACCAAGAGAAACCACATTTAGGCGTCATGAATGTTATCCTCCTGTTTTTTTTAAATTTCATTTAACCGAACATATAATATGACACGTTTGCACTTATTTGAATGCATTTCACATGGTGATTCCAACTATTTTTGAAACATTTTGTTCAATTTTGGATTGTCGTCTGCAGACGCCTGCCGCGTGTAAAGTGTCAATGTTTAGTTTTATATTTCAAATAACAAACATATATGCAATGTGATAACATTATTAAAAGTATTTTTTATAAATGCAGAGGAAAATTGCATAACACGCAATACCAAGAAAAACTTCCTTGGCGTCATGAATGCTATCCTCCTGTTTTTATTTCCAAAATGTGTAATTCGAAAACTGAGTACTATATAGATTAACGTGTTAATTACTTCGAAAATTAATCATATCAAATAACGGTATGAAATGCTATTGTATTGAAATTAGTATGTTGGCCTAAAAACATTCGCATGTAAATAATTACCGGTAAGATTAAATACAGAATACGATGTCGTAATTATTACATGTCTGATTCGTCTATTGAACTCGGCATACGAAACGCAGTACATGGCTTTTCCCTGTCGCATTTACAATAAATTTAACATGGTTAAAAAGAAAATAAGCATTAGAAATGTTAATTTCTCAGCAAGAACTTTATACTTTTGCTTTATTCAATTATGAACATCAGATTATTGCGCGCGGGATCAAGAAATAGGTCAAATTGTAGTCCAATATGACATACATAATTGTTTTCACTAACCACTCCCTTAATAAAAACATTCCCTATCATCATTTTTGTTTCATATTTGTGATGCCCGTATTGTTTACTCAAATCGTGTGTAATATGAGATTCATACGACATGCCGTTTTTGACTTATGATAGAAAACCCAAATTTAGATCAAATATTTTGCATTCCTCTTATACAATCCTGGAAAAAAGTCTTGGAACACTTGCGTGTGATTAACGGAAAAGTGTCACCCCCACTCCCCCCGTACAATGTTGACCAAGGCCAGTGGCTCCTGCAGCTTGCCAGAGTGTCCCAACATTGATCGATGGGGAGTGGGGAAGGACAAATCTCATTTGAACAATTTCAGTTTATAGCCGAAGACACTTAACTATCAATACAGGCACGCAATACCCAACACGCGTGCTCAGCGTTCCAAGGACTTTTTTCCAAGATTGTATACGCAGATTGCAAAATATTTCATCTAAATTTAGTTTTTCTATCATAAATCGAAAACTATATATCACATGAATCTCAAATTGCACAAGATTTGGCAGTGGACCATAGGCTTGGCAACCCCCGTATTTTTTTTAAAGAAGACATTCATTTAATACACATTTTTTGAAAAAAACATTTGGCATTTATTTTTTGGAAATATTTTAAAATGTTTGGAAAAACAATAGTTGGACATAGTTGGATACTGAGTAAATGTTTCTTCTTACTCCACAAATTATAAATGATAGTCAGTAAAATAATTTGCAGATCCAGGATTTGAACCTGGGACCTCTGGATGGAAAGACCAGTGCTCTACCAACTGAGCTATTGAGTCCGATGAGGAAGAACGGCGATAATATTATTTATATGCTATTCAGTTCAATCACATCCTCAGAAACAACCAAAAAAAACTAAATACGTGAATACCTAAACCATTTACGTAATGTATAACATACACGAATACATAAATAAACTATTTAAGTAATATATTTTCTTTTATTTATTCATTAAAATAGCGCTGCGATAAATGAATAGAATTTTATTCACAAAGTAATCATCAAACGAGTTGAGACGGTATTGGTAAAGTGAATGGTAAAGTGAATGGTAAAGTGTTGCCTTGAAACACGTGTTCATTGTACACTTTACCGTTGTTTCTATAGTAAAATATTAGTATACATATTTTGTTTTCATTTTAAATGGTAAACTGTTATCAAAATGCGTAGGTGCGACCCATGCGACTTATATTTCGGAGTTTCAACATGCATGATTGGTATAGCTAACACATATGCATATCTTGATAACTCAAAGGCAGTATGAAAAAATGTTTAATTGCCTATTTTAAGCAAAATGTCCCAATGGTAAACTGATGGTAAACTGTGGTAAAGTGTGTGACACTTTACGATAATACATAATTATAACATGTATAATTAAACAAATCCACGCTTGTGTAAGCATTGACCGCTTGGCGTAACTGGTAGGAGCGCTCGTTTATACACTTTATAGCCTGTTTCGCGTTGGTTCGAGTCGCTCTAATGGCGTGTTTTTTCCCCTTTTTCTGTTATGAGCTATCTTCAGTAGATAGGAATATTATTGCAAATAAACGTTACTGCTCGGCAAATGTTAACACTTTTACACGCGGCTATTGGTTTAACCACGGTACAAAACAGATTTTTCAGAAACCTTTCCTTACTTTCATGTCTGTCTAAAGGATAACTGAACAAATAATTGAGACACGTTTGCACTTATTTGAATGCATTTCTCATGATGATTCCAAATATGTTTGAAACATTTTGTGCAATTGTCTGCAGACGACTGCCGCGTGGAAAGTGTCAATGTTTAGTTTCATATTTCAAATAACAAACAAATAGGCAATGTGATAACATTATTAAAAGTATTTTTATAAATACAGTGGATAATTGCATAACACGCAATACCAAGAGAAACCACATTTAGGCGTCATGAATGTTATCCTCCTGTTTTTTTTAAATTTCATTTAACCGAACATATAATATGACACGTTTGCACTTATTTGAATGCATTTCACATGGTGATTCCAACTATTTTTGAAACATTTTGTTCAATTTTGGATTGTCGTCTGCAGACGCCTGCCGCGTGTAAAGTGTCAATGTTTAGTTTTATATTTCAAATAACAAACATATATGCAATGTGATAACATTATTAAAAGTATTTTTTATAAATGCAGAGGAAAATTGCATAACACGCAATACCAAGAAAAACTTCCTTGGCGTCATGAATGCTATCCTCCTGTTTTTATTTCCAAAATGTGTAATTCGAAAACTGAGTACTATATAGATTAACGTGTTAATTACTTCGAAAATTAATCATATCAAATAACGGTATGAAATGCTATTGTATTGAAATTAGTATGTTGGCCTAAAAACATTCGCATGTAAATAATTACCGGTAAGATTAAATACAGAATACGATGTCGTAATTATTACATGTCTGATTCGTCTATTGAACTCGGCATACGAAACGCAGTACATGGCTTTTCCCTGTCGCATTTACAATAAATTTAACATGGTTAAAAAGAAAATAAGCATTAGAAATGTTAATTTCTCAGCAAGAACTTTATACTTTTGCTTTATTCAATTATGAACATCAGATTATTGCGCGCGGGATCAAGAAATAGGTCAAATTGTAGTCCAATATGACATACATAATTGTTTTCACTAACCACTCCCTTAATAAAAACATTCCCTATCATCATTTTTGTTTCATATTTGTGATGCCCGTATTGTTTACTCAAATCGTGTGTAATATGAGATTCATACGACATGCCGTTTTTGACTTATGATAGAAAACCCAAATTTAGATCAAATATTTTGCATTCCTCTTATACAATCCTGGAAAAAAGTCTTGGAACACTTGCGTGTGATTAACGGAAAAGTGTCACCCCCCACTCCCCCCGTACAATGTTGACCAAGGCCAGTGGCTCCTGCAGCTTGCCAGAGTGTCCCAACATTGATCGATGGGGAGTGGGGAAGGACAAATCTCATTTGAACAATTTCAGTTTATAGCCGAAGACACTTAACTATCAATACAGGCACGCAATACCCAACACGCGTGCTCAGCGTTCCAAGGACTTTTTTCCAAGATTGTATACGCAGATTGCAAAATATTTCATCTAAATTTAGTTTTTCTATCATAAATCGAAAACTATATATCACATGAATCTCAAATTGCACAAGATTTGGCAGTGGACCATAGGCTTGGCAACCCCCGTATTTTTTTTAAAGAAGACATTCATTTAATACACATTTTTTGAAAAAAACATTTGGCATTTATTTTTTGGAAATATTTTAAAATGTTTGGAAAAACAATAGTTGGACATAGTTGGATACTGAGTAAATGTTCTTCTTACTCCACAAATTATAAATGATAGTCCGTAAAATAATTTGCAGATCCAGGATTTGACCTGGACCTCTGGATGGAACAGACCAGTGCTCTACAACTGAGCTATTGAGTCCGATGAGAGAACGGCGATAATATATATATATGCTATTCAGTTCAATCACATCCTCAGAAACCACCAAAAAAAACTAAATACGTGAATACTAAACCATTTACGTAATGTATAACATAACACCGAATACATAAATAAACTATTTAAGTATATATTTTCTTTTATTTATTCATTAAAATAGCGCTGCGATAAAATGAATAGAAAATTTTATTCACAAAGTAATCATCAAACGA